>CM024811.1:21374604-21434416 GCA_014281875.1 Nibea albiflora | reverse complement strand
AAAAAAAAAAAAAAAAAAAACAAGTTGTAAGTTAATGTATTATTTACTGTGTGATTTAAAATAATTTCAAGGTTTTATTACGTTAAGAATAAGTATAATTTATTGTAAATAGTTTTAAAAATCATTGTAAATAGTTAAAAATGTATATAATTCATTGTACATAGTTAAAAATGGTTAAAAGCAGTGTATTCCGGAGATTACGGGAACTTACCGGAGGCTGGATGGAAGCCAAAAGGGGCGGAGTCCGGTCTGGTATATAAGGGAGAGGGGCGAGGGAGAGCTCAGTTCTCCCTCAAACCTCATACAGGAAATATCTGTTGAGAGAGTTTGGATTATTGTTATTCTTATTGTTTTACACTTGATGAAGAGCATTTAAGCTCGAAACGTTGTGTTATTTTTCGTTTTTTAATAAAAAATAAAAAATAAAAAATATACATCTCTTTTTGAGAGACTCTCTTGTTTTAGTTTTTTCATTCACTTTTTTGGATTTTTTACATTGCTTTTCCTTCCTTACGGAAGCGTTTTTTGTTGGCGCCCATGGACCAATGGACGGAGGTCCGTTACGGACGCCGGAGGAGACAGCGGCCCCGGGAGGAGAGACGGGACTGGGGTTACGGGAGGTCCGCGGGATGGGTGGACAGGGCACCCTCCTTCCCTTTCCGGAGGGAGAATTTCCCCTTCCCTAACCCCTAACCCTAACCCCTAACCCTAACCCCTAACCCTAACCCTAACCCCTAACCCTAACCCTAACCCTAACCCCTAACCCTAACCCTAACCCTAACCCTAACCCTAACCCCTAACCCTAACCCTAACCCTAACCAATTTTATTCTAATTGCCTAAACCTAACCCTTTTATATCTCCTAAACCTAACCATTTTCTTTTAATTGCCTAAACCTAACCCATTTATATTTTCCTAATCCCAACCCTGTTATATTTCCTTAACCTAACCATTTTTCTTCTAATTGCCTAAACCTAACCCTTTTATATTTTCTAAGCCTAACCATTATTCTTTTACTTGCCTAAACCTAAAACTTTTGTTAATTTGCCTAAACCTTTTTTATTTTGCCTAACCCTTAAAAAGAAGAAGAAGGGAAGGCATTTCATGTTGGTAACTCGACAGGAGCAGCAGCAGTACATGTTGTCTAGCTTATTTGGTTTTTTTATTGTTGCCCAGCCTGAAGAAGATCCTGAGTGATCGAAACGTCGCGATTGGGCACAATTTTTAGTTGATTTTTGGTTTTTTGATACAATACCTCTGATAAGAGAAGATATTTGAGTTTTTTTTCCATTTTTTTACAAAACCTCTATTTAGAGAAGACATTGAGTTTTTTTGAATCTTTTTACTAATACCTCTTTAAAAGAGAAGATACTTGAGTTATTTTTTTTAGTTTTTTTTCAAGTGTTTTTACAAAACTAATTGAATAATTTAATTCATTCTTTTCATTTATATATACAACACTTTAAATAAATATTTTAATTTATTCATTTCATTCATTTATATACAACTTAAAATAACACACCCATCACTCCTTGGCTATTATGGCCTTTGAGCAGGAGGATGGGTGGCAGCTGGTTCGTCACGGGAGGAGGGGTCGCCCCCGCGACAGAACCTATGACCTTCGACCCCAACAACATGGCCAGGCTTGGTCATCATGGGACCGGGGAGGGAGGGAAGCCAGAGGGGGGGCCCGTGCACTTCCCGGCCCTCGTAGAGGGGGGCGGGCTAACCCTTTGCCTAACCCTAACCCTAACCCTAACCCTAACCCCCTAACCCTAACCCTAACCCTAACCCTAACCCTTGTTGACTAGCTCATTTTGTATTTAACCATTATTTCTTTTATTTGCCTAAACCTTAAGAAGGCATTTCATTTTGGAGCTCGACAGGAGCAGCAGCAGTACGTGCTGACTAGCTCATTTTGTTTTTTCATTGTTGCCCAGCCTGAAGAAGATCCATATTGATCGAAACGTCGCGATTGGGCACAATTTTGAGTTGATTTTTGGATATAATACCTCTTAAAGAGAAGATATTTGAGTTTTTTTCAATTCCATTACAGAGCCTCTTTGTAGAGAAGATATTTTAGTTTCTTAATATAATGCCTCTTTAGAGAGAAGATATTTGAGTTGTTCTCAATTCTTTTACAGTACCTCTTTAATAGAGAAGATATTTGAGTTATTTTTTTAGTTTTTTCAATTTTTTTACAAAAATAATTTAAAAATTTAATTCATTCTTTGTATTTATATATACAACACTTAAAAAAATAATTTAATTTATTTATTTCATTCATTTATATATAAAACTTTAAAACACACACCCATCACTCCTTGGCCATCATGGCCTTTGACCAGGAGGATGGGTGGCAGCTGGTTCGTCGCGGGAGGAGGGGTCGCCCCCGCGACAGAACCTATGACCTTCGACCCCAACAACATGGCCAGGCTTGGTCATCATGGGACCGGGGAGGGAGGGAAGCCGGAGGGGGGGCCCGTGCATTTCCCGACCCTCATCGTGGGGGACGGGCTAACCCTTTGCCTAACCCCCTAACCCTAACCCTAACCCTAACCCTAACCCTTTTTCTGGAGTTTTTCCTCCCATACTGGGAGTGTTTTCTGTTTAGTTTTTTTTCAAAATGGATGGCTGGACGGAGGTCCAGTATGGTAGACGCCGCCAGCGAAACCGCCAGCAGCAGACCTGGGACTGGCGTGGAGGAAGGGCCGTGGAGAGGATGGCCAGTGCACCCTCCTTCCCACCGCGGAGGGAGTTTTTCTCTTTCCCTAACCCTAACCCTAACCCCCTAACCCGGATAACCCTAGCCGCCATGCCTAACCCTAACCCTGGGTCCCTTTAAACCTGAAAAAAGAAGAAAAAGTTAAGTAAATACTTACCTGAACCTAAAAACAGAGAAGAAAAGTTAAATAAAATACTTACCTGGGGACAGAAGATAAACCTAAAAAAGAAGAGAAGTTAAATATATACTTACCTTTAACCTAAAACAAGAATGAAACCTAAAGAAATGAAACCTAAGAGAAGGGACGGAAGTAAACAGATACTTACCGGGAGCCTAACAGAGAAGAACAAACTTAAATATGAGAAGAATATGCTCTGACCTGCCTGATGAAGAACAAATAAGTCTCGAAACGTTGCAACAAGGCAGAGCAAAGGATTAAGCCTAATTTTTGGAACAGCACAAGGGTATTTACTCTGTGTTTATTGAGCCTCAGTATGGATGAAAGCATGTGTGGAGTTTGGTGTGTTTTTACCTTTTCTTTGGATGGGGAGGCAGAATGTGTGGAGTTTGGATGTGATTGTGTTTACTTTTGGTGGCTTTGGGAGCACAGCAGCGGACTGTGTTTAGTATGGGAATGAGGAGTGGGGAGTGCTTGGGACTCTGTGGATGTGGGAGTGGCGGATGTCTGATGCCTCGGACACACACGCCAATGATTTTTTACTATCTTACTAAAGTTTTTATTTTGCACTCTCTTTGACCTTTTATCCTCTCTCTTAATTTTTTAATTTTTTATTGTTTTATTAAAGTTTATAAACACAACTGCTACTTGCACATTTTCCCCCTTTTTTTTTCCCCCCCCTTTTTTTTCTTTTAAATTTCTAAATTGAATAAAATCTGTTCTTTTAAATAATGTGGAGGGCTCCAACAGCCTAACTTGGGCAATAGGCTCCCTTACTACGAACTCTCTAACCGGCTCCTTTGAGCCCCTCTCTCTCTTTTTAAATCTTAACAATTGTCATTTTCAACGAGACTGCTGTGAACCACCTAATCCAAGAACCAGCCTTAGAAGCCAACTTCTCTGCTGGCACAACGGTTAAGTGGCCGCACTCGAACGCTGAGGACCCGGGTTCGATCCCCCGGCAGGGGACCCCCTTACAAGCTTCCAAAGGTAAGAGCCCTCCACACCTATGTATCCTCTTTTCACAGCCAGGGCCTCATTTGGTAGCAGTAGACAAAATGGCTCTCCACCCACACACACACACAGACATACACCTACACCCACCCAGACATCTACTTTTAGAAATAATAGACCACAGCCACTCATGTCACTCCCCAATAGACCTCACAACACTCACCCACATCACACCTACACATCTGTTCCCACTCAACCTCCAGATCCAGAAACCAGGAACACCAGCAAACAATATTTCAAATTAATACAAGCCATCCATCATAAATACATTATGGAAAAAGCTGCCACCACTGGCACATTCCCACCTGGAATGTCACGTCAGGTACATAAACTAACAGATTTCATCAAACCCTCTACACCAAACATAGAAACAAAAAATAAAATACATCAAAATACGATAAATTGGATGAAAAATACTATCTCCATTTTACAACAACATTATACAACGGTTATAGCGGACATTTCTCCAACATTCAACCCCATAGCCCTGCAAATAGCTACTGGCTGGGCCCGGAAGAGGTACGGGGACAGACTAACCCAGGAAACCTTAACAACAATAAAAACATTAGCACAAAAACCCACAACCACAATTCCACAACCAGTCCACAACCACACACAATCTACAACCCTACCAACCATCCCAGAGGAAATATTCCCCCCCGCTCCCCAAACCTGCCGCCCCCAAAGCACTTTCACTCTACCTAGGTCCCCGTACCACTATTACCGAAGAAATAAAACATCACTCTTCTACACCTAATCAACCTCCCAGAAATTCTACAGCAACACAAACAACACCCCAAACCAACCCCAATAAACCACAGTCCGCTTCCTTTCCTTCATCATACCCCATCTATAAAACCACTTTCCCTATCACCAAACCAACTCGAACCTCACCAATCCTCCATGAATCCAGCAAACAACCAGCCCTCATAGACCTGGACAATATATCTCAAAACCCCACAACCTCCACTCCACTCCCACTCCCAGCTAAAACCCGCAAAGTGACCTGGGGACCTTTACCAACCACCACTCATGCCCCCATTTCCCCTATCCTTCCCCCTACCCCCCCAGGACAAAACCATCCCAAACCTTCCAAAACAATCTCAGCACAGATTCACCACCTTCCTACACAACCACTTCAAAACTACACACTACAAACCATCTCCCTCAGCAACCACTCAAATGTCTCAGTCTACACTACTGATACCATTTCTCCTTGTTCCTCCCAGACAGAAACTGCCGAGACCACCTTCAAGAACCAGGCTAAACAACCCAAATCTTCAAAAAAATCCCCGCAAACAAGAGAGAGGGCAAATATGATGAAAGGGGCCTCCAAGGTTAAACACAACCTCAACAAAACCCACTCTGAGCCCTCTCTCAACAAACCGGAACATAATACACCCACTCACCGGCATCCCCCAGAAACCATCACACCTTCAATAGTCCATAATCCTCCCCCATCCTCCCCCCCACCCCTTTCTCCCTCTCACCTTTCTAATACCAATGTAACCCCACAAGACCTTTCCAATTACCATGCACCCCTCCTCTCACCCCAACAATCTTCCAAGAACCCTCAAACACACCTCCTGGACCTCTCCATCTCAGAGCCATCACTTAAATCTAATCACATTTCAACTAACATCTCCACTGACCCTCCTACACAAGAAACCGAAGAACCAACCAACCCCAGTCTAACCTCAACCATCAACACCTCCATTCCTATCCTGTTCAAACCAAATTATCACATTGCACGCCCCACCCGTAAAATACAAGATTGGTTTTTCAGAGTCTGCAAACCAATAGTGATTCTAGGTGATTCAAACATAAGCAAAATCCCAGAACACAACTACCACCGAGTCCAACTAGAAAGTTACCCTGGTGCAAACTCCTATCACTTCCTCAAAGTCCTTGAAAAAACAATAATCAACCCACACATCAAAATCGTCATCTTCTCCGTAGGTTTAAATAACATGGACCAGGACCCACAACAGACTACAACTAAACAATTAAAATCTCTTTTTCGACAGGCCCAACACAAATTCCCAAACGCGGTCATCTACTTCCCAATCATCAACTTCTCTCCCAACCTCACCCCCACCCAAAAAAGCAATCTCACACTGATCAATAACATCATGACCACCACTTTTCCCATCCTCTTCGAAATACCCCATGATACCTTTATTACAGAAAAGGATAACCTACACTGGACCCCCAACACAGCAAAATTAATTTTCCATAACTGGCTGGAACAACTTGAGGTAAATTAATATCCAATTCAACCCAGCACATACATACACACACCCCTAAACCTACACTACCACTGTCGAATCCAACCCCCTCCCTCCTCCCAACCTGAACCCTTCCCCCCTTTTTTTTTTTTTTTTTTTTTTTTTTTTTTTTTTTTTTTTTTTTCTCTATCCAACCCCCTGCTTTTTTCCTTACCCTAACCACCCCACACCCCTCTTCCCAGACCTAAGCCCAACCCACCTCTCCTTACCTGAACCTAAGTCTGCATCCCTCTTCCTGATCCCAACTATATCCTACACAAAACCTCCCTCCCCCTCCCCTTCCTCTTGGTCCAACCCTTTCCTCCCTTCCTAACCCTAACCATTCCCCACCCCTCTTCCCTAAACCCAACCCCCTTCCCACCTTCCCCTACCCGAACCCAGGTCTTATCCGGTTCCCTCCCCTTTCCCTGACCCTAACCACCTCTTACCCTCCCTTCCCAATCCTAAAACTCCCCCTCTCCTAACCTCCACCACTCCTGTCCTTAAACCAAACTTCCAACCCACTTCTCCTTATTTTAAGTTTAACCACCCTATATAGACCTAACATAAATCTCTAAAAAAACAACACAAAATAACAATTGCTTTTCCCTCTCCCCTCCAAAGTTAACCCGTTTCTTTAATTAATTAATTTATTTATTTAATTTTATTTATTTATTTAATTTTTTTTCTTTTAATTTTATTTTAATATATTTTTTTTTTATTATTTTTTTTATTTTTTATTTTTTCTCTTAGTTAAATAAGACTCTCCTCTTTAAAAATACCACAATACAAATAGTCTAGAGGTTAACTCTTGGGACTTCAAAACAGAAGACCCATGGTTCAAACCCCCACCATATCACACAGACCAAAAAACTGGAATTTCATTTGATCTTATGTTTACAACCTATATTTACACTTTTGACAATTCTCATGTCAGTATCCAAATTTTTTTGATTAGTCTTTTATTTATAATTGCTTCCCCAGCTCCTAGGTCCCCCATAGGCTCACCCATCCACCACGCTCGTGGGTATGAGGCTTACTAATTGGGTTGTCATCTGGACGGTGGGGGTTCGATTCCCGGCGGGGACACAAGACCCACCAATTGCCATAAACACAAATTTGGTCCTTATACATTAGTTCTTCACTTCTGTTTTCTTTCCCCCCCCCCCCCCCCCCCCCCCCCTCCCCCACTCTTCCCCCCTCCCCATTCTCTACATACACACCCTTGGTGGCACCGCCACCAATTTTAAAGACATCCCCCACTTGATGGCACCGCCATCAATTTTAACTTTCTCCCCCCCTTTTTGGTGGCACTGCCACCAAATTTTAATGCACCTCCTACACTCTGGAAATCCCCTCCCCCCCTTCAAAAAACATAATTCCCTCCTTCTCTTCCCCAACACCTTCCCGTTTTCCCTTTTTCTCCTCCTCCCATCCTCCTCATATTTCAATCTTTCTCCTCCTATGTTCTTTCCACGCAAACTCCAGTAGGCCCGTGCCAATTAATTCAAATCTGAAACCCTCAAACCCCAACCCTAACCCAACCCTAACCCTAACCCTTGTTGACTAGCTCATTTTGTATTTAACCATTATTTCTTTTATTTGCCTAAACCTTAAGAAGGCATTTCATTTTGGAGCTCGACAGGAGCAGCAGCAGTACGTGCTGACTAGCTCATTTTGTTTTTTCATTGTTGCCCAGCCTGAAGAAGATCCATATTGATCGAAACGTCGCGATTGGGCACAATTTTGAGTTGATTTTTGGATATAATACCTCTTAAAGAGAAGATATTTGAGTTTTTTTCAATTCCATTACAGAGCCTCTTTGTAGAGAAGATATTTTAGTTTCTTAATATAATGCCTCTTTAGAGAGAAGATATTTGAGTTGTTCTCAATTCTTTTACAGTACCTCTTTAATAGAGAAGATATTTGAGTTATTTTTTTAGTTTTTTTCAATTTTTTTACAAAAATAATTTAAAAATTTAATTCATTCTTTGTATTTATATATACAACACTTAAAAAAATAATTTAATTTATTTATTTCATTCATTTATATATAAAACTTTAAAAACACACACCCATCACTCCTTGGCCATCATGGCCTTTGACCAGGAGGATGGGTGGCAGCTGGTTCGTCGCGGGAGGAGGGGTCGCCCCCCGCGACAGAACCTATGACCTTCGACCCCAACAACATGGCCAGGCTTGGTCATCATGGGACCGGGGAGGGAGGGAAGCCGGAGGGGGGGCCCGTGCATTTCCCGACCCTCATCGTGGGGGACGGGCTAACCCTTTGCCTAACCCCCTAACCCTAACCCTAACCCTAACCCTAACCCTTTTTCTGGAGTTTTTCCTCCCATACTGGGAGTGTTTTCTGTTTAGTTTTTTTTCAAAATGGATGGCTGGACGGAGGTCCAGTATGGTAGACGCCGCCAGCGAAACCGCCAGCAGCAGACCTGGGACTGGCGTGGAGGAAGGGCCGTGGAGAGGATGGCCAGTGCACCCTCCTTCCCACCGCGGAGGGAGTTTTTCTCTTTCCCTAACCCTAACCCTAACCCCCTAACCCGGATAACCCTAGCCGCCATGCCTAACCCTAACCCTGGGTCCCTTTAAACCTGAAAAAAGAAGAAAAAGTTAAGTAAATACTTACCTGAACCTAAAAACAGAGAAGAAAAGTTAAATAAAATACTTACCTGGGGACAGAAGATAAACCTAAAAAAGAAGAGAAGTTAAATATATACTTACCTTTAACCTAAAACAAGAATGAAACCTAAAGAAATGAAACCTAAGAGAAGGGACGGAAGTAAACAGATACTTACCGGGAGCCTAACAGAGAAGAACAAACTTAAATATGAGAAGAATATGCTCTGACCTGCCTGATGAAGAACAAATAAGTCTCGAAACGTTGCAACAAGGCAGAGCAAAGGATTAAGCCTAATTTTTGGAACAGCACAAGGGTATTTACTCTGTGTTTATTGAGCCTCAGTATGGATGAAAGCATGTGTGGAGTTTGGTGTGTTTTTACCTTTTCTTTGGATGGGGAGGCAGAATGTGTGGAGTTTGGATGTGATTGTGTTTACTTTTGGTGGCTTTGGGAGCACAGCAGCGGACTGTGTTTAGTATGGGAATGAGGAGTGGGGAGTGCTTGGGACTCTGTGGATGTGGGAGTGGCGGATGTCTGATGCCTCGGACACACACGCCAATGGCCCGTGCACCAACTGGCTTGCCAGTTTTTTTCCCCTCACCTAACCCCTAACCCCTAACCCTAACCAACCCCTGACTCCTTGTGTCTAACCCTAATCACTGGATTTCAGGACTGGGATCTCTGAGACTCCTTGGCATGCTCTCCAGGGTCTTATCCTAACCCTAGCCTACTTCTGGATCTCTGGGCCGGACCCTGGGCCATCTGGTTTCGGGCCCGCGTCTTCTGAGACCCCATGTGGTGCTCTCCGGGGTCCAATAAGCTTGGTTTTCTTCTCCTCCTCCCTCCTTCCGGTGTGTTGGGGCGGCCATCTGACATCCCCCCTTCCCCCCGGCCAGTGCCTTGCCCTTGACTCCCCACACCAAACCGCGTGCGTCGTCGGACCACAAGGGGGGAGTCATTGAGATAGATTTCCTTCACCTAAACTTAACCCTAATCAATTTTTTATTTCAAATACCTTGCCTAACCTTAGTTTCTAACACTTTTAGTTGTTTTTTATAAAAAGTTATCAGCATTTAACAGGTTAATGTTGATTTTTCTTTACTTTTAGTTTTAGGCGAGAGATATTTAGGCGTGAGATATTTTAGGCGAGGATCAGAGGGTATATAAGGAGAGACGATCAGAGCTCAGCCATTTCACTCTGGAGCTCCACAAGAACAGCAGCAGCAAGTGCTGGCCACCTGATTTTGGTTTTCATTGTTGCCCAGCCTGAGGAACATACTTATCTGATCGAAACGTTGCGAGTGGGCACAATTTTTAGTTGATTTTTGTTTTTTATATAAATATAATACCTCTGTGAAAGAGAAGAGAATTTGAGTTTTTTTATTTTTCAATTTTTTTACAAAAATAATTTAATTCATTCTTTTCATTTATTTATATATACAACTTTACAAAACACACACCCATCACTCCTTGGCTATCATGGCCTATGACCAGGAGGATGGGTGGCAGCTGGTTCGTCGCGGGAGGAGGGGTCGCCCCCGCGACAGAACCTATGACCTTCGACCCCAACAACATGACCAGGCCTGGTCATCATGGGACCAGGGAGGGAAGCCAGAGGGGGGGCCCGTGCACTTCCCGGCCCTCGTCTAGGGGGACGGGCTAACCCTCTGCTTCCCCACCTATCTTTCCTCCGACCCCGGCATGACTATGGTGTTGATGTGGTCATCCGGTGTCCCCCTCCCCCCATCTGACTGTGACGGCCAGTGCCTTGCCCTCGACTACCCACACCAAACCGCATGTGTCATCGGACCACAAGGGGGGAGTCATTGAGATAGTTTACATTCCCCTAACTCTTTGCTTTTTCTCCACTTTTTGCTAACGGCTCCCTCTGGTGTGCTGCCATCTGAGAGAAAATGGCATCAGGTGACGGCTTCACACAGTACCTGAGCTAGGTTCAGGGATAATATCACTAACCAGGGACACTGCCACCTACTGGGGGTTTACCGGGACTGTCTAAATGACAAATAGTGGATTAGTGACCTGATTTTTCATGCTGGTTACACTGCTGCTGTGTATCTGTCTGTCTATCTCATTTCTATCTATCTACTCTGAACTCTGCTCTGAATAAAACCAAAAATGTTTGTTTATTAACAATTATATTAATTAATTAATATTAACAGAGTTAATTCATATCAGAATACTGTATTTAATTCTGATTCAACAAGTTATGCTGAAACAAGATTTTAATTTTATTTTCTTCATGTTGACATTTGTGATTACCATTAGAGTTCAGAGTTGAGGTTTGAGTTATGAAATAAATCAATTGTCAACAGGTTGTTGAATCAGTGATACAAACACATCAGTTTCTTTCATGTTTTATTGGATCTTTTTCTTACAAACACAATATTTCATGTCTAACAATAAGAAAAATGTCTACCTGATCAAGTTGAGTTAATCTCTGCAGTTAACTGTCATTGCTAACATTAGTATAGATCACAGTGTGGAAGACAAACCTCTGCATAGTTTAATTTTTATCAAATTAAATCTAATCTAGAAAAATAAAACAAAACTAACAAGCTTCTGGGGACTCAAAATATCAGACTTGGATCTTGTGCAGAAAGAAATTATTGTGTTCTCAGACTTGAGGACTGTCTGATGTTCTGAATTAAATATGAGTTCAGGTTCCTCATCAGATATCAGGGGAAAAGCCAAAAACAGTTTGGTGTTGGTGTTGAGACTGTTTCCCATCTATGAAAATGTAGAAGCAGCCATGGTCAAATAATCAGGGCGTGATGGATTGAAATACACGTGTCAAGACTCATGTTTAGTTCTGTCATTGTTGAAGGAGAGAACAGAGATACTTTTGGGAAACCCAGCCCAGCAGACACAATGTGGATCTAAAGTGAGGTGGTATATTAGTTTACACTGACACTGTATAGAATTGGTGTCAGTGATCATCAAATGACTGTCATAGTCCAAGTTTACATACAAAGAGATAAGGTGGGATGAAAGATACAGAATCAAATTTAGGATGTTATTACAGCAGATTATCATGATAAAAAGCTGTGTCTTTGCTGACAGGGAAACTATCATTGTGGAAAGACAACACAAACACTTCAGCTGATTTCATC
This sequence comes from Nibea albiflora, assembly GCA_014281875.1. Classification (NCBI taxonomy): domain Eukaryota; kingdom Metazoa; phylum Chordata; class Actinopteri; family Sciaenidae; genus Nibea; species Nibea albiflora. The sequence continues at coordinate 21,422,464 of CM024811.1, read as the reverse complement.
AGTTGGTTTACACACCTGTGGATCAAAATGAATCACGGAGCAAACAGAAACAGTTCAACTGTCATTTGACCCTTTCATACCACAGACAGGTTCTGTCTCAGAGAAATTACATCTGTATGTTACACAGTTCAAACTGGGGACATCTGGATGTAGATGCATGAAGGGGTTTCATCCAGGAGGCTTCAGTTATAAACAGGGGAATATTCTTGAATAAGACATCCACAACCACGTCTAGATGACCAAGCACAAACTCTTCTCAAAGAACAATGACCCGCATGACTGAGAACCTTCACAGACTATTTCATGATTGTTTTCATAGTTCTGATGACAGAGAGCAGGACTGAAACCAGAGTCCTGGGTTCAGGCACAATGTTAAAGCTTTAGTTAGCAAACAGAAAACAAATGCAATCCATCATCAGAGATCCTGATACATTTAGTATCAACATGTCTGTGAAGATTCTTAATCATCAGGTCAGTACCCGCCAAAGGTTCTCGTATGAACTGGACTCCTGTGTATATTGAAGACATTTTGCCTTTAATTTTAAAGGCTACTTCAGTTCTGCAGAATAGACTAAGCTAGTCCAGTCACCTGTGAAAACCTTCAACAGGTTCAGTATCAGCATTTTTGTGATTTGGTATTTTAGTATGTTTTCTTTGTTATGCTTAGAGAAAACACAATTCAGTCAACAGTATGTGGCTCACAAAACACTTGCTGAATACAGACACACTTTCTCAGTTGGTGAGGTCACATTTAGGTCACTTTACATTACCACCAAAAACAAGCTGCTCCAGAATTCATTTCTGACCTGAATGAGACCACTTCCTCTAAAGGGTCTGATTTGTGTTCAGATCTGCCCAAGCGAATATTACCACAGGGGGACCAGTCCAATTCAACCAGACCAAACAACACAGGTGTGAAGTCACTTCAAGTGACCTGCATCAAAGCAAATATATTTGCTTGCAGATGAAAGGGGTTCATGTTCTGTTCTTGTTGGTGGAGGTTAATTCTTAAGGAACTGGAACTTCTCTTAACTAGGGAACGATGAAGATGAAGGCTGCTTGTTACTCCCGACTCATGAAATACTGCAGTTTGATCGTTATGATGCTCAGAAAATTGGTGGTACCCCTTGAGCATCATGTCCAGACTCACCTGTGGCCCTTAATGTTCAGATGTGTCATCAAAGTCAGGTTACATGGTATAAAGAACCCAGGAGACTACGGTTCATATCCCGTGCAAAATCAAAACCATGTTAACGTCTCATAAGTTATGCAACTTATAAAATATACTAAAGCTATGTCAGGTATGTAAGTGTAACTTACAGTCCTTTCCTAAACCTCAACAAAATGTGGCTGGTTCCCAAGGTTAACCACCCATGGTTTATTTTGAAAGTAACAGGATTTTGGACGTGTTGCTGGGTCACTGACCGAACTGCAGTACTGACAAGTTATAAGTGACACTGTGTTGGTTCAATGACATTGTCTTTATTTGGAAAAAAAAGTTAATCTTATAGTTTCATTAATCTGTATCTTGTCGTGGTCTAGACTATATAAGACTGTACTATACTTCATGCTGTATCTTTTGGTTGATTGGTGTAATACAGCTTAAGGGTAACATGTGTTACGGTGGTCTAAAATAATTAATTTTGCACTGCACCTTCTACAGGTGACCAAAGCCATTTATTCATCAATGAAGCTAATTGGATCCTCCACCAGCAGGTGAGGTTTGGGGTTTGGCAGTGCTAGACTCAGGGTCATTGCCCCAGCTGTATCCATCTACAGGTATGATCATTTGGGGGATGGGAGCTCTAAGTAAAGCCATATCACATGTGTCTGGGTGGAGGAGGAAGCCAGAGAAAGTACTCTTGGACTCTGGACTGGTATACATGCCATTAGTAAATGTATCCTTAACCTGAATCCACACCCTGTCCCCACGGAACAGGTGCATGATGATTGATTGAGAGGTGGTCCCATACAAGCTGGCATCTGTGTTTTTGATAACTGGCTGGAAATTACGGAACAGGCCAAGTTTGAGGACTTTTTCATAGACTGAAACATGGTAGCTTAAAACATAGGTGCCATTGACAGGGGCAGTGTAAATTCCAGTGCTGGGGTCATAACTGCCCTGGAGGTTGTAGTAAACTTCAGAGAAAGCCACAGGGAGGTTGGGTTTGGGGAAACTTTCAAACAGTCCTGCAGAAAAGGCGGACTGGATGGCAGGCATGCAGGGACCAGGAGGACCCATCATCCCCATCAATCCCATGTCTCCCTTATCACCTTGTGGACCACTTTCCCCTGTGAGCCCTATCTGTCCCTGGTCCCCCTTATTTCCCTTGTCCCCCTTCTGTCCAGCATTCCCATCTACCCCGTCTGTACAGTTACACTCCCCCTGGGGTCCTGGTTCCCCTTTCTCACCCAAAGATCCAGGGACACCAGGGAGACCTGAATCACCCATGTCACCTTTAATGCCTTTGGGTCCTACAGGTCCTGGGATGCCAGGTAGACCTCTGATTCCTACAGAGCCAGGCAGACCAGGGGGCCCCGGTGGACCTTGGCTGGACTCACAGGCATCTGGACAGACTCCATCATCTCCTTTTGGACCTGGATCACCTGGACGTCCCAACAAACCTTGTTCTCCTTTGTCACCTGTGGAACAACAAAAAATAGGTCAAAAGCTTGAAATAAAATCCTGTTGGACCACAAACATGAAAGCACCTATACCTGAGATACTCAACTCACCTTTGAAGCCTCGATCCCCTTTAGGACCCAAAAGACCCTGGGATCCTTGGTCACCCTTCTGACCCTCATCTCCTTTCTGTCCTGAGGGTCAAACACATCAACACAGTGTCAGGAGCAAAAAGAACAATGAGACATCAAGTTTGTGTTATCAGAGCAGGCGATGATGGGTAGTTGCTTACCTTTGATCCCTTGTCTGCCCACAAAACCTGGAGGACCTCTGAACCCCACCATCCCTCTTCTTCCAGGGCTTCCTGGACTACCTGACAGAGACACAGGGACAGATTCTGATTTTTGATTCTTATTCTATTGTTGATTACATCTTATTTCAGATAATTACATCAACAAATTTTTGATTCTGGAGCACAAGACCAGATATCCAAGTCCTGGATTGAAACTACCTAATGGAACATGTTAGTCCAGGTATTACTACACGTATAACACTTGAACACGTGAATTGTTGTACCTGGCAGTCCTCGGTCACCCCGGTCCCCTTTGGGGCCCCGGCTACTCTGGCAGTATGTGCAGAGGCAGAACCAGGGAATCTGGTCTTGGGGAATCGGGACCGGAGACAGCAGCAGCATCTGGCAGTATGCTTCCAGGTCACCAGCCTGTGGCTCTGTGATGTTGTCAATCACAGGATAAATATTGCGTCCGGGGCCATCAATGGTCAGACCAGGAGAGGTAGGAGGAGGATCGCTGGGTGGCTGCCACGTGTCCTCAGAGATTGGCTCAGGCATTGCCTTGAGAACAGGGAGGGAAACCACCATCACCAGCAAGTGAAGAAGAAAGGTCGGCATTGTCTGTAGAGAGATGACACAAATTTCACCTAATTTTGTGGGGAGGCAGTAGCTCAGTCCATAGAGACTTGGCTTGGGAACCGGAGGGTGGCTGGTTAAAGTCCAGCATGGACCAAAAATATGGAAGGTGGACTAGTAGCTAGAGAGGTGCCAGTTCACCTTTGAGGCACTGCCAAGGTGCCCTTGAGCAGAGCACCGAACTCCCAACTGCTAACAGGGTGCTTCTTAGCCCCCTCCATGTTGCATGTCTATGAGCCCTTGTACTGCATGTGTGTGTTCTGGGTTAAAAAATGCATGTAGATAAAACAGAGTGTAAAAAGAATTTCCCCGTTGAGGGATGAATAAAGTAAAGCTGTTTTTTTTTTATTAACTTTTTCATCAAAACCTTTTTCCACTTTTTCATCATTAACAAAATATTAAGCACAACATGTAAACATTAATCTAAATGTATCTTTCACATCAGTCTTATCCCATCTGCAAATACGCCAGACAGATTTTTTAAAAACAAAAACAGGGTTTAAAATGAAATCAGAATAAATGAGTAAAACAAGTAATTAAGGAAAACAGGAATATTAATATTATCAAACAAATTACACTTTAATTTTTGTTGAAGAACAAAAATACATTTAAAAAATCAAATATTTGAAGAATTTTTGAATGCTTTAAATCAGTTTCTATTTCTTTAACATTTCATCTCCAAACTGTTGTGACATCAAATCAGTTTAAATCAAAATTACCAAATGAATTTGAATTTCATTAAATATTACATTCATATTCATGATTAATGATTACTGACTAACGATTGATATATAGTATAGTTAACAGAATGTTTCTAATTTTAATGAGTGATTTATAACAAAGTGAAATACTTGTATATATACTTGTATTTTTAAAAAGATTAAGCTGTCTCTTTTTAAAATTTTAAAAAGCTCTGTTGTTGCCCATTGGTGGAACGCCCTACCAGTTCCTAACAGATCAGGTGCATCCCTCTCTATTTTCACAAACCTCCTGAAGACCTCCAACTCTTCAGAGAGGATCTCCTCTACAACGCTACCAACATCCAGACATATTAAAACCATCCCCCTTTAGTACTGTCACAGTAATTATTGATGCACTACCACATCCTTGTCACAATCATGCTTTACCTTAATTGCTTTTTTGTAGGTAGCACTGGATAAAGCTCTGCTAAATAACTGTATTGCACATGTAAATGAAAGTTAAATAAATTAAACAGACATTTTTTCAGTAATATAAAGAAAAGTTTTCTTTCTGTTAAAGATTTTGTGTGAGATCAGGTTAAAACTAAGAACAAAGAAATAAGATTAAATTAATTGACTATAGATTCACCATTTGTTTTCACTCATTATTTTTGTCATTATGTTAAGGAAGCACATTCTGATGAGTCATTATTTTAAACCAGTTTTATGTAAGTATTATGTTTCTCATCCTGAAAGTAATTATTTTTAACCATTTGTTCATTTCATTAGTAATTCAATTAAATACATAATCAAATATGGATATTTTTTTTATATAAAATGCATGAAAAGATCAGAGTGTCACTCACCAAATCTTCAACTCTTTAAAGCACTTCAAACATCTGAAGTTTCTGGGTTACCTGAACACTCACCTGTCAGCTTTTAATAAAACACCTGGACCCCACCCACATGCTGCTCCGCCCACATGCAAGTAGGTGTGTGTGTGTACATTGTGATGTGACACCAGTCTTTTATTGTAATGAGGTCAAATTATGTATTAATAAAACACAACCTACTTCTTACACACACACACACACACCCCAGTGTTTGTTGTTGTGTCTGCATTCACTGAAAATTCCCTGTACTTTATTATAACATTTCATAGATAAAACTTTTTTTACAATAAATTTGTAAAATGAAGTTAGAAAAATGTGAACAGAGAATTAGGTGAATGTAGCTGCTAAAAACAAATAAATCTAGAGAGTTGGATCAGCAACCAGAGGAAGATGAGAAACTATATTCTCACATGAAGCTATAAAACAGTAAAAACATGTAAAACAATGAATACATGTTTATCTGTGAAACAGTGATATATGTGTATAAGCTGTGAAATGGTGAAAACATGTTCTTGAGCTGTTCTTGAACTCTATAGAATCATGTCTCCTTTAACATGAATGAAAGACAGGTCACATTACAGGATATGGTCAATTCAGGTTTTTTGTCAGCAGATCTGTTTTCAATAACATAAGTAATAAGGAAAATGAATGGGATAATGAGTACACTTAATTTCAGACATGTAATAAAACTTGACTAGAACAAACCGTGATATGATAGGAGAGATGGACAAAGCTTGATTAACAGTGTGATAACAGATAGATTGATTAACAGATAGATGGATGTTCCAGTTTGACACCAGGTTCACAGCTAGTTCCTGAAGAGGATTCAGCTGGTTTTGGTTCCCACTCTTGAGCCTCTTGGTCCTCTTTCATGTGTAAGGTGACCTGATTGGGACTTCAGAGGCTGTAGTGATAATACAGAGGTGTAACAGTGATCCCTCTCTGTATGGACCATCCAGCTCAGCCAATTGAAGGCTGACACCAGATACTGCACATGAAAACACTCTATAGGCCTAACATTATTAGGACTGAGTCCTGGGAATTAGGATGAGAGGATTCATGTAGGTCGGGTGTGGGATAGTGTGGTCATGTAGGGCACCTGAGCCAGGTGATACACCCATCTGAGCCAGGTGATGGGTGCTACACGTACAGCTCCTAATGAAAAATCACAGCCAAAGAGATCCCCAAGTGCTGAATATATATCATCAAACCAAATCAAATTTTATTTGTATAGCCCAAATTCACAACACTCATATTGCCTCGGAGGGCTTTATAATCTGTACAGGGAGTGACACCATTTGTCCTTAGTTTGAGTGAGGAAAAACTTGCCCACAAAAACCCTTTTAATAGAGAAAAGGGTGCAAGAAGCCTCAGGAAGAGCCACAGAGGAGGGGGCCCTCTCCCAGAATGGACAGACGTGCAATAGATGTCATATGTACTGTGTGTACTATATGTACTGTCTGTACTACATCTAAGTCTACTGTGTGTCATTTTCAGAACATGACTGATTTCAGCTTAAAGCTGTGGAAAAAATGTTTTATTCAGGTAGAACTAACAATACCACACTGTAAAAAATTATTTGTTCCTGTTCCTGGATTTAAAAGGTACATACATATACTTAGTATGAAAAGTAACTAAAAAGTCAAAGTAAAACTATGCAACCCTAACAAAAGTCTTGGAAAATCAGGACTCTTTCCTTTCATCTCTTCTATGTTGTGACGGTGCACTCAGTGGAGGATACTCTGGTTGATTGCGATGGCCTGTGCATTGCCTTTGGCTCCCTGTCCCAAACCAAGTGAGTTGTCAGACAACTCAGGGAAACTCATGGAGACAGATAATTAACCCTGACCTTACACCACCTCAAAAAATTATCCTTACCATAACCACCTGGCTTCTTTACTAACCCCAACAGCTTCCACTCATTACATCAGGACATTCTCTAATCCAACACTAACCTCTGGATCACCTCAAAATTCAAATGTCTCCCCAAAAGGCGGGTGCACACTTACAAAAGACAATGTAAATAATAAAACTTAAATAAACTGAAATGTGCCTTCTACAGACACTTCCAACTAGCGTTGGGAGGGTTGAGTCTTTTAACTGACTTAGATCACTTACTCTTAGACAGAAAATGAACAAATCTTTTTTTGAGTCATTTCGTTCATTCACTGTAGCCCTCTGGGGACAACTTACTCTGAGTCATCTAAAAGATTAGTTCATATTGAACAATACATTACCGAGCCACACACCACTACTTCCAACACTATCAGACAGCTCAGGGACAGTGAATGTAAAACCCAAACCCTAACATGACTCATGAAAGAAGCCATTTTTTTCTAGACAAAATATGGCTTGTGCATATAAAGTTAAGTGCACATCTATATGTGTGTGTAAGACAAGACATATACACGATATATGTACTTTACATATTTTGTATTAACTTTAAAATATTCAGTGTTGGGGGAGCTTTGTCAAACAATTTTAACTGACTGGAATTATGTCCCACATATCACCCAGCTGCCTAACAAGCTACAATCATAGGGTACGAGTCAAACACTTTTTTTAAAAACCGTCATCCATTTCCCAAATTCTGCTTTTTATAATGTAACTTGCGTGCGATCAATCTAGACCACTGTACTACAAAGCAATCTAAGACTGATGGTAGGTCCAAGGTAGATAGCTGGGTGCTGAGTTTGTTAGGGTGGTGGAAATACAAAATGAACTGAGTCCATATTCAGTTTTAATTCACACAATTCGTAGTTTATCAAACGTTAACTTGGAAAGAAAACAGGCAAACACTGTACAAACACAAGATGGAGAACAGGTGAGCTGAGGAGAAGCAGGTGACTTGACAAACCAAAGAAGATTGTTTTCAGTGTCAGGGCATCTTCTGAAAGACAAACACCAGGTAGATACCTGGGGAGAACAGAGATCAGGGTTAGGTGTTAGTTCAAAGAAAGGCACGACAATTAATGGACATAAAGATAATAAAATAATAGATCTGTACAACCAGCACAAGAAAACACGGACTGACAAGCTATCCCACATATAATAAGACACATAACTATATGAATGCTGGTATTTTTTCATCTCAAATAATGTATTGAAACAAACGCTAACAGTGGTGTGTATACCACATCAAAACATGTCAATGTCTCAGTAACTTGTGTGACCATCAATTCCAGCTCAACTAGACGTCTCATGCTATTCACAAGTCAACTTATTTCAACCTGCTGATAACACTGTGACACTAAAAGCTGCAGAGTAACTTCCCTCTGAGTACATCAAGAGACCTGTGATTTATATATATATATATATATATATATATATATATATATATATATATATATATATAAAAATAAATAAATAAAGGCTAACAGTTAACATGAAGATAGTAAAAAAAGTAACACTGAAGTGCACACTGAACTTACTGGTTGCTTCCCACTCAGATCTACTCAAAGTGCCCTATATAGAAACAAACAATATAGTTAGTCCAAACAGAAACCAACGAAACAGAACCAGTGATTCAAATTGTGCTCTAAGAACACTCACCAGTGGTAGTTTCACTCCTGCTCTGCAACATTGCTCTTTAGCATGGCAGTACTCTCCTTTGCTATCTGCAGCCAGTCGGCCTCCATCCTCACTGGGAAATGGCTGAAAATACAATAAGCAGTTCCAATCATTAACTACCTGGTAATGATCACATCTGATAAATTTAAACTATATGTCCACTAAATGTTTACATGTTCACTACATAGTCATTACATCTACACAGTAATAATCTTTAACATAAGATATCTGCACATCAAGTTAAACATATTCCTATATGTGAACAACAAAAGCACTAACAAAACACCAAGCAGGTACACCAGCGTCCAACACCATTCAGAGCCAGAGGCTCACCAACGTTTATAAGTCGTTATTAACTGAAAATCAGCACTTTTACCTCCAGAGCCATCATCTTCATCATGAGGCTGCGATGGTGCTCCTTCTTCACTTTCTCTTCAAAGAACTCGGAGAATCTCTGTTTCAACACCAGGCGCATGTTGTAACGCTTCGCCATGCTGCCACGAACAAAGAGTGTCTTTACCAATGAGTTTATTTACAGTAAAAGGATTATTATTTACAGATTTCCTCTGCAGCATAAATATATACACATTTCTGATATTGTGATGTCTCAGTGAAGTGCTATTAAAAATAATATCTCACTCTTCAAAAAGAGGAAAGTAGACGAGGAACTCTGGAACGTTGACAACATCCTCAAGGCTGAAGTGATACTGACAGCTGAACAGAGGATAGAAACCTTTGGACTGAAAAGAAACACTAAAAACCTCGTTACCAAATGACAGAGAGTCCGATGCCTCCAACCGTTTACTGCAGAAAAATAGGAGCAGAAAAGGAGAAAGAGAGGGGGGGGGGCATTAAAATGCTTACAGCACAAGTCTGTATTTTCTATTTTTTATATATATATATATATATATATATATATATAAAAAGATAGATAGACACAAACAAACACATTCTTATGTTCTTACACAAGTTCAAAGGCGTCCGGCGTCGTTCCAATGAAGAAACCTCCAGGTTTCAGACGCTCACAGGCATTTCTCAGCATCATATCAGCCTTCTGTTCACTCTCAAATGAGTAATGATAAACAAACTGACAGCTGCAGACGTCAAACGTCAGTTCAGGGTCATCCAGCTTCTCTGACAAAACCTCCTGTAAGCACAGGACAAAAGAGTTGTAGCAATTTCTTTTCAATCTAGCATTTCTTTGAAAGTGATTAACAAGTGACAGAAGAAGATATGGAAGGGACAATGGAGGGGAAATCTTTACTACTCTCCAAAGAAAGGTTGTTCTCCATGTTCTTAAAACAAACCCCAAGACTATTGAGAGTCCCTGGTAATGAATGACTGAGGTGTTGCAGGTCTACCTTGGTACAGTCTGCAGCGATAAATTGAGCACTGAAGATTTTCTCATTAACATGACTTTTCTTCTTCATGTCTTCATATCGACTCTGACACTGCTCCACCGACACTCCTGCTATATCTGAAAATAAAGACATTGTTCATCATTAGTTAAAGGACCATTGTGTAGGATTTAGTGGCACCTAGCAGTGAAGTTGCATTGCAGGCAAATGAATACTCTCCCACCTCTCATACCCTCCTTTTAAACTCTGAATGTGAAATTCACATTAGGGATGCAGCGAGTGTGAAATTCTGGATCGATACCGATGTTAAAAATAACAACTTGGCCAATGCGATACCGATGTTTGTTACATGTATTGCAAACTGCATAACATGTATCGTTCTTGAAGCATCTCAGAAGCGTCCCTATGCTAGGCTACATGCTGAATACGGCTACGTTCAGACAGGGACAGGGGAACTGGCAACCGGTGGTGAGGGGATCTGAGGTGGGTTGCTGTGGGCGTGTCTATACCTGCTGAATGTAACCGCTGTGTCTGCTGGTGCTCGCTCTCTCTGTTGTTACGCTATGACTCTCTACCAAAGCTTGCTCCTTCTCTCGCTCTAAGTTGGGACTCAGACTCAGTTTTAGAAGCTGGTACAAGAAATAAACAAAGTGAGAACACACACAGGTAGATTATCAGAGTCCATAAATACCCCGTGCAAACTGCCGGGCAGATATGTCTCAAACCAATCACTCCGCAGTTCGTTTTAATGTAAGATATGGAGTTTCTGTAACAGGTGAGTTGCCGTGAAAAGTGTGTGTAAAAAATCTGAAATATAACTGATCAATAACTGATTACCTGCACAGACCAAGTGATTGATCCCTCCTCTCCTCCATTTGAGTAGGTCTCCTCCTTTCCCACAGCCGAGGTCCAATACAGACACCTGCTGAGCGCCCGCCCCCCGTACCTGTTCCAGGATCTCACCTGTCAATCAAACAAACAGCCCATCAACTTCAAGGATTCGGGGTAGGTTTAGGTTAGGTAAGGTTTTAAGTGTGTTTCAGGAGAGTTTCAAGAGAGTTTCAGGTGAGCAAAACAAAACAGACAACACCTTCTGCTGTCTGGTGAACAGGTTACAGACTAATATATATATATAACAGCTGATCGATGAGGACGGATATATATATTATTGATGTTTCAGTTACCGATCAGGACGCTCTTCAGCCAGTTGTTGAAGTTCCTCATGAAGAAGATTCTGCTTCGACTCCGCACAGCCAGGCCAACTTCCTGCAGGCTGTTGTAGTGACTCGCTACCTTCACACTGTGATCAGTAACCTGACAGATCAATAACATGTTATCAGTAACTTAAGACTATCAATAACCAAACAGATGAGAATGATTGATGATAGGTGCAACCCAATAATCAGCTATGATCAGGGTTACTACAAGTATTAACCAAAAGACAGGGGACTTTTTCCATTATTCACCTGTGTTGAGAAAATCAATTCATAACTTCAGTTATGTCCTGACACTTTTCTTACAGAGCAGGTCAGAATGTACATCTACAGAGACCAACAGTTCCACCATGAGCAAGGAAAACGTCCTTTAACAGGCAGAAACCTCTAGCAGAGCCGAGCCCAGATACCTCGAGCAGAACCAAGCCGGTGGGTGGACGGTCATCCGCTGTTACCAGATGAGTTAAAGAGAGAGAGAGGGACAGAGACCTACCAGCTTCTTGCTGGGTGAGGTATCCTCGTCCTCATGTCTCCGCTTCATTTCAGCCTTCTGTGCTCCTCCTCCTTCCTCCCTCTCTGTTGATGTCCTGACAGACTGCAGGTCCATTGTTAACTGAGAACAAGAGAAACAGAAACACCTCTAAAGATTTGTGTTTAAGTTTATTCAGACATTTTAAAAAAAAAAACTAACAACTTCATTTAAAGTAGCTTCATTCACAGATCACAGTATGAGGTGGATATACACAGCAACATAACAAGCTAACAGCAGCATAACAGGCTAACAGACTAATAGCAGCATAACAGGCTAACAGCAGCATAACAGGCTAACAGCAGCATAACAAGCTAACAGCAGCATAACAGACTAACAGCAACATAACAGATTAGCAGGCTAACAGGCTAACAGACTAATAGCAGCATAACAGGCTAACAGACTAATAGCAGCATAACAGGCTAACAGACTAATAGCAGCATAACAGGCTAACAGACTAATAGCAGCATAACAGGCTAACAGCAGCATAACAGGCTAACAGCAGCATAACAGGCTAACAGCAGCATAACAGGCTAATAGCAGCATAACAGGCTAATAGCAGCATAACAGGCTAACAGCAGCATAACAGGCTAAAACAGTAACAGCAGCATAACAGACTAACAGACTCACGCACTCACAGTTAGCCATTAGTAGGTTAACACACTCACAGTTAGCCGTTAGCAGGTTAACACACTCACAGTTAGCCGTTAGCAGGTTTACACACTCACAGTTAGCCGTTAGCAGGTTAACACACTCACAGTTAGCCGTTAGCAGGTTAACACACTCACAGTTAGCCGTTAGCAAGTTAACACACTCACAGTTAGCCGTTAGCAGGTTAACACACTCACAGTTAGCCGTTAGCAAGTTAACACACTCACAGTTAGCCGTTAGCAGGTTAACACACTCACAGTTAGCCGTTAGCAGGTTAACACACTCACAATTAGCCGTTAGCAGGTTAACACACTCACAGTTAGCCTTTAGCAAGTTAACACACTCAGAGTTAGCCGTTAGCAGGTTAACACACTCACAGTTAGCCGTTAGCAGGTTAACACACTCACAGTTAGCCGTTAGCAGGTTAACACACTCACAGTTAGCCGTTAGCAAGTTAACACACTCAGAGTTAGCCGTTAGCAGGTTAACACACTCACAGTTATCCGTTAGCAGTACAACACATTCACAGTTAGCCGTTAGCAGGTTAACACATTCACAGTTAGCCGTTAGCAGTACAACACACTCAGGTAGCAGTTAGCTCCTGAAGTTGAATTAAATGATGTCACACTCAATCAGAAATAAACCGAGCAGCTTGGTGACCGGGCCTTATGTTTTGTGTTGATAAACACACACGTGAATTCGCCGTTAAACAAACAATCAAACAGAAAGTTGAACAACAAACAAACTCACGGTGCTCTGCAGACAAGACGCATGCGCTCTTCTTTCTTTTTCTTCTCTGGTGTTTATTGGCAGTCGGCATTCTTAATGTTGCATTTATCGCCATCTGCTGGACTTTCTCATTTCCTCTCCTCTTCTTTTTATTAACCGCTCACGATGACTCTCCTCCCTTCTCTAGATTTTCCACATTCTTTTATACTCTTGAAGTTATTTCCACTCTTCCTGCTTCCTGTACTCATCTCTTCCTCTCTCTTTCATATCCAGGACTGTAATCACGTGTTCCACAGTCTCTCTCTCTCCTCACAGCTACACTGACCAGCTGGATGTTTTCCTGTCATCTTAAGTGTGTTATTCACTTTACTGTGCCCTATTCTTATTCTGCTCATGACTGCTTGTTCTGTTCTATTATCCCCATAACATCCAGCTTCTCCTGCTCCACTTTGCAATTTATATAAATGTCTCCCTTCTTCCTGGTTCTTCCAAAATTGTTTCCACTGATTGCTTATTTCCTTCCATATTAAACATTTCCCCTCTGCTTTTGATCATTTTACTTTAATTTCCACCTCCTCTTTCTTTACTGCCTCCTTAGCAACTTTAACAACTCCTAAATTAGCTGAACCAACATGAATGTTATTTAACATACACATACATACATACATACACATTGAATTTTATACAATATTTCCTGATGTTTTTTGCTGTCCCGTTTTAATGCTTAAGAGTGATGAAACTGAATCACTATGATTGTCTTCCTGTCCGTCATGTCTGCACCCATTCTATTGCCAGTAATTTTGATTGATCGATTGATAACTTTAATGATCAGCTGACGGATCTGCTACTCTGCCAGACTCCTTGAAGAAATCTTCCTTGCTACAACATCCTGACATGCATGCTGATGTTAAACATGAGCCATTACCATGTTATATATACAGTAGAGTAGTCAATTTGTGCACATTTCACATTCAATTAAATAGTTATCATTTATTTAAATGTGACTAAACTTTTGATTCTGCTGTAACATTCATATTTATAACTGCAGAGCTGACTGACTGTTTCACAACATATTGTAGTGACGGTAAACGTCCAGCAGATGGCACTGTGAGTCTGTCTTCGACAGCTGCCTATGTTTGCATGGAGACGTCAACTGTTCTTCACTGGTCTCCTGAAGAGTCGTCTCAAAGTGAATTCACTTATTGATGAAGGACAAACTGATCAATGAACAAACTGATCAATAAACACATTGATCAATAAACAGACTGATCAATTAACAAACTGATGAATAAACAGGCTGATCAATTAACAAACTGATGAATAAACAGGCTGATGAATAAACAAACTGATCAATGAACAAACTGATCAATGAACAAACTGATCAATGAACACACTGATCAACGAACACACTGATCAATAAACTGCCTGATCAATAAGCAAAGTGATCAATGAACAGACTGATCAATAAACAAAGTGATCAATGAACGTTGCATCGTCACATCACCTTGTGTCCCAGCATGCATTGCAGCTCCACTCCCGTCCAGCTGATTCATGGTTTCAGGACAGTTTGTGATCTGTCTATGAGGACGTGTGTGTGTGTGTGTGTGTGTGTGTGTGTGTGTGTGTGTGTGTGTGTGTGTGTGTGTGTGTGTGTGTGAGGATGATGAGTTGATGCAGACAGACACGCTGCGCAGTGCTCTTCAGTTTCATATTCCAGCTGATCCTGGATCACGTTCGTTCAGTGATCCTGTCTGGTATGTCTGAAATTCATCCTGCTGATGGAGATCTGACAGGTGAGACTTATTACTCTGCTGGCAGACACTCTGGCTCGCTGCTGTCCAGACGAACATTTGCAAGATCACGTTAAAGATCAGTTTCCATCCAGAAACTAATAACAGTCTGAATTCTTTACTCCAGAGGACACGTCCTCACCAGGCTGTCCACTGCTCAAATGACACATCAGATGAAGCTCAACCTTGACCTTGTTTGGACCTTTGACCTCACAGCTGCTTCAGACAAACATCACACACACACAGTAATTTGTGTTATCATTATTGATTATCTGTTGACTACTCCACTGACTCGAGAGTGACGTCTTCAGATGTCCAACCAACATTTAAAACATGCATGCTTGCTGAGGCAGAAAAAGTTTAACTGACAGCAGAGAATGGAAGAAACTATGAATCATCGATAAGAGCAGCTGATACATGTTTCATCTTTGTGTTCTGAATGTTTGCTTCCAGATCAAGACCCAAGGCCCGGAGATGGTGCAGAATTAAGAGCCTGAATGCTTTGATTAATAGGTGGGGGTCTCACAGAGACAACGTCCAGGTTTTAGACACTGTCACAGAGACTACTTCCAGTCTGCAGGGACATTACGGAGACTATATCCAGGCTTTAGACAGCAAGTTGTAGCTACTATAACATTGTGTGTAATCAGAGCAGTAACACTAATGACCACCACAATGACCACTACTACAACAAACATCTGTAGTCATTTGGCACACAATTTACTTCAACTTTGTCCAGAATTGTTCTCACGTCTCATCGTACAGCGGGAAATCTCTGCCTACCTGCCCCATCACACTAAAGTATGTCGTCTAACTCTCATTAGAGACACGCAGCATAAAACATAAAAAACATTAAAGAGACAAAGTGCATATGACAATGAAAATTTTTTAGACAACAGATATTAACATTCTTTAACTGGCCTAAGTGAGCAGCAATTAAACTGTAGCTCTTCTGTATTGCACTAGCTAACAACTCAACTCAAAGTGCTAAGTGCATCACAATATGTGACTCTTCTAACTAAGCCACATTTTGACCATTTAATGCTGTCAGATTTTTCTGTCAGATTAAGCATGCATGCTAACTCATTAAACAGGTGTTAGGGTAGCTCATAACAGTGTAGCAACATAATTTAAAGTTACAGTTGCAAAATGATCAGGTGACAAAGCAGAAATATCAACATAAAATATTAACATAACATTAACAGATACAAGGTCAAAGTTCCACAGCAGTCAATGATGCACTTTCACGAAGGCTGTCCTGCCTTCAGAAGATGAAGAGGTGATGAATTTTATCTCTAATAGTTATGATTTTATCATTAAAGAAGCTCATGAGTGGTGGGTTTCTTGAGGTGTCTGTATTTTCCTCAATGAGGTGTCCTTTATCAGAAATGAATGGAATTATTCCTCATGAGAGACACAGAGACATCAGAATGTTTGATGCTTTTTGGGACTCACCTTGAAGACACATTCAAAGTTGTTGAAATGTTCTGGACTTACTGACCATGTCTTAAAGTAGTGATGGACTGTCAACGACTGATGGAGTCACTCATTTAGAAAACAAAAACTCACAAAAACTCACTGATGAACTTTAGATGAGGCACAGTGTGCAAACCATCATTCATGTGCACAGTAACAAACACAGTCTGTGGTGTTTGTCTGCAATGTTCTCTGTCTGTAGTGTTCTCTAATGTTCTCTCTGTTTGTCTATAACAGTTTCTATGTTTGGTATTAAACCGGCTCACTGTTATGTCTTCAGGTGTCCACAGATGTTATTTTACAGTCAGTGTGTTTCAAGTGGTCTTTCCTCCTGTGGGACGCCCTCAGACAGACAGAGGATGGAGGGATAGATGGATGAAAGGATGGGAGGACTGATTAATGGATGGAAGCTCTATAAACATGTAAATCTGACCTTACCATGTTTCAAAGCCACAGTGTTGGCTGAATGAAGCAATGCTGCTTTAAAAAGCTTCTTCAGCCGTTCAGTGGATTCTCCATTTACACAGACAGACAGAAGAGGCTTTGATACTCAAATACCACACAACCCCTGAAACCCCCTGAAACCCCCCAACACCATTATCACTGTGTGTGTGTGAGGGGATCTCCGGGGACTGAAGCCATTCTACCTTTTTAATTACACACACACAGTAACACACACAGTAACACACAGTAACTCTCTCTCTCTCACACACACACGCACGCACACACACAAACAGTAACACACAGTAACTCTCTCTCTCTCACACACACACACACACACACATATACACGTGATAACACACAGAAACCGACACTGACCTTTGACCCCTCATTCTGCATTACAAACCCACATGTCTGTAATAGATATGATATATGTGATATAGGATATTTCTACATGGGCTCAGGAACACTTCAGTTCATCTCTGTGTAGATGAAGTACCATGTAAAGAGAAAAACAGATACCAACCGTATGCCTCTCTGGGCCCAGCTCATCTCACCAGTTCACATTTCAAAGTTTCAGAGTCCATGTTTCAAACTGGTTTTGGAAATCATGGATGTCATGTCATGTTTGGGTTTTACACAGTGTCCCCACCATTTTTGAATCAGGTCTCAATGTTCTGTACACATGACATCTATTTCCTGTCTGTCCATAGGAGAGGAATCAATCCCACTTGTGTTTCCTTCCTCTGGCTCTGAGGACAGAGGCTGTCATTAGCTGTGTAGATTGTAACAACTCTTCATGTTATCCTGAACTACATAAATAAAATACTTGACATGTACACACCCCCATATTGTACTTTTCCACTTTTACCACTCATCTTGATGTCCAAACTACCTGTGGGTTTTTTGTAAGAGAGAATAATTTTCCCAAAAAAATCCAGTTTCATAAAATTTAAGAGGTTACTTTGTTGGACGGAATCTGTCTCAGTGTGTTTAACACACAGTTTATTGTTTGTCCTTCTTGTTTGTCCTTCTTTCTGGAACAAATCCTGGACAAATCCAGGCAGGTTGTAAGAAGCCCAGTGTCTAACTCTGACAAATCCCTAATAATAACAACAAAAACAATAAACACAATTATATCTGCAAATGTCTGATATAATTTGTGGGGCAGTTAAGACAAATGTTTCCTAATCTCAGATACTTCATATACAGGACTAAGTTCAGGTATTCCAGGTGAAGCGTCATTGTTCTGCTCTGATTGTTCCACAGGTTCTATCAGAGGGATCTGAGTCTGGAGGGCTCGGTGTTCTGATGTAACTCGACCTGCTGCTAATGTTCAAACTCACTGTGTGCATTTGTTAGCAGGGGATTCCCTGAACTGTGAGGACGTCAGGAAACTCCACAAAGACTCAATGTGTGTGTGTGTGTGTGTGTGTGTGTGTGTGTGTGTGTGTGTGTGTGTGTGTGTGTGTGTGTTGTATTTCTGTGATTGTGAGGACCACTTTGAAGTTTAAGGACATCTCAACACTGAGGACATGTCTACAATAAAAGAACATTTCTATAATGTAAGAACATTTCTGACTTGTGAAGACTTCTAGATATGATATGCATGAACTGTTGAAATGAAATGTAAAACATGGGGATATCTCTAGGAGATGAGAACATATCTATAACATAAGAATAGTTCCAAGAGATGAGAGTTTTTCTACAAAAAAGAATGTTTCTATGACATTTATATTTTATCATGTAGCTGGCACTTTTATCCAAATTGACTTACAAAAAAGGGAAATAATCAAGGTACAGTGCAACTAGGACATGTTAGTGCCTCAATAAGTACTGTGACAGTACTAGAGGGGGACAGATTTATCAGGTCCAGCTGTTGGTAGTGTTGTATAGGAGGTCCTCTCTGAAGAGCTGGAGGCCTTGTAAAGATAGAAAGTGATGCCCCTGTTCTGGTAGGAACTGGTAGGACGTTCCACCAACGGGGAACAACAGACGAGAAAAGTTTGAATTGTCCTGAGCATATGGGTGGCAGAGCCAGACGTCATTGGAAGAAGTAACATATGTCTTTATGAGGACGTTCAAGTAGGTGGGTGTAGAACCAGAGACTACTTCGTAGTCAGCATTAGTGATTTTAATGTAATATCGGCTGCTATGTAGGGGCTCGATAAGCAGCGGGGTAACATTCTTGATCATCTGATAGGGTTTCACTGTGCAGGCCGGGGAACGTGTTGAGAGGATGTTACAGTAATCGAGTTATGACATGACCACAGCTTGTGTCAGGAGTTGGGTTGGCTGGGAGGACCAGCAGTTCAGTAAATAGCAAAGAAGAGGGGTCTCAGCACCGAGCCCTGGGGCACCCTTGTGCTGAGGTGGTGTGATGTGGACATCTATCCAAGCCAGGATAGGCATGGACAGTGAAATGCAAAGTGAAATGAAAACTTTCCTATAAAATAAAAGTAGTTCTATGAGATGAGAATAAGACTGTGTCTTTCTCTGTACGTCGCTTTGGATAAAAGTGTCTGCTAAATGACTAAATGTAAATGATTGTGTCAATGAGATGAGAACATTTCTCTAGGGTTAAGACATATTAGGTCTAAGGGTGAGTTCATGATCATGGTCCTCACAGATACAGAAATACTAACCCAGTGTGGGAGTCTTCTTCACCTCCTCCAAATTGAACATTGACGACAAACCTGAAACTCTCTCTCTCTCTCTCTCTCTCTCTCTCTCCCTGGTCCGTCCTCTATGACATTTAGGTCGATATATAAATCACCCTGCCAGGCAGTCAGAGTCAGAAGATTCCTGCAGTGCAATACTGAAGTACTGTAATCTGGGTGCCTACCTGTCTGCCTACCGTCTGCCTACCTGTCTGCCTACCTGTTGTACTGATCCAGGGAACTGTCTGACCTCACAGCATCATGCTCACCAGGTATGTCCATCATCGGTGTCTTTCACGCTGTAAAACAACAAAGATGTTAAACAGCAGCCTGTATACTGAAATGTGAGGTCAGAGGTCAGAAGACTTCTGTTTGTTGTATGGAACTTTTAATTCATGTAAAGACACAAAATAAGACAACAGGTATGTCTTGTTCCGGCTGCTGACTGGCTAAAACAGAAAAATTAAATTAATTGTTTTTGTTAATTCAGAATGTTTCAGAATTATTTTCCACATTTCCATTTTTTGTTTTTTCCAACTGAATTCATGTTTGAAAGTTCCAAGCTATGTAACAATAGTCGGAATATTAAACAAAACTTCACATGGACCAAATTGAAATCATCTCACACTAATGTTTCCTGTCATTATTTCACCTGATATTAGTTTTCTAGATTTAATCATGTTCATTGGCAGAGTTTGTGTCAGTACTGCACTTTCAGTCCACAGAGTAGCAGAGTGCTGCTAGCCTGCTCTACAGAATGCAGACAGCACTACAGCCATGCCATGAACTGCAAACAGACAGATTTATTTAATTCTTAAATCGGCTCAAAACGTATGAGTTTGTTCTGATCTAGCCCTTTCGTCTAGCACAAACCTTTTGTTTTTCTGTTATGCAGCAATTAGGTTAGGCTACTAAGACACTAAGCTAGAGAGTATCATTGGAAGCACCTGTGTTTACTATTTCATGTCAAAATGTACAGTGGCCCTGCAACACAAGGTTCTTGGACTGTATGGTATGTTTGTTTGTTGCAGGAACGTTGTTCTTCTGTTCTCTCTGTTCATCTTGCTGGTAGAGGGAGACGTGAACGGTGAGATTAAATCTTATTTGTTTAAAACTCACCTTATTAATATCGGATTTGGTTTAGTCAAAAGCTGACTAAGTGACAGATGTATCAGTGTTTAATAAAACAGTTTGTATTTGCAGATGCTGGAATACAAGCCATGTCAACAGGTAAGTCACCTGTCTCTCATAGATATACTGAACTGGACCTGTCTCGTTTTTCTCATTTGTGTTTCTTACCTCTCTGTCTCACACATCCATCTCACCCCTATCTCCTCTATATCTATCAAACAAAGACTCTACATCTGATGAAGCCCCCACAGGTGAGCCACCAAAAAACTTAATAATAAAATGTGTGTGTATATATATATAATCCATTAAAATGAGATAAAGTTATCTAACTTTGGAGGAGATAAAATTATGTAACTTTGAGGTGGCCAGCGGTCTTTATAGCACGCCCAAAAAGGCAAAATAGCTCAATAGCACCCTCTGCAAAAATTGGGTAGACACATGTAAGATGTTTAGACTTCTTTGAGTCATACATTTAACCAAACTGGAAGTCAGCCATTTTAAATGAATGCTGCTTGAGCAAAATTTCATTTCATTTAGTTTTCATACTTCATAGCAAATCAAATAAACAGACAAATCCTCAAGAATGAATTTTAGGAAGTGACTAATACATCAGATGTATGGTGTCGATCATGTGGTTTCATTTATGAAATAACAACGTGTCTCACTTCCTGCTGAGTTTAAAGTCCATAGATATTGTATTGTTATTGTTGTCAATGGGAGTGTGTGCGTGTGTGTGCATGTTTCAGGTCTATTAAATAATAATAAAACTTAAGTAAATGTTATTCTACCGATGATGTTTCTGTTGTTTCAGAGAGCATGAATGCTGTCTCTCCTGATCAGCCTGGTAAGACTATCATCAAGCACAATGTTTGTGTAACATCAATGCATAAAGCACCTCCGGAGAATTATGACTACAGTCACAGGGACTGGTCATACCTTCCTGTCTTACTCTGACATCTAGTGGTTGAAAGTGATCACTGATTATTATAATGATTATTATTTTATTATTTCTTATTAATCTTTGCTTGAACTGATTGATTACAGATGAATCCCAGTATTATGGCCCTTCAGGTAAGATTGTATATATATATATAAACTGTATATATGCACACACACATATACACTACCTTGTGCGCTGCCCCCTGTTACATACCAAACTAGCATACTAATGCTAAAAAAATGTGTTGATGTGCTCCAGATACCAGCTCCAGTTCAGAGACTGCAGATGGTGAGAACTGAAATCATCAATCAAGTTTTTTGTTTTTTTAAGCCTTAATTTATTTGATTTTATTGTTGTTGTTTTCATAGCTCCAACTGCCCATCACGTGACAGCACCTGGTATGTCCTGTTTTCTTCTTCAACCTCTGAAAGTCCATTTAAATTTGACAGTGATTTTAGAAACATTTCAATTGATTGATTGATTGATTTCAGACCCTGCTGCAGCTACTGCAAACAGCGTGGAGGATGAAGGTGGTGAGCCAAAAACAAAAGCATAATTCTAAGATACTGTATTGAACATAAACTATCATACATGATTATACAGTATGATACTATATTTTCACTAAACTGAAAGGAGTTTCATAGTTTTCATAGGATCAAAAATGATATTCACTAAAACTCTTAATGATAACATTTTATAGTAATTGATCAATTAATTTTGGTCACTTAGTTTCAAACTATTTTTCTTTCAGACGAGAGCCTTGACTCAGAAGAAGCAGGGAAGAAAAAGTCCAGCTCTCGCTCAGCCAAACCTCAGAGCCCTGCCCTCCCACCACAAAACCCTGCCCATATCATCCAAATCCCCGCCCACTCCCCGCAGAGCCCCGCCCTACCCCCCGAACCAATCATCCCTCAGCCGAAAGCTCTAGTGAGGAACCGAACATCCAAGAGACGATCTCGGACCAACCGGCGTCAGATATAAGACATGAATTCACATGTAACAAATGCAGTAACGCACATGTATGTAGGTATCAAAACATGTATCACACATGGAGATAAGAGACATGCAGGCAGTCACACATGTGAACACACAATACATCAGACAGATAAACACATATCATGTCCACCTTCACTCTGAAAAACTACAAACAAACTAAACTCACCAAGTCAGGTGATCTGTCAACATGTTCTCACCCACAACTCATCAAAAATGGCAGCTTTGTATGCTTCAATCAATGACGCCATAGTTTGCTCTCCCACATCTGTCCTGGATGTGTAAGTAACATGCAGCATCCAGATAAAGTTTCATTTCAGGCAACAAAACTACTTGGTTATGTTTCATAAAAGATCATGCTTTGGGTTTAAATAAGCATGTTATGTCACATTTAAGTTACAGCATGTGGATGATATAACAACATCAACATTAAATGTAATGTAGGTAACATAAACAACATACCGAACATGTAACAAAAGTAACATAAGTAAATAACATAACGTATGTAATGTAATTTTAATATATGTTACATATGTTCACATGAGTAACATATGTAACACAAATAACATGAGGAAATTAAAATAAAGCAATGTTCAGATTTGGACATGAATAGTAATCTCCTGGGTAGCTCTTTATGAGATGTCACTTGACTTTTCAAAAACATACAGCGTCATATTTTGAAGCAAAACGCCACAGACCAAGGTTTGACGTGTTGGGAGTGAGAATGAATCTGATTGGTTGTTTATTTGTTTTTCCGTGTTTGGACACAACTCATTTAACAGAACAAAATAAATTACAAATTAAAGAGAGAGAAGTAATTTGATCTGAAATTCTTGATTTCTGAGTTTGTGTTTGTAACATTAAACACGTTTTTCTAATGAATTTAAGAGATAAACTCAAATGTTTGAGACTGATTTGAATTATTTTCAGTTTCCACTCTATGTGCATGAATTGTGAATCAAGTTAATATTCACAGGTTCATAACTGAAGCAACATGATGTTCACATGTTCTGTTTGTTACTTTTGTCATGTTTGAATAAAGTTTAACTGAACTGAACATGATCTCCGGCTGACCTCTGACCTGTGTCCCAGTTCACCCTCAGCTCTGCCTATCAGGATCATATTACGAAGCATTTCAGTTGCTGTCAACATAGTTTTACAACTTCACAGAAACTTCCTCGTTATGCACTTCTGCATACGCTCAGTAGCATTTATTTGTCCTCTGACCTATTAACAGGAAAAATACCTTGTTTTTACTTATTAGCATCACTAACATACTTATGATTAACATTTGAACTGAACCACAGACCAGCAACATTCACAAACCGAGTCAGCCTTCATTTTGAATGAACATATTTATTGACATGTACACAATAGTAGTGAGGAAGAGTACACTGTGATGAACTGGAGTTGAATGAGGTGGAGGAGGGTCACAGAGAGATACATTTAAAGTTAGACAGCAACGACATGATTGGCTGATGAAGACAAAATCTGCAGACTGAAGAAATGAAAAACTTTATTCTTCAGAAATGGGGAAAAATGTACAGGCAAAGGAGAGTATATGAAGTGAATCTCATCAAGTTTCAAATACAATAAACATGCATTCATTTATTTATATCACTAACAAAGACACACACTAATATGGATATGGAATAAGAATTGTTCATGCTTATCAATCAACACATCAACCTCCTCTCCTCACCTGTCCGTCACCTTTCCTTAGGTCACTTTCTGTGACTCTGACTATGTAATGATGAGACAGTGGATGTTATTCATGTGTTATGCGGTGAAAATACAAAGTTCAGAAGATAGACTACAAAAAACTCCAGGTGTGTGTGTGTTGCTTACCTGGGGATCTCATGGCAACAGGATGCATTATGGGAAGAAGGTGAGCCAGCAGAGGCAGTGTGATGCTTTGGACCATGTTCTACTGGGAAACCTCAGGTCCTGCCATTCATGTGGATGTTACTTTGACTCGGCACCCGTCTGAGCATTGTTGAGACCATGCCCACCCTTTGATGAGACGGGTTCCCTGATGGCAGTGCCCTCTTTCCCTGCCACAAAGCTACATTCGACAAGCCCCTTCTCTGCCCATTTTTAAAACGTGTCTTAAAACCTATTTTTATTCTTTGGCTTTTAACCCAGTATGAGACCCTGTTTCTGTTTTATTATTATTTTTGTGACATTGCTAACCACTGCACCACCATGCGGCCCACAATAATAATAAATAAAATAATAATAAAAGCGGTTTCTAAGTAAAAGCTCAACAGGAAGTAGATCAACTGATGTGTTTTCTTTGAAGCAAGAAGAAAAAATTCTAGTCATTGAGTTGTGAATTCCCAGAAACATACAAGGAAATACTGTGACAGAAACACATACACGCACACACACACACACACACATGCATACACATTTCCTGGTAGGAACCATCTGAAGAATGTTTTCTGTAAAGTAGATCAGTGCTTTAAATTCAGGTTTGTCAACTCTAACCTGTTCATGTATCTTAACTTTTGTCTTTTGTGATTGTTGTATTTGTTGCTGTAACTGTGTTTTTTATTTCAGTCTCAATGAGACTTTTACCCAATAATTACAGTGATTGACGAAGTTGAGTTGCCTTTGAGACCTAAAGTATTTTCTTAGTCTTTCACACCCAACGTGGAAAACCTAATAAAACAAACAGACTCATTGTCTGAACCACATTTTTGATTTTGTTCTCTCATAGGGCATTGAAATTGATCATCTAATAGTCTTTCCACAGAATCCTCTTTTTCTCTTTTTACTAACCTTTAAGTTCATGTTATTGGACTACTAGCCAAATTTAAGGAAGTGATTCCTTCAGTATTGAAGCCAGCAGATTTACAAATTAAAGCAAGAGGCACATAAATCTGAACATAAATGTTGTGCCACTAAAGTGGAAGAATCTCATTTAGTCTGGCAAGATCTTAAAACATACAGGAAGGCTCTCCGTAATGCCAGAACAGCCTATTAGTCTTCATTAATAGAGGAAAATAAGAACAACCCCAGGTTCCTCTTCAGCACCGTAGGCAGGCTAACAGAGAGCCATAGCTCTATTCCTATAGGTCTAACTAGTAATGACTTCATAAACTTCTTTAATGATAAAATTATAACTATTAGTGACAAAATTGATCTGTGATTGATGGTAAATGTCCAAATAAAAGGATACTTTTGTGTGTGTGGCTATTATTCTAGTTTTGTTACCCTTATGTCAGCACAAACACCTGTTCCTGGTTCTGGCTGGGGTCTTCCTTGTCATGCTGATTCCTGTCAGTCTGAAGATTTCTTTTAAACTGGAATCTGGTCTATCAGGTTTGAGTGTTCATTTGAAGGTCAGCCCGCCCTCTCTGCATCATTAAGATAATTAAACAAGGCCATTAATACTGAACCAAATGTTCAGGTGTGTTACAGGTGTGTTTCAGGTGTTATAAATGCTGTTGAATGAAACACTGAGATCCAACCCAATGAGATCCTGCACACCACACAGCGACTGATATCTGTTGTAAAACAAAAATACCAAATCTTAGTTATTAATGTTTTAATTATTGTTTTATTATCAATTTATCAATATGAAAAATATTAATTACTGAGTGTCATATATAATTGCTATGAACATGTACAACCACATACTATAAATATAGCCACATAACTTAAATATACAGTGCATTATTTGTATTCACTCTGAAAGCAGGTCTGTAAAATGAGTCAGAGGTCAAGAACACAAGTTCAACAACCTTCAGCTACCAAACCGCATTTTAAAATGCTCAGTGTTATCTGAAGCTTACAAACTGTAAAACGAGTGATTTGTGTGGGTGTGAAGATGTGGTCAGGTGTACAATGAGTATAATGAGGCATTGAGAACAGGTGAAATGTGTTTGTAGCACATTGTTCTGAGTCATTGAGTTAATTTAATGAACAGCCTCCTTCTCATAAACTCTTTGTGTTCCTGGCAAGTTCTGTCCAACCAGTTCTCATACATACCAGACATAACACAAACACACAGACACACATATACACACGCTCGCATGCACGCACGCACACACACACACACACACACACACACACACACACACACACACACACACACACACATTTTTCTACATTCTACAGACCTGATCATGCATCTTTTGTTGTATTTAACTGTGTATGTTTTTTTTCATGAGACTTTTACCAAATTAAATCCATGAAAATGTGAATCTGAATAATGTGATGTAAACAGCATAACAAACAGGAGCTCCACTGAAATCTGTTGCTTTAAACCGGATTAAACTCTTTTAAACTTAGTGTAGACATTCAAGCCAACAGGAGCGAGGCGATCAGAGGGAGGAGGAAGAGAAAGAAAGAGGAGGAGGAGGAAAAAGAGGAGGTGGGGAGAGTCTGAGTATAAAAAGCTGCTGGTCTCTTTCAGCTGAGTTTAGAAAGTCAACATAGAAGTTTCATCACATTAAAGTTTGTTTCCTGTCAACATCTTGAACAACATGTTCCAACGGTAAGTTTCATTTTTTACTCTTCTGACAAACTTAAAATAATAATTAACTTTTTGAAACATTATGACTGTGTAAGAGGGTCGATTTCATTTGACAAGTTTTACACATTAGACTAGTACACAATTACTTCTACATCACGACCACGAACATTTTATTCAGCTTCTTAATTAAACTTAATTATGATGATCGATGTCAGTCCTTGTACTTCACTTTCTGTTATATTTTTCTGTGAATTCTTCTACATTGGGACTTTTGACATTTTGAAATTTTGAGAAAAAAAACCTTTCAATCAGGTCAGTCAGATTTTAGAGTGACACATTATGATAAAAAGCTGTTTTAAACAATATATATATATATATATATATATATATATATACACACACACACACACACACACACACATATATACATACATATATACATACATATATATACATATGGAAACTGAACTGATCTATTAGCCTTACTATACAGAGCAGACACAGAGTTGTCTCAGTGTCTGCTCTGTATAAATCCAGCAGAAGGACTTCAGTGTTTGAGCATAAAGCAGCAGTCACTCGACTCTCATAATGAACCGTAACGCTTTTCTGTCTCAGAGGATCTGAGCTGGTTTTCTCTTGCAGCTCGTTTCTCTCCATACATTGAAAAGAAGAGATGCTTTGTTTTTTGTCTGTCTAGAGGAAATACAAAGAAACCCCTCAGACCGGAGGCCGGTTTCACCTCTTCATATTCATCACTTTGTCACTATACATGCTTTAATTTACACTCTTACATTTGGCACTTTACACTTTATATTTGTCACTTTACAGTCATTATTTTTGTCACTTTAGATTTTAAATTTGTCACTTTGCATTTATCTTTGTCACTTTGCACTTTATTTTTGTCACTTGATCTGTATAAATCTGCTAAAAGATTTGAAAGATAAAGTCTGTATTCCACAGATTTTAATGAAATGGAAAGATATTGTAATTCCAAGTCATGAAGGAAAACAACATGCAAACATGGTTCATTCAAATGTTCACTTTGCATTTCTTATTCTAAGTGTGTCTGTGTGTGCGTGTCTATGTGTGTTACAGGTGTGTCATGTTGCTGCTCGTCGCTCTTGCTGCTGTTTCCCTTGCAGCTCCAGTCAAAGGTAAACTATGACATCATCATTATTAGCTTCTTTGACTTCCATCAAGATCATCACGAAGTTCAGCTGATTTTATTTGACAAAACAACAGGACACCTGTTTATAGGAGGATGTTTAAAAAGGGACCAAATGGGCAAATAAAGTAGAATAAAATCAAACACATTACATTTATTTGTATTAAAAATGAATTAAAGTAAAAAATAAATAGAAACTAAAAATAAAATTTGCTAAGATTGCTGATGATTTATAACAGTAACAGTTACATGATCATTTGTATTGCTCTATTGATTATTTTTATAAGTACTGTATTAATTATATCATAATTTTATCATGAAAACTTCCTCATTCATTATAATTATTAATAATTAGTCATGTTATTACTGTCATGACAGCACTTATGTTTAATGATATGCTGACTTATATAGTATAATAATATAATAGTTCACAAATCTCATCACATATTTAACAATGTAAATATTTTAATAAAAGTAATCTATATATTTATATATTTCTAGAATGTAATTATTGTATAAGTTATTTATAACAACATTTATGACAACTGTCAATTTTCATTGATGACAACTAATCATTATCTTTGAAAAATAATACATTTATAAATATTATTGCCTTTATTATTTTTATTATATCTACTACATATATTAATGATAGCTTTTTATATTTCATATACACATTACATTTTATATACAAACATGGAATATAATGACCCTGTCTGTCTGTGTGTCTGTTGCTCGTCTGTCTGTCTTGCAGATGGAACAACTGATGGTAAATATTTATATAATATAATATTTATATAACCAAATAAGTTTGGTTCAGTTAATGTTTGACCTTTAAAACCTAAATCCACACAGATCAGTCAATTAATTAATTAATTAATTCATTCATACATTCATTCAATCTTTCAATCAATCATTCAGTCATTCTTTAATTTGTTCATTCATTCTCTTGTTCATTAATTAATTCATACAGTTGTTCATTCATTCATTCATACAGTTGTTCATTCATTCATTCATTCATTCATTCATTCACTTGCTGGTTCATCTGCGGTTTCAGATCGAACTGCAGCACTGCTAGAACACCTCAATGGTAACACACAGTAACACACAGCAACGTACACATTAAAACACACGGTAACATACACGGTAACACACAGTAGCACACACAGTATTGTGGTGTTTACTTGTCTTTGTTTTGTGTTTTATAGCGACTCCAGCTGAACTTGTGACTGCAAAGCCAGGTAACACAACAAACACAGAAATAACACAATAAAGAAAGAAAATATACTCAGTAAACAACATATACA
Source organism: Nibea albiflora (assembly GCA_014281875.1). Lineage (NCBI taxonomy): Eukaryota > Metazoa > Chordata > Actinopteri > Sciaenidae > Nibea > Nibea albiflora. The sequence continues at coordinate 21,392,903 of CM024811.1, read as the reverse complement.
CAATACTCAATACACACTTTAAGTACATACTGTAAACACACACATTGTAAATGAAAACACTGTAAACACACATTGTAATCATGCTGAAAACACACACACTGTAAAAACCAATTGTAAACACACACATATTGGAAACACACACACTGTAAAAACAAATTGTGAACAACAACACTGTAAACACAAACACACACACTGTAAACGAAAACACTGTAAACACACATTGTAATCATGCTGAAAACACACACACTGTAAAAACCAATTGTAAACACACACATATTGGAAACACACACACTGTAAAAACAAATTGTGAACAACAACACTGTAAACACAAACACACACACTGTAAACGAAAACACTGTAAACACACATTGTAATCATGCTGAAAACACACACACTGTAAAAACCAATTGTAAACAGACACATATTGGAAACACACACACTGTAAAAACCAATTGTAAACACACACATATTGGAAACACACACACTGTAAAAACAAATTGTGAACAACAACACTGTAAACACAAACACACACATTGTAAAAACACACACACACTTATTGTAAACACACACACTGTAAACACAAACTATAAACACTGGCGTCACACACACATCACTATAAAACATGCTTTGTCTCCACAGATCCTGCTGACAGCAACTCTGTTGAACAAACTGAAGGTAAGGTTTTTACATGTGTTTACTAGTCTACTCACCTGTCTGTCTGCTCACCTGTCTGTCTGTTCACCTGTTGCAGCCCCCCCAGAATCAGATGAGGTTATTGCATCAGGTAAGTTTGTGTGAAAAGGCTCACATGGTTTCAATTAAGGTCACATGAGATGCTAAATACTGCTATAAACCTGTCTGTCTGTTTATTATTTCCACAGATACTGCTAACAGCACAGATTCTAAAGAACAGGCTCAAGGTAACCTGTCTGTCTGCAAGCCTGTCTGTCTGACTGTATACCTATCTCTCAGTAAACCTGGCCTTCTCTGTGTCTGTCTCTGTCTGTCCCTGAAAACTGTGTTTACCTGTTTATTATCTCTACAGAAGCTGAAAGTGCAGACTCTGGTGAAGTGACTCAAGGTAACCTGTCTGTCTGTCTAATTCAATTAGAATAAAGATCATTTTAACAGAAAGTTTGTCTAAAATTAAAAAAACAGCTGCAGAAACAGAAAAAAACATGACAAGTTAATAGAAATGATAATGTGTCTGTCTGTTTACTGTCTCCACAGAAACTGACAGTACTGATTCTGAAGAACAGACTCAAGGTAACCCGCCTGTCTGTCTTAAACCTGTCTTTCTTTCTGTAAACCTGTCTCTCTGCTTGTAAACGTCTGTCCGTCTCTCTGTCTGTAAACCTGTCTGCCTGTTCACCTGTTTATTGTCTCTACAGAAACTGACAGTACTGATTCTGAAGAACAGACTCAAGGTAACTTGCCTGTCTGTCTTAAATCTGTCTTTCTTTCTGTAAACCTGTCTCTCTGCTTGTAAACGTCTGTCTGTCTCTCTGTCTGTAAACCTGTCTGCCTGTTCACCTGTTTATTGTCTCCACAGAAACTGACAGTACTGATTCTGAAGAACAGACTCAAGGTAACCCGCCTGTCTGTCTTAAATCTGTCTTTCTTTCTGTAAAGCTGTCTCTCTGCTTGTAAACGTCTGTCCGTCTCTCTGTCTGTAAACCTGTCTGCCTGTTCACCTGTTTATTGTCTCCACAGAAACTGACAGTACTGATTCTGAAGAACAGACTCAAGGTAACCCGCCTGTCTGTCTTAAATCTGTCTTTCTTTCTGTAAACCTGTCTCTCTGCTTGTAAACGTCTGTCTGCCTCTCTGTCTGTAAACCTGTCTGCCTGTTCACCTGTTTATTGTCTCCACAGAAACTGACAGTACTGATTCTGAAGAACAGACTCAAGGTAACCCGCCTGTCTGTCTTAAATCTGTCTTTCTTTCTGTAAACCTGTCTCTCTGCTTGTAAACGTCTGTCCGTCTCTCTGTCTGTAAACCTGTCTGCCTGTTCACCTGTTTATTGTCTCTACAGAAACTGACAGTACTGATTCTGAAGAACAGACTCAAGGTAACCCGCCTGTCTGTCTTAAATCTGTCTTTCTTTCTGTAAACCTGTTGCTCTGTCTGTAAACCTGTCTGCCTGCTTGTCTTGTCTGTTAACCTGTCTGTAAACCTTTCTGCCTTTCTATTTGTAAATCTGTCTGTCTGTCTGTAAATGTGTCTGTCTCTCGGTCTGTAAACCTGCCTATATATCTGAAAAAACGTTTATTTATAAATATTATGTAAACTCGCCGGTCTGTCTGTAAACCTCTCTCTGTGTAAAGTTGTCTGTCTGAAAACCTGTCTGTCTATTTTTGTCAGTCTGTCTTTCTTTTCTGGCAATCTGTCTGTCTGTCTGCTCTGGTGCTCTGTTTGTCTGTCTGTCTTTAAAACTGTCTGTCTGTCTGTCTCTAAAACTGTCTATGTATTTTTCTCTGTCAGAGATGAGTTTTAATAAATCAGTCAACACATTGTTTGTGAATTCACTTTCCATCATTCTTCTTTCTGTGACTTTCTGTTGACATATGTCACAGTATGACATCATAATTTATATGACAAACATTTACTTAATTTGTTTCATGTTAATTAAAATCTATTAGATTCAACTGAGACCTCTGAAGAACCTATAGGATCTGACGAACTTAAAGAACAAGGTCAGTGTTTGATTTTATTTTAACATGTGGACAAAAACAAGTAAACAACAAAAACAAAAATGCATAAAATGTTTTGATTTATTTTAGTACACAGTAACATCATCAGTACACAGTGACATCATCAGTACACAGTAATATCATCAGTACACAGTGACATCATCAGTACACAGTGACATCATCGGTACACAGTGACATCATCAGTACACAGTGACATCATCGGTACACAGTAACATCATCGGTACACAGTAACATCATCGGTACACAGTAACATCATCAGTACACAGTATCGGTACACAGTAACATCATCGGTACACAGTAACATCATCGGTACACAGTAACATCATCGGTACACAGTGACATCATCGGTACACAGTAACATCAGTATGCAGTGACATCAACAGTACATAGTGGTATCATCAGATGAATTGGTTCAGTTTGGTTCAGTTTGTTTTTCATTGATTTAGTCTTTTGGTTATCCAAAGTTTGAATATTAATGTTCTACTGTAGCATTGTTTAACTGATGATGTGAGATTTGTTTAATCCTCAGATACTGAGGTCACTGAGGATAGCAACGACAGCAATCTAGACAACAATGACTACGAAGCTGAGACAGATTCTGAGGGAGAGCCCGAGACAGAGGCCGAGGACAAGTCTGAGGACGAGTCCAAAGACGAGTCCAAGGACGAGTCCAAGGACGAGTCCGAGAACCAGTCTATGTATGATGCTGGGATTCAAGCAGACAGTGAAGTGGAGGAGGGGGAGGACCTAGTTAGTGAGGAGCCAGGGGACCAGTCAGAGGAGCTCGAAGGAGCTGAGGTGATCCCTGAGGAGGAAAGTAATGGAGATGACAACAGCATCAGTGAGGAAACCACAGAACCAACAAGTGATGGTGACAGCGAGATGAATCCAACTGACAGTGATGGTGAACCAAAGTCCGACAACGAAAACACCAGTGATGAGAAAGAGATCCAAGATGCAGATCAATCTGAATCCACTGAAGGTAAACTGAGATTGACTTGCACACATTTTTAATTAATTAATTCACTTTGTATTCAATATGAAGACCCGGATCCAGACTTCAAAATTAAGATACTGGAATTGAAAGGTCATTTATAAGAAATCAAAGCATCAAATGGGGACTGGCCACATCACTGTGGGTGGAGCCTCTGGTTGTTTATGTTAATGAGTTTTCATGCTGTTTTTTGTTGCAGGAACACCTGCTGACCAACCAGAGCAACCGCAGGAACCAGAGGATCAGACCGATGACCAGACCGACCAGTCCACCACTACAAAGGGTAAATATGTAATTGTAATACACATGGCCTCAGAGCAAATCAATTGTTTGTTTACATCCAGTCACAACTTGACTGTTGCAAACTACAAAGTGTTATGTATTTTTCTCTTACATTTTTATTCTTTTTAAATCTCTTTCAGCCATGAATTAGATACTTGGCCTCTGAACTGTGGAAGCTCAGCGCCTGCAGGTATTGTATCAATTTATGGCTTCTGTTGGTTGATGGGTTCTGTTTATCGATGGGTTCTGTTAATCAATAGGTTCTGTTGGTCAACGGCTTCTGTTGGTCAATGGCTTCTGTTGGTCAATAGGTTCTGTTTATCAATGGCTTCTGTTGGTCAATGGCTTCTGTTGGTCAATGGGTTCTGTTTATCGATGGGTTCTGTTAATCAATAGGTTCTGTTGGTCAACGGCTTCTGTTGGTCATTTGGTTCTGTTGATTGATGGGTTCTGTTGGTCGATGGGTTCTATTGACCAATGGGTTTTGTTTATTAATAGGTTCTGTTGGTCAATGGGTTCTGTTGATCGATGGGTTCCGGTGGGCCAATGGGTTCTGTTGGTTGATGGGTTCTGTTTATCAATGAGTTGTGTTGATGTACGGGTTCTGTTGATGGACAGGTTCTGTTGGACGAAGATTCTGTTGGATGATGGTTCTGTTTATCAATAAGTTCTGTTGGTCAATGGTTGCTGTTGGTTGATGGGTTCTCTTGGACAACAGATTCTGTTTAACGATGGGTTCTGTTGGTTGAAGGGTTTTGTCGGTCGTTGTGTCCTGCTAATGTTCATAGTGATGGTACTGATGTGATCTTTTTTGTGATTCTCTCCATCAGAGCCAACCCCACAGTGGAATACAGTTGCCATGACAACAGCAGCAAGCTAACTTTCCACTAAACTTCAGCGTTCAGCTTCCTGTTTCCTGTCTCCTCAGCTCGTTCCTGATTGGTTGTCCCCACGGTGCTTTAGTTTTCCACCATTGGACTATCTGTGTGTCTCACTCTCTTCCTGACTTTCTATCTGCCTTCAGTCTGTTTCAGAAACTGGTCTGAGGTCTGCTCTGTGTTCATACACTGATTATTGATCTGTGATCATAAAACGATTATTGATCTGTGTTCATACACTGATTATTGATCTGTGATCATACAGACATCGTTTACTGTCCACAGAGGAACTGCTAATAAAGTTTGAACTGCCAAAAACAAATCTCAGAGTATTGATTTGCACTGAATATGGATCTGTGTTCATTCAATTCAGTTTTAAAATGTCCAAATACAAACAGAAGTTCTTTCCTTTGCATATCGAGAAGGTCTAGACTGAATTCTTTATATTATTTACAGAGACCAAACAACTCACAGCAGAAACAAAACTTCTTTTAAGAGGCAGAAACCTTGACTGTTGAAGTTCAGCATCTGCAGGTATTGTCCTGATTTACAGTCTGTTCATCATTCAAAGATGATTTATTGATGGGTTCTGTTGATCAATGGATTATGATGGGTCCTTGGTGGACCCACATCTGCAGAGTCAGTCTACAAATACTTTGGTTGTTTTAACCAAACTCACTCACCAAGTTTCTTTTGCAAATGTGTTACAGATCATTGTAAATTTATGATTGAGTTGGCCTCAGAGTGAGAAAGTGTTAAAAACACAATACCACCACACTATACCAGTGGAACTATCACACTATATACCCCATGTATCCCCTGTAATTGCATGATTGATGTTTGTGAGGAAGCTGAAATTATCTATAGTTTCATATTGAGTTACAGCTATTTAAACATAAATATAAAAATTACACTGCAGAAGCAAGCAGAAGCAACAGAGGAAGCTTATAGCCTTAATGAAACTGCTGTCAGTCAAAAATGTAGAGCAGTTTCTGCACCGTGCCCCGACCATTGCTGGTGGGTAGGGCTGACTAACATGTCACTTCTCTTTCCTGTAACCCTCAAGCATACTGGTTGGACCTCTTCCTGACTGTTCCAGTCAGCTGCTGCCTGTCCACATTCTTTAATAAAGAATCTATTTTTAAGTGTTGTTTTTACCTGTCTCACCTGTGTTTCACCTCAGTTCTATTCAGATCTATATTTGCCCACAAGGGGAGATTATTTTGTAGCAAAACACCTTAAGATATTAAAAATTCTTCTAGTCTAGTCTATGAAAGGAGCAACTAAAAAACTACTTGTTTCACTTCTATTTTGTTTCATTTGTATTTTACCTGTTGTTTACTTGTATTTTACCCATTGTTTCATTTGTATTTTACCTGTTGTTTTACTTGTATTTTACCCATTGTTTCATTTGTATTTTACCTGTTGTTTACTTGTATTTTACCCATTGTTTCATTTGTATTTTACCTGTTGTTTTACTTGTATTTTACCCATTGTTTCATTTGTATTTTACCTGTTGTTTTACTTGTATTTTTTCCAAGAGATTATTAAGTTTTATTTTTGATGAAGAGTGACAGGAATGTGGGGAGGGAGAGAGATGGGTAATGATATGCAGCAAAGGGCCGCAGGTCAGATTCGAACCCTGGGGCTCAGCCTTCTACCAACTGAGCTATTTTACTCATTGTTTCACTTGTATTTTACTCGTTGTTTCTCTTTTAATTTACCCATTGCTTTACTTGTATTTCACCTGTTGTTTCACTTGTATATTATCCGTTGTTTCACTTGTGTTTTACCCATTGTTTAACCTGTTGTTTTCATTTGACATTTTAAGGTGATCAGGTCAGATCACCTGAAGCTGATTACAGGTGAGCTTCACAGGGAGGAGTCAGATTACCTGGTGCCACAGGCTGCTGGTGTGGAAGACTGATTCCTAAGATGGAGCAGATGAAGTTTCTCAGAGACGATGAATGAAAACTGACCCGTAGGTCCTCTGAGGTTAACTGCCCCCACCACATACACACACACAGAATGGAGGGTGGTGATGGGGTGGGTGGGGGGGGGCTGCTTGGGAGCTTACTTCCTGCCAAATAAGGGGTGTTTGTTTCAAAAAGACTTCTGATTGGTTAATAGGGGTCATGACCGTGACCAACAGCAGGGCACCAATCAGTGTGTGTGTATGCATGTGTGTATGTGTGTGTCTCTAGGTGTGCGTGTGTGTGTGCATGCATGCGTGCATGTTATGTAAAGTAACACTTTGTTCAGTTTCGTTTCACATGGAAGCAGCTGATAGGTCGATATCTGTGAGAAAGGATTTACCTTTTCTTGGAACATACAGACCAGAGCACAGGTGACCTGAGAGTGGGGTTAGGATTACTGTTCTAAATGCTTTTTTAAAAATATTGTCAGTCTGCCACTAAATTTATGAATATGTTGTTCATAATAACAGAAAAGATTTCTGACATGTTTATGTACTGATTGTACATGATAATCCATCTACGGATTGGATGAGATATTAATAAATATGTAGAAATATTTCATGAATTCATATTTTAGATTTTTTCTGGACTTTCTGGAGACTCACCAGGTTGTGTTGCTCCCACAGCTCTTGGTTACAGTAGTAGTGGACATCAGAATCAAAGTTCCAAGTGAGCTGCAGTCATTCAGAACCAAGCTGGACCAAACTATACCTTAAAGTGCCCTTAATTCCTCTTCTGGACCTGATCCCAGACTCGAACATTGCTCCAGCTCAGTTCTTGTTTCAGGACGTCCTGCTGCAGATGGATGCAGACTCATGTTCTGCCCCAATTCCCACAGACAGCAGGAAACTCACATCAAAATAAAAGCACAGAAGGTCAGTGAGTTTTCTAGCATGTGAAAGGGTGCCTTCGTTTTCATTTTACAATCTATTGTACATGAACAGGAAGACTAAAAGATTGGCAGATACAACTACAAGTTTGTGTGGGGGGGTATGGATGTAGTTCAGTGGAATGATGGCAACTTTTTTCACTACAGCTCTGCATTGTTTTAATTAAGCTTCCTTTCTATAGGTCCACTAAGCCTGAACACACACACAGACACACAAAGAGTAAAGATGTGGAAGAGTTCACCACTCTGTGAAAGGCTGCTCTGGAAATGTTTGATAACATAAAATGATCTGTGGATTTCATCGTCTACAATTCATAATATGATTAAAAGATTCAGCCAATCAGAAGAAAGCTTTGTAACAAGAGACAAGGCTGAAAACCAATCATGGATGATGATTAAACATTTCACATTTTGTTTCTATTTACATTTTACACATTGGGACAACTTTCATGGAAACCTAAAAAGCCCACTATAGATCAAAGGTAGTAGGTCTACCAGAGGTTTAAACCAATCACAGACCGATATCAACCTTCCATTTCTCTCTAAAATACTTTGGAAAGCTGTAGCCAATCAGTTGTGTGACTTTCTCCATTAGTAATAGTTTATTTGAGAATTTTCAGTCAGGATTCAGAACATTATTAGGAATCACTCCATTAATTTTCCTTGTTATTGATACCCAGTTTTATTTATTGATCTAGTCAGATTAAACCAAACTCTTAACTAGACTTCAAACTGGCCTTAAGGACCAAATTTGGAGCAAACAAAACTGAATAAGGACAGTAGCAGGTTGCATGCTGGAAAATGTTTTTAATGTTGCTTTTTATGTGCTTTATACTGCAGGACTTCAGGTGTTGTACAGTCTGACAGCAGTTGGTAAGAAAGACCTGCGGAACCTCTCCTTCTTACACATCAGTCTGCTGCTGAAGGAGCTACTAAGAGACCCCACAGCTTCATGTAGGGGGTGAGAGGTGTTGTCCATGATGGATGTCAGCTTGGCTAACATCCTCCTCTCACCCACTTCCTCTATGGAGTCCAGGGGACAGTCCAGGACAGAGCTCGCTCTCTTGATCATCTCAGCCTGCTCCTATCCCTGTCCGTGCTGCCCCCTCTCCAGCAGACCACAGCATAAAAGATGGCTGAGGCCACCACAGAGTCATAAAATGTCCTGAGGAGAGTGCTGCACACTCCAAAGGGCCTGAGTCTCCTCAGTGGGTGAAGGCGACTCTGGTGCTTCTTGTAGATGGCCCTTCTTGTTCCGGCTTCAAGAGTACTTTGGGGTTCTATATCTTGTCCAAAGACAGAATTAACCAGTGGACCTGTCTGATCAGTGAAAGCAATGATGAACACCAATGCATGATGATTATATGCACACAGCACAAAATAACATACATAATTCTATATTTTCATGAGGGAGAATGAGATAATAAAACAGGGGTCTGCAATCTGTGGCTCACAAGCCAGATGTGGCTCTTTAGATGACTGCATCTGGCTCGCAAACAGGGGTGGAAGTAAGTTGGTACAGTCTGGTACTGCCCAGCACTGCGTACCACTAAAACATTCAGTGGTGGTACGTGGTAAGATGGGAGAGTGGCTACCTAGCCCTCATTCAGAACCAGTCACGGTCGCACTCTGAGTCAGGCAATAGATCCGCTAGCAATATGTAGTCTTGAAAAGTACTTTGTCTGTTTAAAAATTCCTTTAACTCATTCCAAATTGTTTCTGAACCGTCCGTGCTGTGTTTTAGTCCATGCTGGACGGACTGGCCGGGCATCTCCCTCTGTTGCCCTCCCCTCAGAGAGAGCTTCCTCCTCTGCACCCAGCCTTTGAAAGGTGTACCACACGTTTAATGTCTTTACATTCAGTAGAAGAGTAAGCAGTTGTGTTTCGTGTTAATTTGTTCAATTTTAACAATACAGAACAGCTAGGAAAAGAAACTGCATTTAAGCTAACGACCAGAGAGTTCACTCAGCAGTACACAGTACGAGAGATATGAAGCAAGATATAAAGTAAATGTGTGCTCCACCCTAGCATTTGTGGCCCTAAACAACCACATAGACTGTCTGGGAGCAGCCAGCCCTGCTGATTGTCTCACCACCTGCTTCTAATTCCCTAATCAACCACTGCAATACTGCAATACTACTGTTTGTAGTAGAGTGTGGAGTAGACCTTGTAGTAGTTTGTATTACTGTTTGTAGTAGAGTGTGGAGTAATGTTTATAGTATTGTTTGTATTACTGTTGTAGAGTTTGTACTAGAAACAAGCGGCAACCTCTGGTACTGTGAAATTAAACCAATGGAAGTGCTAAAAACTGTAATTCCTCGAATGGCCACTTGGCACACGCTGCAGAAGTGAGTCAATCTCCATAAACCCCCAAATTCACAGAAGAAATAAACATGTTTACAGTCTGGTACAAAACAGTTTTGGTCTCTATAGCTAAATCAAATCACATTTTATTTGCCCAAAGTCACAAAGCACATTTTGCCTCAGGGCTTTAGGGCTTTACAATCTGTATAGGGAGCGACACCCTCTGTCCTTAGACCCTCGGTTCGAGAGATGAAAAACTTGCCCACAAAAAAAACCCTTTTAACAGAGAAAAAAGGTGGAATAAACCTCAGGAAGAGCCACAGAGGAGGGATCCCTCTCCCAGGATGGACAGACGTGCAATGGATGTCACATGTACAGAACAAATCAGCAGTACAATTGCAATGAATGATTAGTTGACAATAAATTACAATAAATGATAGAATGGTTATAGTAGCAGTGGGACCTGTGATAGAGAGACACAGATGCACAGCAGCAGTAGATATGGTAGCAATAATGACAGTAATGCTATATACAGTGGGTGTCAGCAGCAGCCACAATCCATGAGAACCTGCTGGACGAGAAAGCACAGAAACTCTGGAAGAAGAACAAGTTTAGTTAGTAACATGCATTGACAGTAATGGTAATTGGAGAGACAGGCAGAGAGAGGGAGAGAGAGAGAGGGATTTCAGGTTTTCGGGGGGGTCCTATGGCAGCATAACTAAGAGATGACCTGAGCCAGCATTAACTATAAGCGCTATCAAAAAGTAAAGTCTTACGTCTACTCTTGAAGGTGGTGATCGTGTCTGCCTCCCGAACCCAGAACGGTAGTTTGTTCCACAGAAGAGGAGCTTGATAGCTGAAAGCTCTGGCTCCCAGTCTACTTTTGGGAACTATAGGAACCACAAGGAACCCTGCATTCTGAGAGCGCAGTGGTCTAGAGGGGTAGTAAGGTACTATGAGTTCTTTTAGATATGATGGTGCCTGGCCATGAAGAGCTTTGTATGTAAGGAGAAGAATTTAAAATTCTATTCTAGATTTAACAGGTAGCCAGTGCAAGGAAGCCAAAATGGGAGAGACGTGATCTCTGATCTTGGTTCCTGTCAGAACACGTGCAGCAGCATTCTGAATTAGCTGCAAAGTCCTCAGAGACTTATTGGAGCAGCCTGATAACAAAGAGTTACAGTAGTCCAGCCTAGAAGTAACAAATGCATGGACTAGTTTTTCTGCATCCGCTTGAGACAAGATACATCTGATTTTGGCAACGTTACATAAATGGAAGAATGCAGTCCTCAAAATTTGTTTTATGTGACATTAAAGGACAAATCCTGATCAAAAACAACTCCAAGATTCTTTACAGTGGAGCTGGAGGCCAAGATGATCCCGTCTAAAGTAACTAAGTCTCTAGAAAGAGAGTTTCTGAGGTGTTTGGGTCCAAATACAAGAACTTCAGTTTTGTCTGAATTCAACATCAGAAAAATTGTAGGTCATCCAACTTTATATCCTTAAGGCACGCTTGGAGTTCATCAGGCTTGATTGATAAATATAATTAGGTGTCGTCAGCAGAACAATGAAAATTAATGGAGTGATTCCTAATAATGTTCCCTAGAGGAAGCATATATAAACTGAATAGAAGTGGTCCAAATACAGAACCTTGTGGGACACCATGACAAACTTTAGTATGCATGGAGGATTCATCATTGACTTGAACAAACTGAGATCGATCTAGAATTCCTTTGATGCCATTTTGATGTTCCAATTTAATGTTCATTGAGCTAATAGTCAATGACAACTGTGAGGGGGGTGATTTTTTTTTTTTTTCACCCGTTGAGGTGATATTAAGGCTTGTAGTTGTGCATAATTAACAGCATGTTAATTGTGTGTCCACTGATGATGTATATCTTTGCCAATATTTAGATAAGCCAGGAGGCGGAAGAAGCAGTACATCCAACATGGCGGATGCCAGCGGAGCATATTTTGAGGTTCACAACGGAAACCTACAGGTAACATCACTCAGCCTTTGTCCATTCTTTATACTGTCATTGACTATACATAATAGTTCTGTTAGTAGTGTTTGTAGAACTGTTTGTAGCACTGTTAGGACTGTTTGTGATAGACTCTGGAGTACTGTTTGTAGTAGAATTTGTAATATTTTCAGTAGTAGTATGCATAGGCCCTCCCTCTCAGCATGTGTATAAATATGAGTGATTGAAGGAGGAGCTGCAGTGTTAGTAGTAGAGTTTGTAGTATTTTCAGTAGTAGTATGATTAGGCCCTCCCCCTCAGTGTGTGTATAAATATGACTGATTGAAGGAGGAGCTGCAGCTCTTCAGTTTCGTCTCTTAAGTTGAACAGAAAACTCTCCAACAGCAGCATGCTGCCACCGTGAGTAGTACTCTTTATACTACTAATATTACACTTTTACTACAAAGCTATTTTGTCATACAAAGTTATACTGTTGTTGTTTGACATGGTATATGGTGTGTTTATATTTAATACATGTGTGCTATTAAATTATTAGATGACATGATGTTGAAGTTGGCATACTCTTATACAAAGTTCAATTCAATTCAATTTTATTTATATAGCGCCATATCATAACAAAAGTTATCTCATGACACTTTTGATACAAAGCGGGTCTGGACCATACTGTTTATAATATTATTATACAAAGTTGTTGCATGACATGTTCTATGGCATTTATTTTATTTTATTTATATAATACATATGTTCTAAGTTATACAAAGTTATATTAAAGTATTAAGTTAAGATAAGGTAAATTTAAAATTTAAATTCATTAATTACTGTCATTTGGCTGTATTTATCAGTATTGATTATTGAAAGCTGTATTGATTGGTATTGGCCGGAACTGAAATGTATTGATTAAGATGGCTGGTGTAGTGATGAGGATTTATTGATATTGATTAGTAATGGCTTTCATTGACAGGTATTGATCAGTATTGGTAAATGTGGTGTGTTCTATCTCAGGAACCTGTTGATCGTGTCGATGGTCATCTTTCTGACGACAACCGTTTCGACGGCCCCTGTGGAGGGTAAAAATACATCACGTGATACACAAACATGCATGTTTGATGAGTGGAGATCACATACAACGTTTGTGTTTCCAGAGAAGGAGCAGGAAGAGGTGGAGGTGGAGGCCACCGAGGAGATGGAGGGGGAACTGTCAGAGGAGGAGGAGGGTAGGCGTGGGTATCTTTTATTTTGAAAAGAACTTCCTTAAACTTTCATGATGTATAAAAAGCAGAATGTTTCTACTGTTGAACAATCAATGTCTGATTGATCTGAACAGACCCAGGTACTAGCTGTATTAATTGTAAATGTTAAGTTGATTCACTAATTTCCTGTTTTATATCAAACAAATATTTTAAATCAAATAGTTAGTTCATTCATATTAATAATTGTATATTATAATTGTAACCGTGACAAGAAAGGTATCCAGGTGTCCTTTCATGTGATCTTTCATCAAGAGAAAGAAACAATCATATTTGATCATATGGATCTCACTAACATCTGATCATGTGGGGGAAAGAAAACATGAGAACATATGGTCTATGACATATATATATAATACAAAAAAAAGTAGTATATTACAGTATATTATAATATACTATGAGTATAGTATATGATATATATATTCTGTGACAAATATGTACTATGACATATTTATATTCATCTGACATGTATGTCCTATTTATATGGCAGGTAAATTCTGGCATATATTTAGATTACAGATATATTATGCTATTATACTATGATATATATTTACATTTATATGAGTGGTATGTTATATGACATTTATATTTATATCAAACGTGTTCAGTGACATATATTTATGTTACAGCTATATTCTACACATTTATATATTTATATGACACATATGATCTAGGACATACTATATATTTATATTTATATGACAGATATTTATATGACAGCTATATAAAAGTAGTCCTGCTGTCTAAAATGCTGAAATCAAATTCAAAATGTTCAACCATCAAATTTATCTGTTTAACATTTTCATAAGTGCTAAATATGGAGTTTCAGTGTTTTCACATCACCACATTTTGTTTCTGTTCATATTTTGCACAGTGGGACGACTTAAGCAGGGTTGTATATGACAGATTCATGATGGCGATTGTCTTAAATCATACAATAAAAACAAAGATGAAGAATCGATGATACAATGAAACGTTTGTACACATTTGAAGCTGTTCAATGAAGAAAATTATGGTAAATCAAATATTAAATGTGTTTTTAAAAACATCTTTAATCTCCTTTCAGATGATGATGACTCCAAGAGTCAGGATAAGATTGATGAGGGTGAGAGGCGGAAACACGCCATGACCTTTAACCTCTGACATAAAGTTACATAAATCAGTTTAAACGAGATGAAGAAGATGATGATGGATAGATGGTTTTTACTGTGCTGACTCTCTTTGGAACCTGCATGACTTCTTTTTAATAAACTCTACAAACAGTCCTTTGATTCATCCTGAACACCTGATACTCTGTCCTACTCCCTCCAGCAGGACATGTTGGCATGCAGCAGACCACCATAGTGGCTGTGGCATCCGGAGGTTCAGGTGAGTCGACCCTGATCAGGTTTTTCCCTCCTGAACAGTTTGTTTGTTCCTGTTTGGTCTCAGGTTTAATCCAGATTAACTGGGCGGCATTCAGACCAGGATTAAATTGATTCTGTCTGATCCGCATCCTGAAGTGTCTCCATCAGTCTGCCCGGTAACATGTGATGCTGCAGGTATCAGGTTACTGCCAGAGCTCGGGGTCAGAACCACTGCTCCACCTGGTGAAAGAGATGCGGACTGCAGATTAAATTTCAAGTTTTAAACCAGAGAAAAGGATCTGTGCTGAACTGGATGACAGGATGAATTCATCATCTATAACAGACAAGATGAATACATCATTAATAACAGATGACTAATTATGAATTCATTCACTTTAGTTAGTTTGACTTCATAACAAACAAAGTAAGGTATAGTTCATGACTTTGATAAGGATTGTGCAGACAAATGATATGAGGATTAATCACTACAATGACTAATCACATTGATTATTAGTCCCATTAAAAATTGAAATCAATTTTACAGTTTATTCAGGTGTGTTTTCTCTGCAGGTGTTTCATCCAACATTCAAGATCTGAGCGGTGAGTCAATACATCTGATTTATCAATATATCAATCGTTATGTATATTTTCTATTCAAATGAATCAATGTCTGAATGTAAAGGTTGATTTGATGTATCTTTGTTTCAGGTCACAGAGGTGATTCTTCATCAGGTAACTTACTCTACCTGAACGTATTGATGATGACACAGGTGTGATGACACTGATCAAGAGAACACGGAAGAGAACACAGAACAGAACAGAACATAGAACAGAACGCAGGACAGAACAGGACACAGAACAGAACATGGGACACAGAACAGAACACAGGACAGAACATGAAACAGAACGAAACACAGAACATGAAACACAGAACGAAACACAGAACACAAAACAACACGGAACATGGAACAGAACATGGAGCGGAACACAGAACAGAACACAGGACACAAAACAGAACATGGAGCAGAACCCAGAACACACAACAGAACACAGGATAGGATACACACCAAAACATGGGGTAGAATACACAACAGGGAACACAGAACCTTGTGTTGTGTTTTTCAGCAGTTAGGGATCCAAGCAGCTCTGCAACTTCACAACAAACAGGTAAGAATCAATCACTATGTTCCAGTAGATCAATGACTCTCTTTTTTGTGGACAGAACAACAGCAAAGTTCTCCTTTGGTTCTCCTATAAGGTTCTGCAGGTTCTGCAAATTCTGCAGGTTCTCCAGGATCTCCAGGTTCACCAGAAACAGTCTCTGTCTCGTCTGCTCACACTGAACCTGCAGGTAAACATATTGATTGGAATAAAGCGTATTGTTTGGGACAAAGGTTAATTGATCAGAGTTCAGCTGAAACTTGTTTTGTTTCTTTAAGCAGATGGTCATCCAGCAGCTTCATCTCACACAGAAACTAATGGTAAAATATTTAAAACATGGTAACGGCTGCTCGTTGTTGATTCATCTAAATTTCAGATATGAAGATCAATACAGGTGATTATTTACTGGGTGTTTGTTTCAGGTAATGGACAGAAGCTGCTGAATGGAGGAGGAGGAGAAGGAGGAGGAGGTGACATTCAGACAGGTGAGCTGCAGGGGGTGGTGCTACAGGAGGAGGTGTCAAGTGACAAAGGCTGAGGAAAGAAAGATTTTAAGTTAAAAAATGACCTCAAAGTGGGAACAGGATCTTTCCATCAATCCAAATGCAGATTTCTGGTCTTAAATATGCAAGAATAACTGCAAAATCACAAATTTACAACTTATTCAATTCAACGTTAACCACAGAACACACTATACAGGTGAGAGGTTACATAAAATGGGTTTCACTAGATAGATAGATAGATAGATAGATAGATAGATAGATAGATAGATAGATAGATAGATAGATAGATAGATAGATCTTCATCTGGCTCAATTAAGCCAGGATACGCCGAGCAGGCTAGGTCAAGCTGGGCTTGCTTAATTATCCTGGATTTCTTTATTCTAGTTTTGTGCAATACCCCTCAGGTGTATTACTATGTAAATATTTCCTTTTCGCTTGATTATTTACCTGATTTCTTCCTCATGTTCTTTGACTTCTCTTTTTTTATCTGTAAATAAAAATAAAGTTGTCCTCCAAAAGTGGCAGGAGGTGGTGGGCCAAAAAAGAAAAGAAAAAACTGAGGTCACATTCAACAACTGTCTGCCGGATTACCTGTCTGCCTGTTTTGTCTGCCTGTTTACCTGTCTGTGTAAGATCTAGTAAACAAAATGGTTCAAATGAAAGAATTTAAAAAATCAAATTACTGTAACATTTCTAATAACTCACACACACACATATTAACATACAACATATGTGCACATGTAGCACATAGCATGTAGGACATAGTACATAGAGTGTGACATGTAGCACAGACATACATCCATGACACAGAGGTCAAAAACTCCAAAAAGGTAATATCACAGAAGGAAAGTAGATCAGGAGAACCCATTTGACACCAAATAAGATCTGTTTTTTAAACCAGCTCAGGATTCAGAACAGATTGGCCTACATTTGTCATAATGGAGGAACGAGGTGTAAAAAGATTTAATGCATCTTGGACTAACCAATCTCCTCCCCATCCCCTTTCTCCTGCTCCTCCTCTTCCTCCTTCTCTCTCAGAAAACAGCCAACCATCCACTCATGACTTCCTACTCGGCCTGATGGGTAAATTGTTTCATTCTCTCTACAGTCTCCTTCAATGTTTACATCTCTCATGTAGTTTGAAGTAAAAAGAACAGACTGTCATCAGCAGTGTTTTAGGTGTCCCAGGTGTTTAAGGCGTTCAAGTGTTCCAGGTATTCCAGGTGATTCAGAGGAACCAGATGTTCCAGGTGTTTAAGGCGCCCAGGTGAACGAGGTGTTCTAGGTGTCCAAGATGAACCAGGTGGTTCAAGTGAACCAGGTCTTCAGGGTGTTTCAGGTGAACAGGTGTTCCAGGTGTTCTAGGTGTTTCAAGCGTCCAGGTGTTCTAGGTGTTCCATGTTTTCCAGGTGAACCAGGTGTTCCAGGTGTCTCAGGTGTTCCAGGTAGTTCAGGTGTCCCAAGTGAACCAGGTGTTTCAGTGTTCCAGGTATTCCAGATGATTCAGGTGAACCAGGTGCTTCAAGTGTCTTAGGTATTCCAGGTGGTTCAGGGGAACCAGGTGTTCCAGATTTTCCAGGTGTCCAAGGATTTCAGGTTATCCGGGTTTGCCAGGTGTCCAAGTGTTCCAGGTTTTCCAGGTTGATGGTAAATCTCATGTCTGATGGTGAATCTCATGTCTGATGTTTGGCATGTTTCTTGTTTTCAGGTGGAGGTGATCCCTTTGGACCAGGTGTTCACATCAACATTCCAGGTCTGTTGTTAGGTCACTAAAAATCAGCAAGTTAAAGTCTTCACTTCATGCACACTTGTGTAGATTAGGGTATTGGTTCATTAAAAGGATGAGTGACAGCACTGTCCTCCGGTCAGACATTACCTGAGGAATTATGGATTCTCTCATTGGTCGGGAAGGGAGAGAAGGTAATAAAACTTTAAAACTTTAAAATTCATTGTTAATTCCCTCTCTTTTTTCCCCTGACAGATCACATGACTCTGCCCACCCAGCTGATCTCCACAGGTTTGA
>CM024811.1:21147104-21369604 GCA_014281875.1 Nibea albiflora | reverse complement strand
TAAAATAATATAACACTGGACTGTAATGTAATCAGTCTGTATCAGGTCTTAGGTACTTGTTTGTGTTGGTGGACCTTGATTTAGGTTCAGATGTTCTCATTAACAGTTCTCATTCTTGTTAAGGATTTACATGGACTAGTTCTGTTTTTGGTTTATGATTACTAGTATCTGAGATCAGGTGCTGAAGGCTTGTTATTTCTCTTTTCTTGGTTCTGCTTGTTCTCTGCAGGTTCAGTCACTGAACAGTACAACCCATCTGGTCAGGGTCCTGAAGGTTCGTAACACATTCTGATCCACTAGAAGTCCTGCTTTATCACTCCAGAAGATATTATTCTCCATAGATTTACTGTCTTAGGCATTGTTTTTTAGTTGAATATGAATGACCGTAGTGTTTTTTTCCCCTGAAGCCTGTCAGCAGTGCAAATGACTGACAGCCAAACATCAACAAGGTCAACAACACAAGACATAGCAGCCAGCTCATATTACTTACTAGTCCAACATTATGTACTTGTAATGTAGCATCATCATGACAGAAAAGCTGTTAGATGTCACCAATCAACAGTCACCCTGGATTTCATCAAATGTCCTAACACAAAAAGATTCAATCTTTTGTGAGCCAAATGCGAAAATCTCACACATTATAGAAACTGGAAAAACAAAGTTTTTCTTGAAATTGGTTGATTGACTGGTTGGTTAATTGATTGACTGGTTGATTGACTGGTTGATCGATTGATTGAATCGCTGTTAATTAATAGAATCACTGATGAATTGATTGGTTGACTAGTTGGCTGATTGATTGACTTGTTCTTTAATTAATTAACTGGTTGACTGATTGATTAAGTGGTTGGTTGATTGATTGACTGGTTTATTGATTGATTGACTGGTTGGTTGCTCTCACTTGAGGGGAACAGAGATGAAGATCACAGATGTTGCACACAATGTCTCAGAGTTTAAATGTTAAAAATTGTTTTTATGTTTCAGGTGCAGAAAATGTGGAACTGGAGGATACCTGCTGACTTCCACATCAAGCCGCGAGTTCGATTCCTGCGCTACCGATTCCAGTGTACCGACCAATCAGCATGGCCCAGGAAATCAGTCCCCTCCCACTAGCTACAGGCCCCGCCCACTGAATGTCAGCAGCTTATTGGTGTTTTTTTTTTAATATTTAAAGTTTTGTTAATAGACTTTTATTTTGTAGAAAAGACATGAAAATAAATTAGCTTGAATCTCAAAACAATTGGTGATTGTATTCACTTAATGACATTCAACATGTGACATCATCACTGTCAGAATTGTAAAATGTGTTTTGAAACTTCAATAAATGTTTTTTTTTCTATTTTTGAACATCAAATGAAAAATGTCTTCTGTCAATTTTTTAATGCAAAATCTGATGACATCATTACACACACACACACTTTGTTCAGCAGATTTTTTTTTTATTGTTCCAAATTAAAACATCAAACAAAAGTTAATATGGGCTTTTATACTGGAGGGCAGCTTCCTGTTTGCAGAGCAGGTGGCCGTTACCTGATCTGACTGATCTACGTGTCACTATCTGCTTCCAGGTCATCTCCATGGTAACAGGGGTCTTCATTGTCTAAATGTTACAGCTGAACACTAAGACAACCAATCAACATGCAGCACACACAGAACACCTGAGTCACATGATCCCGCCCACCTGCACTATGACATCATCGACACGGCCCTCAGACCTCTGACTGGACGGGGTTCAGGAGTGACCCTGAGTTTGAATTAAAGCAGCGAAGAAGAACAAAGAAAAGCTGAAAGAAAAGGCGGAAAATAAAAGGTGGGAATATAGATGTGACCTTTGACCTACTGATTGATCTACAGCTGATCACTGATTTTATGATCATCTATTGCTGCTGCTGAGTCAGCACTCAGAATGTCCTGTTGCAATGGTGAACCAAATAAATCACATCTGTTGCCCCTCCCCCTCCCAATGATGTCAGAGGTCAGAGTCCAGGTGGGCGTGGCTCAGGAGGGCAGCGGCAGGGTCATCGGTGGTCAGTGGAGAGTCAGTGCTGAAGAAAGGCTCCGCCTCCAGCTCCAGCAGGGAGGGCAGGTCGGCCCCACCCTCAGACATCACAACAGGTGTGGCTGTGTAGTGCACTAGCTGCTTCCCTGGACCAATCAGTGAGAGAGAGTCAGAGACAGAGTCACCATGACAACAGGCAGTCAGGGATCAGGTCCTCACAAGTATAGAGGAGTGTTACCTGTGTGGTTGGTGTTGCTGCTTTCATCACTTCCTTTAGGAACTTCTTCAGAGAGCAGCTGACAGGAAACAATGACATCATCAGGGCTCTTATTGTAAAAAGGTTGAGGAAAGGCGGTGCAGATAAAAATCTAAATAAAAGTCTGTTGTTGACTCACAGTGTCCAAACTATCGAGGTCGAAGTCTCCAGAGGGACAGGAAGCACTAAAAAACTGAACACACAACACATATGACAGACGAAAGTACAACATTGTTATTAGGAATCACTCATTTATTTTCATTGTTATGCTGACGACACCCAATTATATTTATTGATCAAGTCTGATGAAACCAATCAGTTAACTAAACTCCAAGCGTGCCTTAGGGATATAAAAAGTTGGATGACCTACAATTTTCTGATGTTGAACTCAGACTAAACTGAAGTTCTTGTATTTGGACCCAAACACCTCAGAAACTCTGTTATTAGAGACTTAGTTACTTTAGACGGGATCATCTTGGCCTCCAGCTCCACTGTAAAGAATCTTGGAGTTGTTTTTGACCAGGATCTGTCCCTCAATGTCACATAAAACTAATTTTGAGGACTGCATTCTTCCACATATGTAACCAAGCCTAATCACCAAAATCAGACGTATCGTGTCCCAAGCGGATGCAGAAAAACTAGTCCATGCATTTGTTACTTCTAGGCTCGACTAATGTAACTCTTTGTTATCAGGCTGCTCCAATAAGTCTCTGAGGACTTTGCAGCTGATTCAGAATGCTGCTGCACGTGTTCTGACAGGAACCAAGATCAGAGATCACGTCTCTCCCATTTTGGCTTCCTTGCACTGGCTACCTGTTAAATCTAGAATAGAATTTTAAATTCTTCTACTTACATACAAAGCTCTTCATGGCCAGGCACCATCATATCTAAAAGAACTCATAGTACCTTACTACCCCTCTAGAACACTGCGCTCTCAGGTTCCAAAAGTAGACTGGGAGCCAGAGCTCTTTATTTATCATGTATCGCACGTTAGTACAATATGTATGACACACTTTAACACTGCAACAGTGTCAGACTGACCTCCATGAATGGAGATGTGTCAAAGGTGAAGGTCTGTGCATTCAGGACGCTCTGCAGATTTTCTAAGCCGCTGTCGATACTGTCCACATGATCAGCCAGTTCAGACCTGTAACACAGACAACACAGACATGATGTGGCATCATCAGTCTGGTGTTATTCTACATGTTTCTTTTTGTCATTAAATCACATGTTCAGACCCAGAACCACCTTGAAATATTGTAACTTCCTGTTCTCTGCTCCTATTAGTTCAAAAACAAATATTTTGTTTAATGTCTAAAAAGGTTCAATAATTTTATGAAACAGCTGCTCACTGTCATTTTTAAAATCAACAACAAACAGGAGGGAATAGTGACTTTTTTTAGGCCTTTTTGAGCTTTATTTTGATAGAGACAGGTGACGAGTAACAGGAAGGTGGGGAGAGAGACAGAGGAATGACATGCAGGTCGGAGCCACAGGTCGGATTCAAACCCTGATGCTCTACCAACTGAGCTAAACGACAGCCCTTTGCTAGGACCTTCGTGTGTATTAAACATATACTAGCCTCTGATAATCTGAACATGCTGACAAAAAAAAACAGATAGAATAACACCAGACCTGACCTTTACAAGAGACTAATATTTGAGATGATAAAGATCATTTAGATTCATTGATTCACTTGTCAGATCGTGTTGATAAGAACCGCCAAACATCAGGTGAGAGTCCACCTGCAGAGGGAGGGGGGCGGGGTCTGAGGGAAGCACAGGGGTTTTTAATGACACACCTGACCTTCATGAAAGCTACAGTCTGAGAAGAATAAAGACAGGAAACACTGCTGAGTTACTCTCACAGGTATACACGTTTAGTTCCGTTCAAACGTATGTCACACAGAGCAAAGAGGATGAAAACATGAGACAGGCAATACAGGGGCAATAACTAGGAGGGGTCAACGATTCGGGGCAGTCTGAGTAAACACTTGGTGGTCTGGAAAGATGTTAGGTCAGTTTTTAGCAGTTAAGGTAGTTGTGTCACTAGCAGGTAGTAAGCTACCTGCAGTCACCATGGCCGATGAAGATAGCTATAATGACTTACCTATCAATACAGGCGATGGTCTGACATTTGTGCTGAGGTTTGATGGTGTTGGGGGCAGCATTCGGGGTGGGAACAGAGGCATGTGATTGGCTGGCTGAGGCTGCTGGGAGCGGCCCAGTGGAGGAAGTGCTCATCACAACAACAGGACTGACTACAGAGACCAGAAAGAGAAATTTAAGGTGTTTATGTTACCTGTTGTAGGATTGGTGGTGGAGGTGTTTATGTTACCTGTTGTAGGATTGGTGGTGGAGGTGTTTATGTTACCTGTTGTAGGATTGGTGGTGGAGGTGTTTATGTTACCTGTTGTAGGATTGGTGGTGGAGGTGTTTATGTTACCTGTTGTAGGATTGGTGGTGGAGGTGTTTATGTTACCTGTTGTAGGATTGGTGGTGGAGGTGTTTATGTTACCTGTTGTAGGATTGGTGGTGGAGGTGTTCGAGGTCAGCTGCGTCTCATCCTGTAGGATGGAGTTGATGAAAGTGGTGGGGGAAAGGGGTGTATCTACAGGTAAAGCTCCACCCTCCAGAACAGGACACACCTCCACATCAGGACTAGATGGCTCCTCTTTGACATTGACTGATTGGCTATCTCTGCAGGTGAAACAAGAACCCAGGATTTAAGAACTCATGACAACAAACTACAACACAAGAACCCATAACTCATGATGGAAGACCCACAACACAAGAACCCATGATCAGGGGTGGTTGGTGGTGTAGTGGGTTAAGCAGCCGCCCCATGTGTATTTTTTACATTTGTAATATTTAAATATTCAGTCAGTGCTCCAGATGCACTGTTTGGTTTCCAGTAAAAGCTGCAGGCACTTTATAAACCAGGAACTGAGGGTGGACATCACACAGAGACAGTGACTGTAGAAGAAATGACTCCATTAGTTCTCACCCTGCGTCCGTCCAATCACTGACCACATCCTCAACTATAGGCGTGACCACCTCTGTGATGTCAGAGATAATTGGTCCAGAAGTCACCGGGGAGTCAGCTGAGAACAGACTGGCTGCAGCCTGAAAACACAGTAATACTGCAGTCATAAAGGCTAATCAGCTCACAGCAAATCAAACCAATCAGGACTGTCAGAGATGAAATTTGTGACATCATCAAAATACAGTTTGATGTCAATGAACAGGAATCAATCACTGATGGTTACCTGCGTGTGCTCCAATGAGAACGGCCGGCTGTATTTAGGCATGGAGTGGGCGGAACTAGAGTCATTCAGCATCAGAGGACTGCAGGCAGAAAATAGATTACACGCTAAATATACAAACATTACAGGGTATATACAGTTACCCAGTAAATATACAGTTACAGGGTAAAAATGTACAATATATTAAGCAGTATTTCATGCAGTACGTGCAGTAAACTTACAGCTTCCTCTTGACTCCCAGGATCCTGTTGGACTGGACGAGAGACACGAGGAACTGGATCAACTGCAGAGACACAGATTACTTAGCTAGAGGCTAAGAGGACATGCTAACATGCTGATATGATACTGTTGTCATTATTAGCACTGTGTATTGATGTATCTGTGTATCGATGTATTGATATATCAACATATTGATGCACTGATGTATCAGTGTACTGATGTATTGAATTATTAGTAAAGGTGTGTATTGATTACCTTGTTGACAACTTTCTGTTGCTGAGCATGTTTCTGTCTCAGACTGGCCACTTCTCTCCACAGAGCCTCGTTCTCACTGAAACAGAAACAGGATCAGGTTTATTTCATGACCTGCTGGTTCTGGTTCTGGTTCTGGTCTAGGGTCAGGAGCTCTTACTGTCTCATGGTGATGATCCTGGAGTCAATGGTTTCCTGTTTTCCCTTCATCAGCTGTACATCACTCAGGATCTTGTTCACTTCATCTGCAGACATCTTCACTTCCTCCTGACGCACAGACGACACCTGAACCAATCACAGCACAAAAAGACACCGTTACCATGGAGACCAAGACAGATTGACAGAGGTGCAAGTCAAGTGTACTGTAGGTTTACAGCTGTATACAGTATATACAGGTACGAACAGATATATACAGGTGTGTATGGCCGTATACATTATGTACAGGTGTGTACAGGTATATACACGCATGTACAGCTGTATATAGTATATACAGGTGTGTACAGGTATTAGAGTCTATATAGATATATAAACAGTACACATGGGTGAACAGCATATACAATCTATGCAGGCATGAACAGGTCCAGTATATAAACAGGTGTTCCACAGGTGTTCTCTGGTACATACATTGGTGACTTTGCGTTTGATGTTCTCCAGCAGATGTTCTTGTCCTTTGATGAAGAACGGATGTTGAAACTCTGTGTCGTCTCTCTCAGGTTTCACCAAACCTCCCTGCTCGATGTGGACCACCTTACGGAAACCATCTGAGTACAGAGGAAGACCATCAGTCAGCATCATGCACACATCAGAGTTAAACACAACCAGGTAACACATTCTACACACATGTACACACATGTACGTATTGTATGTGATGTCAGTGAAGTGACCTGATCTGGAAGCAGGCGTGTGTTTATACTCACACATGTTGAGCTGTCTGATGAAACTGGCCATGTTGTTGTGTTTGAAGAACTTTGGTAGAACTTCTTTAGAGAACCGACCCTGATCGAACACGTGGAAGCTGGTTCCACTCTGACCCGAAACACAGAACACAGAACATCAGTCCTCCTGTTCACACACTGTTACACTCTGACAGAAGACCTGTCTGTCTGATGACCTGTCTGATGACCTGTCTGTCTGTCTGTCTGTCTGATGACCTGTCTGATGACCTGTCTGATGACCTGTCTGTCTGTCTGATGACCTGTCTGATGACCTGTCTGTCTGTCTGATGACCTGTCTGTCTGTCTGATGACATGTCTGTCTGTCTGATGACCTGTCTGATGACCTGTCTGTCTGTCTGATGACATGTCTGTCTGTCTGATGACCTGTCTGTCTGATGACCTGTCTGTCTGTCTGATGACCTGTCTGTCTGTCTGATGACATGTCTGTCTGTCTGATGACCTGTCTGATGACCTGTCTGATGACCTGTCTGTCTGTCTGATGACCTGTCTGTCTGTCTGATGACCTGTCTGTCTGACTTCAGCTCAGTCAGCTGCCTGTGTTGACAGACAGGCTCCTCATTATCTCTGATTAGCCGTTACCGTGTTAGCTCAGTTTGTTTACATTAAGCCTGTTGAAGCTAACAGCTAGCAGAAATCTGTCTTCACTATAGGAACCTGCCTGCTAGCTCTCTGCTAGGCTAGGCTAAGCCGTGCTAAGCTAACGTGCGTACCGGGCTCCAGCAGATGAGCGGGTCAGTGTCCGGGTCCTCCACCAGGGTCCACAGTTTGGTGAGGAAGGCCGGGACGTTCCCGCCGCTCAGCACCGCCCCAGCTCCTCCTCCGGGATACTCCATGAGAGACACAAATTAAACACCACAGCTAATCTGAGCTAACGATGCTAACAGTTAGCCTGATCCAAACTAACGAACTGCGACACAGAAACGAGCTGCGGACCGGTCCGGATGTCACTGGGCTCGGTCCGGGATCTGGTTCTGCCTAGTTCTTCCTGGTTATGCTGGTCTACAGCTGATTTAAAGAACTTTATTTCTTTAAACTTCGCAGCGGAAAATTCTACAAATCCAATAAAACAAACAACTGCGTAACTGTCCGTCTGTCGCGGCCTGATGACATCACGCCAACGTGAACGCTCGGTCGCGGTGACGTGTGACCTTTAACCCTGCAAAGCCCCACGTGCGGTGTGATGGAGGAAAGCAGCGGAAACATGGCGTGCACCGGGCGCGCACGAGAGGCCAAGAAAGCCCGACAGAAAAGCGCGAAGAAGAGGAGCAAAGAGGAGCGCGAGGAGGAGCGCGAGGAGGAGCGCGAGGAGGAGCGGGAAGAGGTGAGACTGACGGGGAGAGGAGGAGGAAGGAGGAAGGGTTAGCTGGGGAGAAGCTGGTGGCTAGTTGTTAGCATGCTAACAGGCTACCGAGAGATCCGATAAATATTCAGAACCGGACCGCGGTGAAGACAGAGGAGAGACCCGAGCTATAGAGAAGGTTAGCCGGAGTCCAGCTGCTCAGTACCCGGAGATATAGGAGAACTGTCCTGATATAAACTGAGCTAAATGCTAATGCTACATGTATACTCACTGTTGTAACACGCAACTACGTCCCTACAGACTGTCTAAAACCTGGACGTAGTCTCTGTGACGTCCCCGCAGACTGTCTAAAACCTGGACGTAGTCTCTGTGACGTCCCCGCAGACTGTCTAAAACCTGGACGTAGTCTCTGTGACGTCCCCGCAGACTGTCTAAAACCTGGACGTAGTCTCTGTGACGTCCTCGCAGACTGTCTAAAACCTGGACGTAGTCTCTGTGACGTCCCCGCAGACTGTCTAAAACCTGGACGTAGTCTCTGTGACGTCCCCGCAGACTGTCTAAAACCTGGACGTAGTCTCTGTGACGTCCCCGCAGACTGTCTAAAACCTGGACGTAGTCTCTGTGACGTCCTTGCAGACTGTCTAAAACCTGGATGTAGTCTCTGTGACGTCCCCGCAGACTGTCTAAAACCTGGACGTAGTCTCTGTGACGTCCTCGCAGACTGTCTAAAACCTGGACGTAGTCTCTGTGACGTCCCCGCAGACTGTCTAAAACCTGGACGTAGTCTCTGTGACGTCCTTGCAGACTGTCTAAAACCTGGACGTAGTCTCTGTGACGTCCCCGCAGACTGTCTAAAACCTGGACGTAGTCTCTGTGACGTCCCCGCAGAC
Organism: Nibea albiflora; assembly: GCA_014281875.1. Lineage (NCBI taxonomy): Eukaryota > Metazoa > Chordata > Actinopteri > Sciaenidae > Nibea > Nibea albiflora. The sequence continues at coordinate 21,360,470 of CM024811.1, read as the reverse complement.
TGTCTAAAACCTGGACGTAGTCTCTGTGACGTCCTTGCAGACTGTCTAAAACCTGGACGTAGTCTCTGAGACGCCCTGCAGACTGTCTAAAACCTGGACGTAGTCTCTGTGACGTCCTTGCAGACTGTCTCCCTTCAGGTGTTGTAACATGTTTTCTAACATGCTGAATCAGCAGTTTTAATTTTCTGGTCACTTTTCTTCAGATCTTTAACTTCAATAAGAAATCTTCTGAGCACGATGAGGATGAAGATCTGTCAGACAGCGAGGACAGCATTTTCTCAGGACTGGAGGATTCTGGGAGTGACAGTGAGGATGATGAGGAAGAGGAGTGCCCTGATGATGAAGAACATTTGAAGGTGGAGACTGAGCAGGTAGAGTTTTACCTGTATGTGTCAGTGTTGTGTGACGTTGCACACTGCAGCAGTGGAAGGTGAGGAGTGTTCTCCTTCAGAACCTCACCTGTGTGTTCTACCTGCAGATGGAGGAGAAGAAGAAGGGAGGAGAAGAAGAAAAGAAAGAAGACGAGTACGAACACGACTCTTCGGATGAGGAGGTGAGACCCTGTTCTTATGTTCTGTCATGTCCAGTCTGGACCTTTCGTGTTCTCTCTGGTTCTCTTATCTTCTGTCAGGTTCTCTTGGGTACTCTCAGATTCTGTTGTGTTCTCTCAGGTTCTACCGGGTTCTGTTGTGTTCTCTAAGGGTCTCTCGGGTTCTGTTGTGTTCTGCCAGGTCCTGTTGGGTTCTTAAAGATTATTTTTAAGCTTTGTTTCTGATAGAGACAGCTGAAGAGTGACAGGAATGTGGGAGATGGGGATTGACATGCAGGAAAGGGCCAAGGGTCGGATTCAAACCCTGAGCTTCTGCAGCAAGGACTGAGCCTTCACACATGGGGCAGCTGCTCTACCGACTGAGCTAAACGCCACCCCAGATCCTGTCGGGTTCTGTCAGATTCTGTTGTTTTCTCTGGGTCCTGTCATGTTTTGTCAGGTTCTGTCAGGTCCTGTCATGTTAAGTCAGGTGCTATTTCACTGTGGTTCCTTTGCAGGATATTAGGAACACGGTTGGGAACATTCCCATGGAGTGGTACAAAGACTTCCCTCACATTGGCTACGACCTGGACGGGAAGAAGATCTACAAACCAATCAGGAACAAGGACGAGCTTGATGACTTCCTGGACAAAATGGAGAACACAGACTACTGGTGAGCCTGTTAGCATTGTGTCTTCTCCCCCATTTGTTCAAAGGGGAGATGCTAATGAAGCTAACAGCATTCTGTTTACAGGAGAACAGTCCATGATAAACAGACAGGAAGTGACATCATTCTGTCAGACGAGCAGGTAGAGCTGGTAAATCGTCTGCAGAAAGGACAGTTTGGAGACGTCAACTTCAACGAATACCAGGTACACTCAAATGACACAGGTGAACCTTTATTGAGTGCGTCTGAAAAAGCACACGATCTATTATTCCCCATACTTAATTTTATTACAAACAGTTTTCCTAGAAATCACCAAAAATCGCTCCAAAAAATGAATGCGTGTGTGTTGGAAGAATGTTCCAGAGCTAGAGTGCATGACATCATAGCTAGAGTGGAGAGGGAGAGAAAAATTTGTTGAAAAATAAATATGTAAACTCCTGAGGCCACAAATGCAAATAATTTATACATAGAAACGTAGAAAAATTTGTCTTCTCACTCGTATTTGTCTGCTAAACCTCTCAGTCTTAAAAATCTTTAAAAATAAGTGTCCCTAAAGAACAAGAGCCCATTAAAAGGGCAATTATGACACAGCTTGTTGTATTAATACTGAGCGTTTGTTGAGCAATGTCCATAATAATGTATGGGGGTGACGGGGCCAGAGTTAGGCACACTCAAAATTTCTTTAGGCACACTAAAATTTCAACAATTTTTTACCAAAATTTTTCTAGTTAATAGACTCACCTGGACTCACACAAACCTGCTTCTAGCATGTTTAACATGATGTTTAACATGATTGGATGAAGCTCACCTGTCCCCTCAAACTGCCCCCTCTCAGCCTCAGGTGGAGTTCTTCAGTAAAGACCTGATGCTCCACCCGGTCACAAACAGACCTGCAGATAAGCGCAGCTTCATCCCGTCACTCATTGAGAAGGAGAAGGTGTCGAAGCTGGTTCACGCCATCAAGATGGGCTGGATCAAACCTCGGCGGCTGGAGGATGACAGCAGGGGGCGCTACTATGACCTGTGGGCCTCTGAGGACTCCTCTGCTCTGGCAAAACACAAGATGCACCTGCCCGCTCCCAAGATCCCTCTGCCTGGTCACCACGAGTCCTACAACCCCCCACCTGAGTACCTGTTCACTGACGAGGAGGTACGTGACCTGCTGAGCTCACCTGGTTCCACAATTCAACCAACCTGTCTCCCTCTTCACGTGTCTGTCTACCTGTCTGCAGCGAGCTCTGTGGGAGCAGCAGGATCCATCAGACAGGAAGTGTCCGTTCATCCCCAGGAAGTTCTCGAGCCTCCGTCAGGTTCCCGCTTTTCCTCGTTTCATCCACGAGAGGTTTGAGCGCTGCCTCGACCTTTACCTGTGTCCACGGCAACGGAAGATGAGGGTGAGACCTGTTTTCCTGCCTGTCTGACTTTTTATCTATCGGTCTGTCTGCCTGCCTGTCTGTATGTGAGTTCAACATGATGACTCTGTCACCTGTCTCTCTCTCGCTGCCTGTCTGTCTGCAGGTGAATGTGAATCCAGAGGATTTGATTCCTAAACTCCCCAAACCAAAAGACCTGCAGCCATTTCCAACAACACAGTCTCTGGTACACACACACACACACACACACACTCACACTCACACTCACACACATATTAATGTTGTACCTGTCTGTCTGTACAGGTGTATCGGGGTCACAGTGGTCTGGTTCGTTCCATCAGTATCTCTCCTTCAGGACAGTGGCTCGCCTCAGGTAACAAACACTTTTTGATCTGTGTACATGTGTGTACATGTGTGTGTACATGTATGGGTACTGTGTGTGTACATGTATGGGTACTGTGTGTGTACATGTATGGGTACTGTGTGTGTACATGTATGGGTACTGTGTGTGTACATACGTGTATACCTATATGTGTACTGTGTGTACAGGAAGTGATGACGGATCCGTCAGGTTCTGGGAGGTGTGTTCAGCTCGCTGTATGAAGACAGTTCAGGTGGGCGGAGCTGTAAAGAGCATCGCCTGGAACCCAAACCCGTCTGTCTGTCTGCTGGCTGTTGCCCTGTAAGAACCCCTATGACCTGTCGGTCTCTTTCTCTCACTCACTGTCTGTCTCTCTCTGTCTCTTTCTCTGTCTCACTGCCCCTCTGCCTGTCCTTATCACTGCCTGTCTGTCTCATGGTGTCTGTCGGTCTGTTTCAGGGACTCTGTGCTGCTTATCCTGTCTCCCTCTCTGGCAGACAGACAGGTTGTCTCTTCAACAGAGCGACTCCTGTCAGGTCATCAGGAGGCGGAGCCTGGAGAGGGGGTGGGTCCTGTTACCTGGAGTGAAGTGGAGGGGGAGGGCCTTACCCAGGGGATCCGGCTCAGACTGCAGCACCCTAAAGTGAGAGCTGACCTGATTGGTCTGTGACACCTAATCAACTCCTGATCAATAGCTGAACTGATCTAACGATCGCTTCTCCGCAGGCCGTTCACCAAGTGGTCTGGCACGCTAAAGGAGACTATCTGGCAACTGTGATGCCGGATCACTCAAGCCACCTGCAGGTCTTCATCCACCAGGTGAGCAGGAGGCGGAGCCAGAACCCCTTCAGGAAGAACAAAGGCCTGGTTCAGTGCGTGTCCTTCCACCCTGTCCGGCCCTACTTCTTTGTGGCGACGCAGCGCTCCGTTCGCATCTACAACCTGATCAAACAGGAAATGACCAAAAAACTACAGGCCAACTCCAAGTGGATCTCCAGCATGGCCGTCCACCCTGGGGGTAACCACAGACACCACATTCACCACAGACACCACATTCACCACATTCACCACAGACACCACATTCACCACAGACACCACAGACACCACATTCACCACAGACACCACAGACACCACAGACACCACATTCACCACATTCACCACAGACACCACATTCACCACAGACACCACATTCACCACATTCACCACATTCACCACAGACACCACAGACACCACAGACACCACATTCACCACATTCACCACAGACACCACAGACACCACATTCACCACAGACACCACATTCACCACATTCACCACAGACACCACATTCACCACAGACACCACAGACACCACAGACACCACATTCACCACAGACACCACAGACACCACATTCACCACATTCACCACAGACACCACAGACACCACATTCACCACATTCACCACAGACACCACATTCACCACAGACACCACATTCACCACATTCACCACATTCACCACAGACACCACATTCACCACAGACACCACAGACACCACATTCACCACATTCACCACAGACACCACATTCACCACATTCACCACATTCACCACAGACACCACATTCACCACAGACACCACATTCACCACGGACACCACGGACACCACGGACACCACAGACACCACATTCACCACAGACACCACATTCACCACATTCACCACAGACACCACAGACACCACAGACACCACATTCACCACAGACACCACATTCACCACAGACACCACATTCACCACAGACACCACAGACACCACAGACACCACAGACACCACATTCACCACAGACACCACATTCACCACAGACACCACAGACACCACATTCACCACAGACACCACATTCACCACAGACACCACATTCACCACATTCACCACAGACACCACATTCACCACAGACACCACATTCACCACGGACACCACGGACACCACAGACACCACATTCACCACATTCACCACAGACACCACATTCACCACAGACACCACAGACACCACAGACACCACATTCACCACAGACACCACAGACACCACATTCACCACAGACACCACAGACACCACATTCACCACATTCACCACAGACACCACATTCACCACATTCACCACAGACACCACATTCACCACATTCACCACAGACACCACATTCACCACAGACACCACATTCACCACATTCACCACAGACACCACATTCACCACATTCACCACATTCACCACAGACACCACATTCACCACAGACACCACATTCACCACAGACACCACAGACACCACATTCACCACATTCACCACAGACACCACATTCACCACATTCACCACAGACACCACATTCACCACATTCACCACAGACACCACATTCACCACGGACACCACATTCACCACGGACACCACGGACACCACGGACACCACGGACACCACAGACACCACATTCACCACAGACACCACAGACACCACATTCACCACAGACACCACATTCACCACATTCACCACAGACACCACATTCACCACATTCACCACAGACACCACATTCACCACAGACACCACATTCACCACAGACACCACATTCACCACAGACACCACGGACACCACGGACACCACAGACACCACATTCACCACATTCACCACGGACACCACGGACACCACGGACACCACGGACACCACAGACACCACATTCACCACAGACACCACATTCACCACATTCACCACAGACACCACATTCACCACATTCACCACAGACACCACATTCACCACATTCACCACAGACACCACATTCACCACAGACACCACATTCACCACAGACACCACATTCACCACATTCACCACATTCACCACAGACACCACATTCACCACAGACACTGCTGCAGTGGCTGGCAAACGTTTTAAAGACAGATGATTGGATGATTATCAGGTGACCTCACTGTGGCGTGTCGCTCTGTCTGCAGGTGATCATGTGATCTGTGGGAGTTACGACTGCAGGCTGAGCTGGTTTGACCTCGACCTCTCAACCAAACCTTACAAGATGTTAAGGTAAGTGATAAACCTGTCAATCAACCAACCTGACACTTCACTGTCAAAGTCTTCAGTATCAATTGTTGATGATGTCATCCTCACCTGTCTGCAGACACCATAAGAAGGCGGTGAGGGGCGTGGCCTATCACAGACTATACCCGCTGTTCGCCTCGGCCTCTGATGATGGATCAGTCATCGTCTGTCACGGGACTGTATACAAGTACTACGCACACTACTACACACTATGCACAGTATTACACAGTATTACTCAAAGTACTGCAGTAGTAGAGTACACAGTAGTGACTTCTCTCTCCCCCCCCAGTGACCTGTTGCAGAACCCATTGATTGTTCCCGTGAAGGTTCTCAGAGGTCATGTGATCACTCATGACCTCGGTGTGCTCGATGTGACCTTTCACCCCACACAGCCGTGGATCTTCTCCTCTGGAGCCGATGCCACCATCCGCCTCTTCACTTAGCAACCTGCCTGGCAACCCACCAGCATCCCGCCAACGGTCCATGGTGTTCTGGATTGGTGCTAGCTGGTTGCTAGGATACCACAGACTCACAGAGAACATAAACTTTGTAACATGATGACCTTTAACCTTTGTGTTTTTATTAAACTTCAGACTTCGTGACTGTTTTGGTGTGTGTGTTACTAGGTGACTGTAGAGTGTCCACAGCTGTTTGCTTCAGAGACTCGGGTTGTTTAAAAACAAGGTTTTCCGGGCGTTGTTTAGCTCGGTTGGTAGAGCGTCTGCCCCGTGTACAAACGCTCAGTCCTTGCTGCAGCGGCTCAGTGTTCAAATCCGACTTATGGCCCTTTGCTGCATGTCATTCCCCATCTCTCTCTACACGTTTCTGTCACTCTTCAGCTGTCTCTGTCCAATAAACTTGAAAAGACCAAAAAACTTTATTTAAAATAAAAACAAAAAAAAGGTTTTGTTTTGATTCCTGGCTCGATGTTGGCCCGTCCTGAGAGAACGGTCTCCCAGCATGTGGAGATGTCTGGGTCTGCAGTAAGACAGACAAGGCGGTTAGGTTTGTTTACAGGGACCTTCAATGTTAAACTGTGCTGTCACACTGAGGTCCGATGACTCGCTTGGAAGTCAGCTTTCTGGGGCAATGACTCTACCTGCACCACCCTCTCTACACCTGTGATGGCAGCTCTTCCTCCACAGTAGACTTCTGCTCAGATCACAGCTTTTCATCTCCTCACTGGCTCGATCGTGCATCAGCGCGTAGGTTTCTAAGAGTCTGCTGAAAAAGCTCTGCCAAACGGCCACTGACGGACGGATGCAACTCAAAATACTTCGGAGTACTCCAAGGAAGTCAAAATACCTCAGCGTACCCCAAAGAACTCCAGAAAAAACTCAAAATACTTACTCTAGTAGTAGTACTAGTACTCGCCTGTTGGTGGCGGTAATGCACCGACAGAACAAGAATATGCTGACGTCACAGTTGCGCCGTGGCGCACCAGGAAATGTAGTTTTTCCTCAGATGTTTGTCTTCGTTGTGGCGGGTAAGTGTCGGTGTGTTTGTGTGCAACTCAGCATTCACGTTAAATCGGGCCCAGGAGTCCGGTACGTTATCGGGTCGTTAGCAGGACAAACCGAGCCCGGACGGACTCACCGGGTTTCCCGCTCTGTCCGACTATTATCAGGCTAACGTGAGCTGCTAGCCGGCTGGGAAGCGTTAGCATGGTAACTGCAGGAGAGAGCCGGTTTACCGGCCTGAAGACTCGGTAACCCCGGTCTGAGCTCACGGTGGGTAGCTAACAGAAGCTAACAGTGAGCCAGGGCCGTCTCTAGCTGGAGCCCGATGGAAGATGCTAACAGTCTGTAACTACATTAATGAATGCAACAGATGCAAAATGTTCCTGAAAATTAATTAATTCGTTATTTATTATAAACTTTAAAACTGTTGCTGTGATTGTAGAACTGCTGCTGATCAACAAATCAGCTGTTGAATAAAAATACATGAAAATCTATTTTAAAGTGGACCAACAATAAGAATAATAACTATTCTTACTGTTGGTTTGTTGTAGTTTAATAGTTACCCACTAACACAGCTGTCCTATCAAAGCAGTTTAGTTTGACTTATAACCTATAAAAAATGTTTCACACAGCAAATGTGTTGGTTTGCCTACAAATTCGGCCTCAGTCATCCAGAGCATCTTTCTTCATCACGCCTGGGGCAGCTGGACTGACTCCACCAGTAAGTCAGAGCTGGAGAAGCTTGTTGGATGAGACGAAACGTCAGACTGAACCTGTTTGAAGAAAAAACTTGTATACAAATAAAGACACGGGTGTCATGATGCTCCACAATGAACCCGGCCCGTAAACGCCTTAAACTGTCCAGACCTGCTGTCACCTTCGTTGCCACCCGGAGCGCCAGACCGCCACACTCCGCTCAGATCCTGACCCATGCTGCTTTGCTGCCTACGCCTCCCGCTGCTCCTGCAGGGGGCGTACAGGAGGAGGAGGGTTACCTGCTGGTGGAGGAAGACACCACCGACTCAAGCCTCATCATCACCATGGGTAACACACACACACAGACATACACGCTCAACACACACACACACACACTAAACACCTGTCTATGTATCTGTCTGTTTTTCCCCCTCTGTCTGTCTGTCTGTCTCTCTGTCAGAGGACAGTCAGGTGGAGGTGAAGTCATCGAGGAGGAGGGCAGTGAGGAAGAAGAGGAAGAAGAATGAGGGAGAAGGAGCCTCAGAAAGTGAGCAGGAGGAGGAGGAGGAGGAAGAGGAGGAGGTGGAGATTGACAGACAGCTGGACCAATCACTGGAGACAAAGTCTAAACAACACAACCTGACCACAGTGAATGTCCGCAACATTATCCATGTGAGTTCAAAGTAACTAACTAAGCTATTGTTAAACGATGAGGCTCCAATGATAAACTAACGTTAAATGATGAGGTTTAAACATTAAACTAACGTTAAATGATGAGGTTTAAACATTAAACTAACGTTAAATGATGAGGTTTAAACATTAAACTAACGTTAAATGATGAGGTTTAAACATTAAACTAACATTAAATGATGAGGTTTAAACATTAAACTAACATTAAATGATGAGGTTTAAACATTAAACTAACATTAAATGATGAGGTTTAAACATTAAACTAACATTAAATGATGAGGTTTAAACATTAAACTAACGTTAAATGATGAGGTTTAAACATTAAACTAACGTTAAATGATGAGGTTTAAACATTAAACTAACATTAAATGATGAGGTTTAAACATTAAACTAACGTTAAATGATGAGGTTTAAACATTAAACTAACGTTAAATGATGAGGTTTAAACATTAAACTAACGTTAAATGATGAGGTTTAAACATTAAACTAACGTTAAATAATGAGGTTTAAACATTAAACTAACGTTAAATGATGAGGTTTAAACATTAAACTAACGTTAAATGATGAGGTTTAAACATTAAACTAACATTAAATGATGAGGTTTAAACATTAAACTAACGTTAAATGATGAGGTTTAAACATTAAACTAACATTAAATGATGAGGTTTAAACATTAAACTAACATTAAATGATGAGGTTTAAACATTAAACTAACATTAAATGATGAGGTTTAAACATTAAACTAACGTTAAATGATGAGGTTTAAACATTAAACTAACGTTAAATGATGAGGTTTAAACATTAAACTAACATTAAATGATGAGGTTTAAACATTAAACTAACGTTAAATGATGAGGTTTAAACATTAAACTAACATTAAATGATGAGGTTTAAACATTAAACTAACGTTAAATGATGAGGTTTAAACATTAAACTAACATTAAATGATGAGGTTTAAACATTAAACTAACGTTGAGATGTCATTCGTGTCAAACAGGAAGTGATCACTAACGAGCACGTTGTGGCCATGATGAAAGCTGCCATCAACGAGACAGAGGCCGTTCCTCCATTTGTAAGTCTGTCGTCCAATCAGAACACACAGAGGGACCTGACGTGTTGTTGATTGTTAACGTGTTATTTATGATTTCAATTAACACGTAGAACTCTTTGTTTGTCCTCAGGAGCCCAAAATGACCCGATCCAAGTTTAAAGAGGTCGTGGAGAAAGGAGTGGTGAGACCTGTCTGTCTGTATGTCTGTCTCTCTCTGTCTGTCTGTCTTTGCCCGCCTCTCTTTCTCTCTCTCTCTCTTTGCCCTGCAGCCAATCAGCTTGTGTTATTGTTGGTGAGGTCACCTGTCATATTGTTTTGTTTCCTGTCAGGTGATCCCAGCCTGGAACATTTCTCCCATCAAGAAGTCGAGTGATGTCATCAAGGTAAAGGTCAGAGTTCATCCGTAACACATTGTTTAAACGTTCTTTACGTGTTGAACCAAATGTTTGTGTGTTCAGGCTCCCCAGTTCGTCGACATTCCTCTGGCTGATGAAGACTCCTCTGATGAAGAGTACCACCCTGATGAGGAAGACGAGGACGAGACAGCTGAAGACGTGAGGCTGCACTCTGGTTGGCTGCTGTCCAGTTTCCTCTAGCTGATGGTTAATGATTATGTTTGTGTGTAGACCTTCCAGGAGAGCGACATGGAGAGCACCGCTTCGTCTCCCAGAGGGAGTCGACTCACCCGGGGGGAGGACGACAGCTGCAGTCCCTGGCAGGTAAGGCGCTGACCACCACCTGTCACACCTGTCCAGCTGCATGAAACACCTGTCACACCTGTCCAGCTGCATGAAACACCTGTCACACCTGTCCAGCTGCATGAAACACCCGTCACACCTGTCCAGCTGCATGAAACACCCGTCACACCTGTCCAGCTGCATGAAACACCTGTCACACCTGTCCAGCTGCATGAAACACCTGTCACACCTGTCCAGCTGCAGGAAACACCCGTCACACCTGTCCAGCTGACAGAAACACCCGTCACACCCTGTCCAGCTGCATGGAAACACCCGTCACACCTGTCCAGCTGCAGGAAACACCCGTCACACCTGTCCAGCTGCAGGAAACACCCGTCACATCTGTCCAGCTGCATGAAACACCCGTCACACCTGTCCAGCTGCATGAAACACCCGTCACACCTGTCCAGCTGCATGAAACACCCGTCACACCTGTCCAGCTGCAGGAAACACCCGTCACACCTGTCCAGCTGCATGAAACACCCGTCACATCTGTCCAGCTGCATGAAACACCCGTCACATCTGTCCAGCTGCATGAAACACCCGTCACACCTGTCCAGCTGCATGAAACACCCGTCACACCTGTCCAGCTGCATGAAACACCCGTCACACCTGTCCAGCTGCATGAAACACCCGTCACACCTGTCCAGCTGCATGAAACACCCGTCACACCTGTCCAGAATGACCTCAGAGCAGACGTTCCCACTCAACATGTTAAGATGAGTCTCATGGGTTTTTCCCTTCAGACTTCTCGGAGTCGCTCCAGGCGCCGGAGGGTGGGGCCTGTTTCTATGGGACCTCCCCCTCCTCCCAAGGCCCCGCCCCCCAAAGCAGTGACTGACAGCACCTTCCTGGAGAAGCTTCATGCAGTGGAGGAGGAGCTGGCTGTGTGCATGGAGCCCTACCAGGTAACATACAGACTGTTAAGACAAGTCTCAGACTGTTAAGACCAGTTTCAGATGACTGATCTTGTCTTCCAGCCTCTGTCTCAGTCTGAGGACGATGTGGGTCTCATGGCGTACCGAACCCGGTCCAAACGTCCTCTCAGGGACATCCCGCTGGGCCGGCTAGAGGCGGAGCTCCGGGCTCCTGACATCACACCTGATATGTATGACTCAAGCTCTGCCCATGAGGACAGGGAGTGGACCGATTGGCTGAGAGGCTTGATGACATCAGAGATGGACAACGAAGGTGTGCGTGCATGCGTGTGTCTTTAATTTAGGCATGTCTCTCAGTAGTTTGTAGTTGACTGAGCGTCACTGTTAGAGATTGAATGAGTCTGCTACCAATGACAGTATAAAGTCTGTCTCTCTCAGAGGAGTGTGATGATGAAGATGATCCTGAATATAACTTCCTGGCCGACATCGATGAACCCGACCAGGAGGATTACCGTGACGACAAGGCTGTCCGCATTACAAGTCAGTACATACACACCCACTGTAAAAATTGATCAGGTGTTCTTGATGTTTGTGTGTTTGACATATAACTGTCTCGTGATGACCCTTATCATGTGACCATCGTGTGTGTCCCGCAGAGAAAGAGGTGAACGAGCTGATGGAGGAGTTGTTTGAAACGGTGAGTCCAGTCCAAAGACATCATGTGGTCTCCACATGGACCAATCACAGCTCTGTGTGTTCATGAGGGTCTGTGGCACAGCGTGTTCACACAGAGTGTGTTTATGTACGTACGCTTCACGTGTCATCAAAGTCATGAACTTGATGAGCATGACGATGGAGGAACAGAGCTGCTGCTGTTAGACCAGAGACAGCTGCTGAGACTGGCAGAGCCTGAGAGCAGAGCCAGGCCACACAGAGAGACACACACATAAACTCTGCTTCAGGCGTGTGTGTGTGTGTGTTTCAGTTGAAAGAGGACCTCACAGGACAGGAAGTTGAAGATGAAGGTCATGAGGAAGAGGAGGAGCCTCACGCTGTTCAAACACACACACCTGAGGAGGAGCAACACAACACGTATGTAACACATGAACCCAGTAAGATGTCAACATGTGATCACATGATCAGGTCCTGCTGACCCTCTGCTGTCACAGATCACCTGACGATGACAAGGTGGAGCACGGACCAATCAGAGAGCTTCGTACTGTGAAACAGCAGCTGGAGTTCATGAAGAAGAAACGATACACACACACACAGTGTGACACGCACACACACAGTCCAGAGCTGCACATGCTCAGAGTGGACGGACGACAGAAGAGACAGCTGCAGCAACAGATACAGCAGGTACAAATACACACTGTACACAGCTGTGTCACTGATCACTCACTGAAAGCACCGTGACTTAAACTGTGTGTGTGTGTGTGTGTGTGTGTGTGTGTGTGTGTGTGTGTCTGTCTCTCTGTCAGCATGTCCAGCTTTTGGCTCAGATTCACCTGCTGAGTTCACCTGTGGTCAAACTTCAGAGTGAGGCTGAGACCACCAGACAGTTCCTGGTAACACACAGACCACACACACACACACACACACACACACATGACCTTGTTGTTACACATGAATGACATCATCCTGTGTTGCCGTGACGACCCCAGTTTGAGTTGGACCTGTTGGCAGAGAGGAGTGAGCTTCAGATGTCATCAGGTCATTATGGTTACCGCAGCACGTTCAGAGTCTCCAACCTCCAGGGGGCGCTGCAGCTGCTGGAGGAGCTGCGTCAGAGCCCCGTCAGCTATCAGCCGCAGCACCGCCCACCGGACGCCAGAGGACACAGTGAGTACACCATGCAGATCATGGGAGGTGCAGACACCTGAGCTCCTCCTGCTGTAAACACCTGACAAATCCTGTGTGTGTGTACAGTGCGGTGTTACCCCGTCATGCCAGCTGAATTGGCCTGGCTCTTCGCCACCCGGCCTGTCTTCCTATACCCAGAGCTGCTGCCCTGTGTCAGCCTGGACCCCAACTTGTACTGCCCCCGCAGGAAGGCGGCCTTCACTGCAGCTGAAGACTGGTACACACGCACACACACACACACACACAGACAGACAGACGGACAGACGGACATACACACACATATACACTCAGACAGACAGATAGACGGACAGATCATGTATGACGTGTGTGTGTGTGTGTGTGTAGCCTCCTGGCTCTTGGTCTCAGGAACATGGAGGGGTCATGTGACCCAGCAAAGCTGGTGTCTCAGTTCCTGCTGAGGAAGACTCTGGTCCAGGTCCGCCGCAGAATCCTGCAATGCTGCAGGCCCGGTTTCCCCGACAATGTCGTCAAGGTAACGCAGCTTCCACCTGACTGGTCTGTACTTGTGCTGTTTTTGGCAGCCTGTTTTAATTTTAGTCTTGGTCTAGTCTTTGTGTCAAGCTGTCATTGTAGTTTTTATTAGTTTTAGTCACGTTCACAGCAGCAGCAGCAAATCATTAACTACTTTGAACTGCTATGAGAGATGGTTTGGTACAATGACAGTAATAATGTACTGGTCTGTCCTCTGCAGGTCTTCAGGTATCAGAAGGTCTTGTGGCCGATGCTGGTCGCCTGTCGTCATGTTGACCCAGCAGAGCAGCGACCCCCAGTAGAGAGAGATGAGCATGTCATGCCTTTGTGGCTGGCGGTATGTGATGATGATGATGATGATGATGATGACTTACCTGTCCACCTTTGTGTAAATCACTCACCTGGACTTTGTCCCTCCCCCACAGCGGAGTCTTCCTGTCATCTATCCAATCATCAAACATTATAACAGCCCGTCAGGCTCCTCCACAGAGCCCCCGCCACCCTGCAGGTCGGGTGGAGCCCGTCAGAGTCACTTGACCTCAGACACCTGCAGCTTCCCACATGGGACCAGGTACCCCCCTCGCCTCCCCAAATACCTGGACTTCAGACGCATCGGCTTCCTGCAGCAGCCCCTCCCCCCTCCTCACCCCTCACATGATGGACAGGTGGACTCTTCCCCCCTCCCTGAAAGACAAGTGGACTCCTCCCCCCTCTGCCGTCTCCTCATGTCCAGGACTAACAGCCCTGCTGACATTATCACCTCCTCCCTCTCCATGACGACCAGAGAGCGAATCAGACGGCACTATCAGACCCTGACCAGCCTGAGGAGGAGGGAGGAGCTTCCTCCTCCTGGAGCCCCCCCCCCCTCTCAGGTGGAGTTGCAGGAGAGCGATGTCATCAGGATGAGTGATGAAGAAAAGAGGGCAGAGGAGGAGGAGGAGGAGAGCGACGTCCTCCTGGCTCTGTCTGAATCGTCTGCCAGCTCAACAGGAAGTGTCGCCCTGGACGACAACCTGGCTGACGCAGAGGAGGCGGAGTCAGAGACTGAACAGGAAGTGACATCCAGAGGAGAAGAAGATGAGGAACTGTTTGCTCAGGATTATCTCCTCAGAGTAAGACACTTTCTCTACTGTCTCATCTGTCTCCCCTGTCTCACCTCTCACCTGTCTTACCTCTCACCTGTCCAGGTGTGTGACGTGGTGCAGTTGTGTCCAGGCGTGTTGGACCAGCTGCTGCAGGTGTTGGACGGGTTCTGTGAGTCTGTGGAGGTTCTGTATCAGGGGCTGAGCTCAGTGCTGCGGCCGTGGCCTCAGCTACTCAGAGATTTTGCCGCCTTCCTGAACCAAGGTCAGGCCCGCCGCTGTGGACTGGTGGGTGGCATCACTCTGACATCACTCTGACATCACTCTGACATCACTCAGGGATGTTCTAAACCTGCATTAATTTCTGCACTTTTCCTCCGTCAGCTAATGGAGCAGCAGCTGTTTGAACGCAGCCGACAGTTTCTACGGCGACTGGGCCAGAGCCTGGGAGAAGGCACCACCCTCTACCAGCAAGTGGTGTCAGCGCTGCAGAGAAGCTCCGCCCCCCCACCTGAGGACATGGACAAGGTAAGTGATGACCTTTGTTGACCAGAACATATTATATTGTTAATATACGAACTGTCCCTTTAATTGTTTTCAGGTGAGCGTCCCTATAAATGTTCTTTTGTTTTTGTTTTGCCTCAGATCTCGTCCGCCCTTATACATCATCCCGACCTGCAGGAGGAATTCTGGGAGTTTTTCCAGCAGCATCATGCCCAGTCACCGCCCACAGCAACAAGCTCCATAGAGACTGTCCACATGTCCCAGAATCCTCCTGACAGTAAGAGAGTGGACTGTGAAACAGGAAGTGACAGAGAGGAAGAGGAGGAGTCTGTTCGAGCGGTTCGTGCCAGAAACATCTCGATGACATCACGTGGTGGGAAGGTTGTCGTCTGGACGCGGTCAGAACAAACACAATTTGCAGACTGATCTCCCATTCATGCATCACTGCAGGGCTAATGACTGTGATTCTGTTTCAGTGAGGCGGACCGCGCCATCCTGACCGCTTGTCAGCAGAGAGGAGCCAATCAGAACACATTCAGACGAGTCTCCGCTCAGCTCGGAGACAAGACGGCCCAACAGGTGAGAGGGGGCGGAGCTTTAGTGTCTAGGTGAGCAGATGTAAATATGATTAAAGGACATTTCCTATTTCCTCCAGGTGAGCCGCCGTTTCCACGACCTGATGAACCTTTTCCACGCAGCCTGCCAAGAATCCACTTCCAGATTTTGAAGTTCTGGTTCTGAAGATGTTCCACAGTCCAGAACCTGCAGTGACCTACAGGAGAACATATGGACCTTCAGAGGTCACCACGAGGTCAGAACCAGAACCAGTGTTAGACTGTTTGAAATGAGGTTTAGTCTTCCCATGATGCACCGGGGTTAACCATCCGATCAGTCCCATGATTCTTAGTGGCCTCCTGTATGTATCGGTAAAGGTTGTGCTTAGGCTGTGTGAATGTTGTTCAAATGTTTGTTCATATTGAATGGGAAAGTCTGTTTGCTTCAATAAACATTTTTTAAACAAAAAATCTGACACTTGACTTATATTTTATTTATTTAAACATGTTTATATTTTATTTATTTAAACATGTTTATATTTTATTTATTTAAATGTTTCATATATTCAGTATTTGATGTATTTAAATATATTTCTATTTGTTTATATTTTATGAATCCTCACATCACGATGCTGCTCCCATCATGCCTCACTGTGGGTCAGTGTTGTCATGGTGATGGCAGGTGTTCTCCTTAGCTCCTCAGTCTACATGTCGAGGGCAAAGTACTTAAAGTGTAAATGCTAAATGCGACTCTCAGAAACAAAAAGCTGATAAACGCCAAAATAAAAAAGCCTGGTGTGACGTCACTAGACACGCTTTGTGATTGACAGGTTGTTGGACCAATGAGATGACTACACACGTCACTGTGGACAAATAGTCTCGCTAGTTTTCTCGTTGGGCCCGCCTCATACTTGAAAGCTGACGGAAACCGGAGACCCTGCCTTCAAAATAAAAGCAGGTATGGTTGATGTGAATTAAAGAGCATCATGACAAAAATTAATCACGCATCTTAGAGAGATATCATTAAACTATTAAAGATAATCTCCTGCTATAATTTAACATGTCAATAAATAAATAATAATGTGTTTTATAGATAATGAACGTTCGTCACGGATAAGGCTTTTATTTTGGACTCTCAGTCCGGAAGCGTTGAGTCGGTTCACGTTGCGTGTGTTGCGGGCACCGTCTCCTCTCCAGCAGCAGTCACTGGTTGTTTGTAATGGCTCACTCTGTCCGCCTCTTTCCCGCCGTTTCGGTGCTGTCCTGTCTGCTCACCGCGGTGTGCGCACGCAGACACGTGCTCGAGCTCGGGGACGCGGATTTCGACTACCTGGCAGCGGAGCACGAGACCATGCTGCTGATGTTCTACGCTCCATGGTAACGTTAGCATTAGCATTAGCATAGTTCACAAAACAAAACAAACATCCCTCCTTCACTCCTCATATGAGTCCTTCCTTCCTTCCTTCCTTCCTTCCTTCCTCTCAGGTGTGGTCACTGCAAGAAGTTAGCTCCAGAGTTTGAGAAAGCAGCGACCAGACTGAAGGGAACGGTGCAGCTAGCAAAGGTATCTTCATCATCATCATCATCACCTGATCAAACAGTTCTCTAATGCTGCACGTTCACAAATAAACATGTCTCTGTCTCACACCTGTCTCTCTCTTTCTCATCTCTCTCTCACCTGTCTGTCTCTCACCTGTCTCTCTCTTTCTCATCTCTCTCTCACCTGTCTCTCTCACCTCTCTGTCTCACACCTGTCTCTCTCTTTCTCATCTCTCTCTCACCTGTCTCTCTCACCTCTCTGTCTCTCACCTGTCTCTCTCTTTCTCATCTCTCTCTCACCTGTCTCTCTCTTTCTCATCTGTCTCTCACCTCTCTGTCTCTCACCTGTCTCTCTCTTTCTCATCTCTCTCTCACCTGTCTCTCTCTTTCTCATCTGTCTCTCACCTATCTGTCTCTGTCTCTCACCTCTCTGTCTCTCACCTGTCTCTCTCACCTCTCTGTCTCTCACCTGTCTCAGGTGGACTGCACAGATCACTCAGAGACCTGTGGTCGTTTCGGGGTATCTGGTTATCCCACACTGAAGATCTTTAGGAATGGGAGAGACTCCGCTCCCTACGATGGACCTCGCAGTGCAGGTCAGACAAACAAAAACAGACAGACAAGTAGACAGACCGGCAGAGAGGTGGTTTAAACTGTGTGTGTGTGTGTGTGTGTGTGTGTTCAGATGGGATCTATCAGTACATGAAGAAGCAGACTGGTCCAGACTCAGTTCACCTGAAGACTGAAGAAGACCTGCAGACCTTCATCAACCACTACGATGCCAGTATCATTGGTATGACACTACAGCACAGCACAGTGAGCTCGATGTAATTTAGAATATGTCACATGACATGACCGCACAATACTTATTTTACTTTACATGAAGTTATCTTTATATTGGTGGAAGAAACCTCAGGAAGAGCCACAGTCCAGTCTAGTCCTATGGCTAACTACAAGCTCTACTATGAGCTCTAACAAACAGGAAAGTCTTCAGTCTACTCTTGAAGGTGGTGACCGTGTCTGCCTCCTGAACCCAGAAAGGTAGTTTGTTCCACAGAAGAGGAGCTTGATAGCCGAAAGCTCTGGCTCCCTGTCTACTTTTGGAAACTATAGGAACCACAAGGAACCCTGCATGCTGAGGTTCCTTTGATGCCAATCTGATGTTCCAGTCTCTGTAAAAGAATTTGATGGTCTATGGTGTCAAATGCAGCACTAAGATCTAACAGGACGAGGACAGAGATGAGTCCTTTGTCTGATGCCATTAGAAGATCGTTTGTGACTTTGACTAGTGCGGTCTCTGTGCTATGATGGACTCTAAATCCAGACTGAAAATCCTCGAATAAAATGTTCTTATGCAGAAAGTCACACAGCTGATTAGCTACAGCTTTCTCAAGTAACTTAGAGAGAAAGGGAAGGTTTGATATCGCTCTGTGATTGGCTAAGACCTCTGGATCTAGAGTGGGCGAGGATTCTGTGGATAGACTATTAGATGATCAAGTTCAATGCCACATGAGAGAACGAGATCAAAAGTGTGGTTCAGACGATGAGTCGGTTTATTTACACTCTGACAGAAGCCAATTGAATCTAATAAAGAGATAAACGCAGTACTAAGACTATCATTGTTGTTGTCCACATGAATATTATATTTATATTTATCTTTACATTAGTTACCTTACTTTACATGTTATCTTTACATTAGTTACCTTACTTTACATTACCTTATGTAGCATGTGACCTGTGTGTTTGTGTCTCAGGTGTGTTTTCAGGCACAGACAGCGCTCACCTGTCAGAGTTTATGAGAGCTGCAGCTCTGCTGAGAGAACAGTTCAGATTTGCTCACACTGCTGATCTGAAGCTGGGAAAGAATTACGGAGTTAACTCAGAGTGAGTTCAGAATACACATACAACCACACACACGCATACAGACACACAGGAAGCAGGTGAGAGAGACAGGTGTGACACTAAACGTGTTACATTACACATGTAATAAATACTTTTTCATTGTTTTCTGTTACATACATGTATATTCCTGTATGTACCTTTCTGTGTGTGTGTGTGTTGTCAGGTGTGTGTTGTTGTTCAGACCTCCCAGACTGTCCAATAAGTTTGAGGACAGCGTCGTGGTCTTCACAGACTATCTGACCATTGGCTCTCTGAGACGCTTCATCAGAGATCATCTGTGAGTTATCACTTTCTTTTCCACACAGGTATTTCTGTGACGTCCATCAGGTGTGTTCAAACTCTGACTGTCTCTCTCTCTACCTGTCTGCCTGTAGTTATGGTCTGTGTCCTCACATGACTGTGGAGAACAGAGACCGTCTGAGAGTTCGTGACCTGCTGACGGCGTACTACGACGTGGACTACCATCACAACGCCCGGGGGTCCAACTACTGGAGGAACAGGTAAACACACACACAGACACTCGTCCTTCACACGTCTCACCATCTGACCATATGACTGCCACACGTGTCCGTCACCTGACTGTCACACCTGAGGTTAATGTTAATGATGTCACCTGACCGTCACCTGGTAAATGACTTCCCCTACACCTTGTGTTTTGTTGCCAGGGTGATGAAGGTGGGCTCTAACTATGCTGGGCGGGGCCTGACGTTTTCAGTAGCAAATAAGAAGGACTTCCTGTCTGAGCTGGAGGATGACTTCGGTCTGGGAACGTCAGACGGAGGAGAGCTGCCATTTGTCACGATCCGGACCAAATTGGGCCACAAGTACACCATGAGAGAGGAGTTCACGTACGTCACCATGCTGAACCAGGCCATGTGACCGTCATCAGTCATGTGGTGTACAGGTGTGACAGTCGTGTGTGTGTGTTTCAGGAGGGATGGTCAGTCCTTACAGAGGTTTCTAGAAGATTACTTCGCAGGTCGACTCAAACGTTACGTGAAGTCTGAACCTGTACCTGAGAAGAACTCTGCTGCTGTCCAGGTGAGTCTGCCAGACTGATCTGACCTCTGACCCTAATGACCACTGACCCTCCTGACCTCTGACCTGTACAGGTGGTTGTTGCTGAGTCGTTCGATGATGTGGTCAATGACCCGGATAAAGATGTTCTGATCCAGTTTTACTCTCCGTCCTGTCCACACTGTAAGAAACTGGAGCCGGTCTACAGAGAGCTGGCTGACGCGGTACGACTTCATCATCATCAGCTGAGAGACTTCATCTCCCATCAACCATCACCAGAGCCTGCTTTTACCCAGCATGCTCTGGGAGAACTTAACTTTGAGTCTGTCATCGTACTGTCTCTCTCTGCCTGTCTCTCTCTCAGCTGTCGTCTGATCCCAGCATCGTGGTCTCAAAGATGAACGCTGTTGATAACGACGTCCCGCTTGGTTACGATGTCCAGGGGTGAGCCCAGTCTGCATGTGCATGCTGAAAACTGAGTACAGGTTCTGGTCCTGGTCTTGGTCTTGGTCTTGGTCTTGGTCCTGGTCTTGGTCATGGTCTTGACTGTCACTCTCTTTTCAGGTATCCAACCATTTATTTTGCTCCTGTGGGTAAGAAGGACGAACCAATCAGATACGAGGTAAAACACATGACCAATAAAAACAGTGAACTCAGCTGTGACATCACAGTGACACTGTGGTCTCTTCTTTCAGGGCGGACGGGAACTCAAAGACTTTGTCAAGTTTGTAAAGCGTGAAGCCAGTCACAGTCTGAAGTTCAGAGTGTCCAATGACGAGCTCTGACACCTCCACCAATCCGGACTGACCAGCTGGTCTCCATGACGATGGAACAGAGCAGGACCGCTTGTCCACTGTGATGTCATCCATGACATCACCAGACTGCCTGCTGATTCAGTTAATTTTTTATTGTTTTTATGTTCATGCTTTTTATAATAACTATTATGTAAATTAGATTTATGTTAATGACGATTGTGTTAGTGATGATTGTTTTATGTTAAATGTTTCTCTGTGACATTGTTCTTTAACAATCATCAATGCATCACGATAACAAAAGCAGATTAATTATAATGACTCACTGATGACGAACACTGAGATCAATCAGAAAGTTTGTCGTTGATCAGCTGATTGATTTAATTAACACCTGGTTTTAATTTGAAGTATCAAACTATTTATTTATTTATTTATTTATTTATTGAATATTTTTTAATTCAGCTGGTTTTGATTTTTTATTTGAACAATTTTATTGTTTCATGTTTGGCCTCCTTTGTTTCTGATAATAAAACTGTCTAAAGACTAAAGACTACCTTCATCTTTATAAAGACAAACTGCAGTCCAAATACACACACACACACACATATATATATGTATGTGTGTGTGTGTGTGTGTGTGTGTGTGTGCATACACGATGACTGGATTGGTTGAAGCGTCTGTCCGTCATGTGAATTGTCTCCGCTGATTGGTCTGCCCTGTGGTTGTTTTCCCGCCCCTGGCCGTTGGCCCCTCCTTCCTGCTGCTCCTCCAGAAGCTTCCAGGCCGCTCTGCTCCGTCAGTGTCTCCGTGAAGATGTTCGGGCAGCAGGTTTTAGTGCTCAGTAAGTATCGCTGAATGTTTCATCACGTCTTTAAAGCTTTACTCTCAACATGGCGCCCGGTTCAAGCCGTTGCCGGCCCTGCTTTGTAGCCGTTTACCGTCAGAGTGGGCCGGCTGCGACACAAAGCGGAGACCGGCTCGGCACGCGGAGCATGTGCTCCTTGGAACAGGCGGTTAGGTTAGCTTGACGAGCTAGCAGCTACATGTTAGCATCGTTAGCTCGTGTCATGTGTGAGGATGCTAAGCTAATCTTTTTTGCGTCATTACTCAGCATTAATATCAATTAGCTTGTTAGCAAGCTAACAATGATGTCCACCATCATTCACCGGGTGTTAGCTTAGCATTAACTCTGATAGCTAACATGTGAATGAGAGCCAGTCACACCCTCAGACGTACTGATGACGCAATGGTGACGTACGGATCAGTTATTGATTGGACTTTATATTGACATAAATTATTGTTTTATTAATTTAGTAATGGGTATCTGCATCATGATGATGTCATCAGGACAGCTGTTTGATCACTTCCTGTTTCCTTTGCAGATCAGAACATAAAGAGAGAGTCAGGACGGAAAGTCCAGACCGGAAACATCAACGCTGCCAAGGTCAGTCTGACTGACTGGACCAGGTCCAGGTCCAAACCTGACGCAGACCTGACGCAGACCTGACGTAGACCTGACGCAGGCCTGACGTAGACCTGACGTAGACCTGACGCAGACCTGACGCAGACCTGACGCAGACCTGACGTAGACCTGACGCAGACCTGACGTAGACCTGACGCAGACCTGACGCAGACCTGACGCAGACCTGACGTAGCCCTGACGTAGACCTGACGTAGACCTGACGCAGGCCTGACGTAGACCTGACGCAGACCTGACGCAGACATGACGTAGACCTGACGTAGACCTGACGCAGACCTGACGTAGACCTGACGCAGACCTGACGCAGACCTGACGCAGGCCTGACGTAGACCTGACGCAGACATGACGCAGACATGACGTAGACCTGACGCAGGCCTGACGTAGACCTGACGCAGACCTGACGCAGGCCTGACGTAGACCTGACGCAGACCTGACGCAGACCTGACGTAGACCTGACGTAGGCCTGATGCAGACCTGACGGTGAACGTAAGCCAGTAAGTACGGTGTGGTACCGCGTACCACTAAAACATTCAGTGGTGGTCTGTAGTACCAGGAAGGGTGGCTGCCTGCTATAAAGCCCTCATTCAGAACCAGTCAAGGCCGCACTCTGGCTCAGAAAATAGATTCTGAACTGTCCGTGCTGTGTTTTAGTGCTGCTGCTTGGCCGGGCACCCCGGTCCGTGTTGTTGTCAGTGTTTCAACTAGAGGACAAACCTCACAGAGACGGTACCATCAGACCACCTGACAGGTGGCTGAAAATTGCTGTTTAAATGATCAGGTGTGTGTGTGTGTTTCTTTCAGACCATTGCAGATGTGATCAGAACCTGCCTAGGCCCGCGGGCCATGATGAAGGTGAGGCCAGCGACTCTGATAGTCAGCTGATCAATGAAAACAAAGAATGATGTAATGAGCTGATGGATGACTGCTTGTGTGTGTGTAGATGTTGCTGGACCCGATGGGAGGAATCGTGATGACCAACGATGGAAACGCAATACTCAGAGAGGTAACTCTCTCTCTCACACACACACACATACACACACACACACACACATACTGACAGCATCCTGTGTCTCCATGGAAACAGATCCAGGTTCAGCATCCTGCAGCCAAGTCTATGATTGAGATCAGCCGCACCCAGGACGAGGAGGTTGGAGACGGGACCACGTCAGTCATCATCTTAGGTGAGACAGGAAGTCTGTGTGTGAGAACAGTGGCATGCAAAGGATCTTGGGATATGTGAGGCCACGAAGGATAGTTGCAATGCATCCTCAAAAAAGAGGAAAAGAAGGACGCATTGAAGGAGCCTTCGAATTGGCCAAATGCGTCCTTCGAAGGATGCAGACAGGAAGAGTGTGTGTGTGTCACACTTCCTGTCAGACAGTAACTAACAACCTAACAACCCTGCAGCTGGAGAGATGTTGTCTGTGGCCGAGCAGTTTCTGGAGCAGCAGATGCATCCGACCATCATCATCAGCGCCTACAGACAAGCTCTGGAAGACATGCTGGACACACTGAAGGAGATCAGGTACACTCACCCCGCCAAAATAAAACATTGGTGTGATCTGGTTCTGGTTCCTGACCCGACATTCCTGCTCTGTCCTCAGTATTCCCGTGGACACGTCGGACCGCTCCATGATGCTGAAGATCGTCCACTCGGCCATCAACACCAAAGCACTGAGTCGCTGGTCTGAGCTCGCCTGCAGCATCGCTCTGGATGCCGTTCGCACCGTCGAGCTCGAGGACAATGGACGCAAAGAGATCGACATCAAGAAATACGCCAAAGTGGAAAAGGTATGACTTCCAGTCCCACACTGAGCGCCACTCAACTTCCTGTAACCTGTGCCGCGTTCAGGGTCACTTCCTGTAATCTGTGTCATGTTGCATTCAGGTTCCAGGTGGAATCATCGAGGACTCGTACGTCCTGAAAGGTGTGATGGTGAACAAAGATGTAACACACCCGAGGATGAGACGTGTCATCAAAAATCCACGAATTGTCCTGCTCGACTGTTCACTGGAGTACAAGAAGGGGGAGAGCCAGGTAACACACACACCCTGTCACTCAGTCGGGTTACAGTACATAACGGGTCTGGTCTGACTTCACCTCCTCTCAATGTGTGTGTGTGCACGCAGACAGACATAGAGATTAGTAAGGAGGAGGACTTTGCAAGGATCCTTCAGATGGAGGAAGAATACATCCAACAGATCTGTGAGGACGTCATCCGCCTGAAACCAGACCTGCTGTTCACAGAGAAGGGCATCTCCGGTACACACACACTACACACTGTACATAGCACACACACTGGTAACACGTGAAGAGCAGAGTCACATGACCATCATGTAATCTGTGTGCTGATCAGCTAACCAGCGAGGCGTGTGATTGGCTCATCGATGTCATTCTGTGTCTATGAACAGGAAGTGACCTGATGGTAAAATGTGTACTTCCTGTCTCTCAGATTTGGCTCAGCACTACCTGATGAAGGCGAACATCACCGCCATCCGCCGCGTGAGGAAGACTGACAACAACCGCATCGCCAGGTGAGCTGCTGATGACATCACGTGCTTCACCCAATCAGCTGGGGGTGGACACACCTTTAACTGTGTGTGTGTGTCTGTCTGTCACACACATCAGGGCGTGTGGGGCTCGTATCGTCAGCCGGACAGACGAGCTGCGTGAGGAAGACGTTGGAACGGGGGCGGGGCTGTTTGAGGTGAAGAAGATTGGAGACGAGTACTTCACCTTCGTCACTGAGTGTAAAGACCCCAAAGCCTGCACCATCCTGCTGCGAGGAGCGAGCAAGGAGATCCTTGCTGTGAGGCCACCATCTTTAACCTCTTCATCATCATCATCATGATCAAGTTTATCATGCTGATCCTGTCTGTCTGTCTGCCTGTCTGCCTGCTCAGGAGGTGGAGAGGAACCTTCAGGATGCCATGCAGGTGTGTCGTAACGTGCTGCTGGACCCGCTGCTGTTGCTTGGCGGTGGTGCCGTGGAGATGGCGGTGTCAAAGCGTCTGATGGAGCGTTCCCGTGCTCTGACCGGCGTCGAACAGTGGCCGTACCGCGCTGTGGCCCAGGCTCTGGAGGTCATCCCCCGAACCCTGATCCAGAACTGTGGAGCGTCCACCATCAGAGTGCTGACATCACTGAGGGTAAAACTTTATTTATAACATCACTGAGGGTAAAACTTTATTTATAACATCACTGAGGGTAAAACTTTATTTATGACATCACTGAGGGTAAAACTTTATTTATAACATCACTGAGGGTAAAACTTTATTTATAACATCACTGAGGGTAAAACTTTATTTATGACATCACTGAGGGTAAAACTTTATTTATGACATCACTGAGGGTAAAACTTTATTTATGACATCACTGAGGGTAAAACTTTATTTATAGCCCTCTTTACTTAATGCAGAGAGCCATGCCGTGTAATGATTTATTGATGATGTAACATTGTATTGTCCCTCTGTGTCTCAGGCCAAACACACTCAGGAGAACAGCGTCTCTTGGGGTGTGGATGGTGAGACAGGCTGTCTGTCTGACATGTCTGTTTTGGGGATCTGGGAGCCATTTGCTGTCAAAGCTCAGACCTACAAGACCGCTGTGGAGGTGAGACACCACACACTGACACCTGATTGATTGATGGATTGACACACTGATGTTGCTCACTCTGCTCTGTGTTTTCAGACGGCCATCTTGTTGCTGCGTATTGATGACATCGTCTCTGGTCACAAGAAGAAAGACAAAGACGGTCAGATGGGAGGACAGGGAGCCGAATAGGTCCATGCTAGTCCAGGTCTACATCAGTCACTCCAACTGTGTGTGTGTGTGTGTACCAGACTCAATGAAACTGAAAAAGACGTCAATAAAGTTCATGTTCAAACCTGTTTGTGTTTGTTGCTTCAAAGATCAATAAAGATTATTGATGTATGATTATTGATCAGCTGTTAGCTGAAATGTTCAACGTGTTTATCTTCATGAAACGCTGTGAGTTCATGACACTCCATCAGAGCCCATCCTCACATTAAAACTACAAAGTAGTGTGATGGACTACAAACAGCTCCATGTTAGATGTTGGTGCTCTGATGCAGGATACATAAAGATGGATGTAAACAAAGTGTCCACTCACACACAAACAGGATAACAAGTTCTGATCAACAATCAGCTCATCACCGGCTTATTAAGAATGCAAAACAATAAAATTCAACACAGTAACAAAGATTACCGCGCGGGGTTACAGATCTGCTACACATGCAGGGCGGGGCTTGTGAGCGATCAGCTGACATTTGAAGAGGGTGGTGGTCATGTGACCCGCGGGGCCGCTTCAATCACAACAAAGATGGCGGCGGTGGAGACGGAGCGGACCGGCAGAGTTTGTGCTGCGATCTGTCTGCTGTCTGTCTTCAGTCTGTGCAGAGGAGGACACACACAGGACAGACAGGTGAGCACAGACAGGTGACACACGGTCAGAGCGACAGGTCCAGGGCGGGAAAAACAAGAGACAGGAAGTGAAAGCGGCTATTCACGTGACTCCAGAGACAAACATCAGACCAAGTGGCGCCATTTAAACAGGTTAAAACAAACATATTAAACACATGTAACATGTTCAGCATGTTCTAGTCTCTGTAACGATTCTTCATATTATCAGCTGTTCATCAAACAAAACTTCAACTTTCAAACTTCCTGAAACCTGGACGTCCCCGCAGACTGTCCAAAACATGGACGTAGTCTCTGAGACGTCCCCGCAGACTGTCTAAAACCTGGACGTAGTCTGTGTGACGTCCCCGCAGACTGTCCAAAACCTGGACGTAGTCTGTGTGACGTCCCCGCAGACTGTCCAAAACCTGGACGTAGTCTGTGTGACGTCCCCGCAGACTGTCCAAAACCTGGACGTAGTCTGTGTGACGTCCCCGCAGACTGTCTAAAACCTGGACGTAGTCTCTGTGACGTCCTCACAGACTGTCTAAAACCTGGACGTAGTCTGTGTGACGTCCCCGCAGACTTCCTGGACGTAGTCTCTGTGACGTCCTCACAGACTATCTAAAACCTGGACGTAGTCTCTGTGACGTCCTCACAGACTATCTAAAACCTGGACGTAGTCTGTGTGACGTCCCCACCTGTCACAGTTCACACAGTTTTCAGGTGTCTTAATGACTTCATGTTTCATGAACTACTTCCTGTTTAAACAGCTGTTGATAGAGTTGAACCCCGGGTCTCCCTCGCTGCCTCCTGGCGACCTGCTGCACGTGAGAGCAGTAGGAGACAATGACACGCTTCACTTCCTGTTCTGCAGCCAGGGGGCACCGACCCTGCTGCTGGTCCACACCAACACTTCTTCTTCTACTGTCAAGGTCTGTTTACATGTCGACTCCACCACGAAACCTTCAACCCACGAGCAATCTGATTAGTGCACACCTGATGTGAACTTCCTGTTTCTCTTACAGGTGAACTGGACCCAGTTTAACGATCGGAATCACAGCGGTGGGCTGACGGTGGAGCCAGAGAGCAGCATCCTGTACAGCACTGCCGTCGTCTTCAGCCGGGTTAGAAACATCCACCTTAAATCAGTCAGTCTACAAAGGCTAAGGTAGACAGAGTAGTTTGAGGTAATGTCTTCCTGATTGCCATACACCTTTTGTCCTCTGGGGTCAAAATGACCCTGCCTGGTTTGACTTATTGAAAGCATAAATATAAATTATCAGTCAGGTTCTGTGTGACAGACAGACAGACAGACAGACAGACAGACAGACAGACAGACAGACAGACAGACAGACAGAGGATTCGAACCCTGGGCCGCCGCAGCTAGGACTTGCACCTGCAAGTGCGTGTGGAGGGAAAGCAGTATGGTGTAACACCCATAGTTCAGTCAAATTACTTCAAACATATTTTAATGCCAAAACATTTAATTTGGGATAACATGAGCGTCTGTCCAGCTTTAATCAGATAGTCCACCTTAGTGATGATGTCACATCATGTCTGATGACATCATGGCATGGTATGTTTTTTTTTCTAGCTGTTGGAGTACGATGACGTCAATGACACGGCCAACCCGACCTCTGACCTTTTCCCACCATACGACCTTCAGGACTTCAGGTGGTCTCGCCTCAACCTGTCGGGTCCGACCGCGCTGCTCTGTGGAAATACTGCCGCCTTCTCTAATGGCTCGCTCTGCCTGCAGGTGTGCTGTCTGTCTGTCTGTCTGTCTGTCTGTCTGTCTGTCTGTCTGTCTGTCTGTTGCTGTGGTGATGTCATGGTTATGTGACCTCATGAACCTTTTTTTCCAGCTGTCGGTGTTTGAGACTGAGGGGCGTGATCAGCACTGGCCCCGCCTCCTCCACACAGCTAACTCCTCCCAGTTGGGGGTGTGGCTTGATGGTGTGTTGCCACGGGCAACTCGTTCCAGGTTCTTATTGGAGCTCCAGTCAGTGGGCGGAACTTCTCCTCTGAGCAGAGTGGAGGTTCATCGGTCGATAGATGACGAGTTCACGCCGTCTATCTTCAAGGTGACGTTAACAGTGCTAACTGTGCTAACAGCCTTCTATCGTGACGTCTCAGGTGTGTGAGGTCACTCTGATGCATTTGTCAGGTTTTTTATTTAAATCAGGTCATCTGAAGTCATTAAATGTTGCCATGGCTACACCTGAACATAAAGTAGATTAAATAACATCATTAAATGTTTTGTGTATGTTTGTGTGTATTTGGTGAGTAATGAACGGAGTGCTCCCGATTGGCTTTTGACCTGCATTGACCTTCCAGGTGTCTCAGTGGGTTTCAGCATTGAATGGCAGTTCTGATGTTCTGGGTTTCGTCCAGTGGAAGCCAGTGGCATACCGTCGGGCTGACCCAGCTCTGGAAGACGCCATGCCGTGCCGTCACTCCGAGCCGCGGCCTCAGAGTGGCGAGGCGGTGGCAGCGGTGTCTGGTCTGATCCAAGCGTTCTACAAGGAACCGGAAACAACAGGCCTGAACGTGAGCTTCGGGCTGGCGGGTGATCCGTTCTACAACAGCACCAAGTTCTTCAGCTGGTCGGTGTCACGCACAACATTCTCTGAACGTTGGCGTCTAACAGTGAACTAACTTTTCCTGTTTCCTGCAGGACGCTGTTGGTGGGCGTCGGCTCGCCGCCTGTGGACTTTTTCTCACCACTGGTCATCGGCATGATGGCGGTAGGTTTGGGAACTCCCATGATCCTCCTGCTGCTGGGCGGGATCTGCGTCTGCACCCGGAAGAGGGCGGTGGCCACGGCAACGGCCTACGAGCCAATCAACTGACAGTTGATAGACAGTTTCTGATCATGTGACATCACTCTGCGTCAGCCAATCAGGACTCAGGAGACTTTTAAATGTTTTTACTTGTGATGTGACACACTGCGAGGCAACTTCCTGCCTGTGACTGTCAACCAATCAGAAGCTCAGCTTACTGCAGGTGTTTGAACAGAACCACGGAGGGGGCCTGGTTCTGAACCTCAATAAAACGTTCCAACTCAAACATTCTCGTTTTTTATTTTCTGACCAATCACAGAAGCTTTACATCACAACAAAGTGAGCTGACACCAGAACCACCAATAGAACCATCTGTCCCTTGTATAGCCCCTATTGGGCCCATTTCTGGTCCTGGTCTACAATAAACTAAATTAAACTTAAAGGTAAAACAGTCTGTCCTGATGTGTCAGGTCTGGTTATGATCCACTTCAGGCTGGATTTAGTCCAGCTGACTCTAAACAGTTCTCAAGTCCTGGTCCAGTCCAGACCTGAGCTCACTTTAACCTCCCCGTTATAGTAGAAAACACTGGGTCCAGGTCCAGGTGTCTGTGCTGTCCTAGATGGACTCAATCTGGCGCCGGACCTTCTCAGAGGCAAGCCGGTCGAGCCAGCGTTGACGGACAACTACCAGGACGCCGAACACAGCCGTCAGAGCCAACATGGCCGCCTCAAACTTCCAGAAGAGATGCTCCTCCATCACAGTGGAGCGACAGCTGGCGGAGAAATAGGGTGGAGTTAGTACAGTCACTGAGACCAACAGACTGGACAATGCTGGGTTTGGTTCTGGTTCTGACCTCTTGTGCTCATCCCTGTTGGATTTTGTACAGTTGACTCGCTCCACGTATCCCGTCGCGCCGCATGCTGACCACGTCCTCTGAAACACAAACAGTGGCACTTTAAACATGCTGTTGTCACGACGACTGTGAGCCACTGCCATGATGACCGCTGGTTGTTTTCAGGACACTCACAGTCTGGAACGCGTTACACTGCAAACACTCTGTGGTCACTACAAAGTCCTCCAGCAGCCAGCAGGGGGCAACCACCGCTTTCACCACTGCAGAAGGAGGTCAGAGGTCAAAGGTCAAAGTACGTTCATCACAAAGCCTGCATTTTCCCAGCATTCCTTGCTATACCTGAGGTTCTCTCGTCACTCAGCAAAGCCGCTCCGAAGACCCTGAAACAACAGAACGGGTCATCATTGATGATCAATCAGAACCAAACAGAACCGGTCTGAAGAGGCCGTGAGCTGACCTAAGCGACACGAGGCCCCAGAACAGAGCGTGGAGGACGAGCACTCGAGGCCGACAGCAGGCCACGGGGATCCGACAGTCGCTCTCCATCAGCCGGCTCCTCCACCAGGACGACGCTGCAGCCACCCTGACCCGTCACTGACCCGGTTCTGGACCCGTTTCCTGTCCGACTCGCAGCTGGTTTCCTGTCTGTCTGTCAGTCTGTTTCCATGGTAACCTGAGTGTTTCCATTAAATAAACAAATGAATCGTCATTATTAATGATGTCACGTGACATCAGGTGATGCAGCACAAAGTGTCTGTGGGGTCAGAGTCTACGTTACTTCAGCGTTACATCGTCATTAGCATTACATCTACGTTAACGTTGCATCAGCGTTGCGTTTACGTTACATCTACGTTAATTACTTCAGCGTTAACGTCTACGTTACATCTACGTTAATTACTTCAGCGTTAACGTCTACGTTACTTCTACGTTAATTACTTCAGCGTTAACGTCTACGTTAATTCTACGTTAATTACTTCAGCGTTAACGTCTACGTTACATCTACGTTAATTACTTCAGCGTTAACGTCTACGTTATTTCTACGTTAATTACTTCAGCGTTAACGTCTACGTTACTTCTACGTTAGCGTTACTTCTTCAACACAAACTTTGAGGTCTTTGTTTATTGCAGCGTCAGTTAACCGATGACAAACATGAATAAGTAACAAAGTAACATTAATTAATTAACATAATCAACGATGCCCAGCTGTTAGCCTGCTAACGCTAACTGTTAGCAGGCTGTTAGCGTGCCGTTAGCTTCACGAACACTCACCGTCATCGGCTCAGCAAGCCGCCATTTTAAATTAGCGCGGGAAACAGAGGCGAACAACGTCGTTAATAACCAGCAGAGACACAAACCGACCCTTAAATCTGCTGACTCAATGCACCGAATCCGTCCGAACCGTCCGCGTCCAGACGCCGGAGAACCATCGGTGTATAATACAAGAACGCTTCCGGTGCGGGGGGTTTCAAAATAAAAGCAACCTCCTCAAATTTCAGACATTTTTCACGTTTATTTCTAAAGTACAGACACCGGAAGCGGATGAACACACAAAGACAACATGACGACATTAAAGTGAAGACGACCTTAAAGTGAAGACTAACGGGAGACACAAACGTAGTTAATAACCTTTATTTTGAATCACTTCCTGTCCTCTACGTGTTTCCTGTGCAGCCTCAGTGTCGTGTTGGAAAGGCAAACGTCAGGGATGACGTCATCAGCATGTCTTCCTGTCTCATGTATCAACAAACATTTTATTTTCAAAGGACAGCTGAGGAAGACAATGATGAGAGCCCAGGGGAGAGTCAGGTGACACGTGTGTGATCACCTGGCCTCAGGTGACCGGGGCCAAGGTCAAAGACTGTGGACGAAGAAGTGTGAACACCTGGAGCCACGAGGACACCAACACACCTGACCAGACTGAAGCTGCTGACTCTGCCCACTCCAACAGAACTTTTCCAAGTTACACTGAGAGACAGACAGGTGGAAAGACAGACAGACAGGTGGAGAGTGAGACAGTGCGATTGCTGACAGTCTGTCCTCAGCTGATCTGTAGTCAGTTTACCAGCACAGTGACTCTGCGTCTCTTCAGACGTCGACACAGTCCAGGTAACCGTCTGAAGACGGAGGGGATGATGCCCAAGTCCACCGAGACATCCACCTGACAGAGGACAGAGACCAACTGAGTCCACCACAGCCCTGTCCCTCTACAGCTGAGTACACCACAGCCCTGTCCCCCTACAACTGTCCACCACAGCCCTGTCCCTCTACAGCTGAGTACACCACAGCCCTGTCCCCCTACAACTGTCCACCACAGCCCTGTCCCTCTACAGCTGAGTACACCACAGCCCTGTCCCTCTACAGCTGAGTACACCACAGCCCTGTCCCCCTACAACTGTCCACCACAGCCCTGTCCCCCTACAACTGTCCACCACAGCCCTGTCCCTCTACAGCTGAGTACACCACAGCCCTGTCCCTCTACAGCTGAGTACACCACAGCCCTGTCCCTCTACAACTGTCCACCACAGCCCTGTCCCTCTACAGCTGAGTACACCACAGCCCTGTCCCTCTACAGCTGAGTACACCACAGCCCTGTCCCCCTACAACTGTCCACCACAGCCCTGTCCCCCTACAACTGTCCACCACAGCCCTGTCCCCTTACAACTGTCCACCACAGCCCTGTCCCTCTACAGCTGAGTACACCACAGCCCTGTCCCCCTACAACTGTCCACCACAGCCCTGTCCCCCTACAACTGTCCACCACAGCCCTGTCCCTCTACAGCTGAGTACACCACAGCCCTGTCCCTCTACAGCTGAGTACACCACAGCCCTGTCCCTCTACAGCTGAGTACACCACAGCCCTGTCCCCCTACAACTGTCCACCACAGCCCTGTCCCTCTACAGCTGAGTACACCACAGCCCTGTCCCCCTACAACTGTCCACCACAGCCCTGTCCCCCTACAACCGTCCACCACAGCCCTGTCCCTCTACAACTGTCCACCACAGCCCTGTCCCCCTACAACTGTCCACCACAGCCCTGTCCCCCTACAACTGTCCACCACAGCCCCCATGCACATGTCTTACCTGTAGCGTGGGGGTGGCAGGAGTGAAGTGAGGCAGACTACAGGTGACTCTTTGCAGACAGACGAGCAGGACAAACAACACACACACATTCATCCTCATCTGTCTGTCCATCAGTCTGTCCATCAGTCAGTCAGTCAGTCCTCCACAGGCTCCCCTCTTCTTCTTTTTCTTCTGCGTGAGTCCAAATAGGAAGTGATAATCTTCTTATTGTGGTTTAGGAGCCACATGACCAGATGATGACATCACTCTGAGCTCCTCCAATTAGCAGGCTGCTTAGTTTGTCTGTTTTTCTGTGACGTAACAGAGGTAAGAACCCAGGCGGTGACGTCAGATCAAACTCATCTCGCTAAAACAGTGTAAAGTTAGCCACGAGACTGGTTAGAGTTTCCGGTAGAGCCCTTCACAATAAGACACGTTCAGAGTCAGAATAATCACTGTTTTTACGGCGCGCCAGCGTTAAGGCTTTTATTTTGAAACTCCGTTTCTTCGTCCCCGGAAGTGCCCGGTGATGTTTGAGGTCTGTTAGCAGAACAAATCGTTAGCCCAGTGCCGGTAACGGAACCAGAACCGACACAGTTTCGTTCTATAAAAAGCAGAGAAAAAGCAGAGATGGACCGGCACCGCGAACAGCCGGATGTGGAAGAACCGGGTCCGAAGGCGCGAGGAACAGGTTCGTGTTCTGCTGCACGCGGGTTTGTTTACCGCTCTGCTAATGCTAAGCTAACGTTCACCGCTGTCAGTCACAGCTTCCGCTTCACGTTAATTATTCATCACGTTAGCTTAGCATCATCTCATCTAACTCACTGTTAGCCCCGAGCTATCACTATGGCAACGGACAACATCCATGGCAACCTGACGTCCTCGTGCAGCAGCTGTCGGTTGTGGTTCTTTAAAGTTCCACTATGAAAGAGATCTGAACAGTACATGAGGTCCCTGAAGTTCTTCTGATGGACCTTCAGGACGTTCTCGTGGTCACAGTGGAGGTTCTCGTGGTCACAGTGGACGTTCTCGTGGTCACAGTGGAGGTTCTCATGGTCACAGTGGAGGTCACAGTGGAGGTTCTCGTGGTCACAGTGGAGGTTCACAGTGGAGGTTCTCGTGGTCACAGTGGAGGTTCTCATGGTCACGGTGGAGGTCACAGTGGAGGTTCTCGTGGTCACAGTGGAGGTTCTCATGGTCACAGTGGAGGTCACAGTGGACGTTCTCGTGGTCACAGTGGAGGTTCTCATGGTCACGGTGGAGGTCACAGTGGAGGTTCTCATGGTCACGGTGGAGGTTCTCGTGGTCATAGAGTCAAGTCAGCAGTCTGTGCTGCTATATGTACAGGACATACACAGAACTGAAATGGTGTTTCACATCCCAGTGTAAATGCAGTACATTTAGCAGTATTAACAGAATGTATATAAATACAAACATGGCAAGTATGGGAGATTCAGCAGTATGCACAGAATGGGAGGGCAGAGATAGCTGGGAGGGAATTCAGCATCCTGATGACCTGGTGGATGAAGTTGTCTCTCAGTCTGCTGGTTCTCATTCGGATGCTCCTCATTCTCCTCCCGGAAGGCAGGAGGCTGAAGAGGTGGTGGTTGGGATGGGTGGAGCCACCTGCAATGAGTGCTTTGTGGGCCAGGCGTGTGTTGTCAATGTCCTGGAGGGAGGGGAGGGGGGCACCGATCTTCTCAGCTGCTCTCACTATGCGCTGCAGGGTCTTGCAGCATGATGCAGTGCGGCCACCGTACCACACAGTGATGGAGTTGGTCAGGATGTTCTCGGTGGCTCAACGGTAGGAGCACATGGTGGGGACTGGTGCTCTCAGTCTGCAGAGAAAATAGTGACACTGCTGAGCTTTCCTCAGTGAGGTGCATCCCCAGGAACCTGGTGCTGCTCACTCTCTCCACAGCAGCACCATTGATGGTCAGTGGAAGATGCTGGGTGGAGGCTCAATGAAAGTCGACAACAATCTCCTTCATCTTCTCCGCATTAAGAGAGAGATTGTTGTCTCTGCAACACGTGGCCAGTTAGCTCACCTCGTCCCTGCAGTTTGACTCATCGTTGTCGATAGGGCTGAACAATATATCATTATCGTAACGTTATCACGATATGAACATTTGTGATATTATTATCGCAAAACCAATGACATTGCCCTGCATGTACATCTCAGACAGTCACAAATATCATTTGCTTGCTCTCAAATGTACAGCTCAGGCCAGCCAACCACAAATCTCATTTCACGCTTGCCGTGGATTGACAGCTGAAGCCAGCCACTGACAAACATCCAAAGGAGGGAGACAGAGACACACAGTACACGGGGAAATTAGAAAGAAACATGAGTGTGGAAGAATGTGCGGAATGTGCAGAGTTAGTGGGAAGAAATAGTCATCCTCCATTATTATATTAGATATTTTGGATTAAAAAAAGATGTCAACCAGAGCGATACATTGTGCCGGTCCTGCTTAGCAAAAGTTCAGACGAAGCATGGCAACACAACAAGCATGTTCCACCGCCTGAAGCAACACTACCACGTACTGTACGAGGAGCTTAGTTCGGACTTTTCAAAGTGCTTGTTAACACCTTAGTCCAATCTATTTCGGACTACATCGGACATCTCAAAATTGGATCAGTTCTTTTAATATGCATTATTAGAACGAACATAATGCATGAAACATACGCAGCTGTAGCATCGTCCATCGCCTGGTACGCCAACTTTGTTTGAATGCCGTCAGATAGTTTTGTTGTTGCTGATAAGTAGAGGTCACCCGGAAGTGGCTCCTTGTTGTCAGCCATGCTCCAGCTGTTTATCCGATTCTCTGAACGGCATGTATACTCAGACAAGTGAACCGATCTTATGTTATTATCTGATACGAGCAGAAATTCAAATTTCTTGCTGCATGTAAACATACTCAATGTTATGTAGACCTGGTCCAGTGTGTTGATTCCCCGTGTTTGAAAGTGAGTGTGTTGGTACACATGAGAAAACACTGTTTTGAGATTTGCATGGTTGAAATCTCCAGCCACGATGAGAAGTCCCTCTGGATGGGCTGTCTGCTGGACTCTGTACAGTTCACTCAGTGCCTTGTCTCTGTCATTGATCTTGCAGTTGGGAGGGATGTAGATTGCAACAAGCAGGATGGCAGAAAACTCCCTCGGTAGATAGAAAGGCCAACACTTGATGATCATAAACTCCACAAGGGATGAACAGTGTCTGCAAACCACCATGGCGTCCCGACACAAAGCATACCTGGTGTAAACACAGGCCCCTCCACCGCAGGTCTTACCTCCTTCAATGAGGGCTCTGCCTGGTGGCTTGTTAGCCAGTCGAGCTGGATGGCAGAGTCCGGTATGCTGTTGTTGAGCCATGTTTCTGTAAAGACAAAAACACAGCACTCTCTCACAGTCTGCTGGGTACATTTCAGAAGGTGTATGTAATCCAGTTTGTTGTCCAAGGAGCGTACATTGGCAAGTACAATAGACGTATAGCCGGCTTGTGTGTGTTACCCGCTATCCTGGCCCCGATACCCTAGCGCTTTATGCACTTCTGCTCTCTTGCACCGCTTCCTCTGCGGGTGTGCTGCAGTAGTGGGGGTTGATGTCAAAGCGGGCTGCCGGAGTAGGCCAAGGTCGTGTGGCTCCTTGGCGTGTGCTGGGTTTAGTGCGCAGAAAAGAGTTTTGCCAATGTCAAGAAGAGTCCCACGGCTGTATGTGAGCCTTGGGACGGACAAATGTGACGAAGGAGGTTTTCATGGTAAGATCATCACTGTGGAGGTTCTCGTGTTCACAGTGGAGGTTCTTTTGGTCATTGCAGAGGTTCTCATGGAGGTTCTAGGTAGGGATGTGTAGATAAACCACATACTATACAGAAAATATTTTTTCTTTCTGCCCTCTGTTCCTTGTTGTCACAAGAGGTTCTGGAGTTCTCCTGTTCTTAATGTTTACTGTTCTCTGCAGATCTGCAGCTGTCAGTGAGTCATTACGAAGAGTGGAACCCCCTGGACAAGGAGGAACCACCAGAACCCCAGGAAGAGCCACCAGAAACCCCATATATTAAAGAGGAACAGGAGGAGGTGTGGTGTGGTCAGGTGGAGTTGACTTGTGTCCATGTGAAGAGTGAAGATGATGAATGTTCAGGTGAGAACCATATGGAAACATTTTTGTTTAACATGAGGAGAACCCAGAAATCCAAGAGAACCCAGTCCATGATTCAATGCTTGCAAAGAACAACAAGAACAGAACAGTATTTAGAGAACCTAAAGGAGACACAAAGGAGGTCTTTAGGAGGTTCTGGTATTCTTTAGTAGCTTCTAATGTTCTTTAGGGGGTCCCAGTGGTCTGTTATCTGTTTTGAGTGTTTCTTTAGGCGGTTCTAGTGGTTCTGCAACATGGCCAACCAGCTGGACTCACGTGTCTTGTTTCTCTGTTAATTCTATTTCCTGCAGACGTTCTACAGCTGACAGCAGGTAAAGAAGAGGTTCCCCCAAGTCCAAGCCAGGAGGAGACAGCACAACCTCCACACATTAAAGAGGAGAAGGAGGAAGTGCAGGGAGGCCAGGAGAAGGAGTGGATCAGTCAAGAAGAGGTGTGGCCTCAGTCAGCGTTGAACTCTCTGGACATCGTTGAACTTCCTGTTGGTGGCTCGAGGCGTCAGACCATGAAGAAACCGTTCAGGTGCTCTGAGTGCGGGAAGATGTTCAGCCGCAGTCCACACCTGAAGATCCATATGAGGACTCACACCGGAGAGAGGCCGTTCAGCTGCTCGTTTTGCGGGAAGAGCTTCAGTCAGAAAGTAAACCTGACGTATCACATGTCTGTGCACACCGGGGAGAAACGCTTCAGCTGCCGACTCTGTGGGGAGCGTTTCACCTGGTACACACAGCTCAAAGGTCATCGGTGTGTTCATGAGTCCTCGCAGAGTGACACGAGCAGAGAGGCCGAGGCTGGAGAGAAAACCTTCAGCTGCTCC
Organism: Nibea albiflora; assembly: GCA_014281875.1. Classification (NCBI taxonomy): domain Eukaryota; kingdom Metazoa; phylum Chordata; class Actinopteri; family Sciaenidae; genus Nibea; species Nibea albiflora. Next base: position 21,321,691 of record CM024811.1, on the reverse strand, counting down.
GAGTGTGGCAAGATCTTCAGCCGCAAGGACAACCTTAACATCCACATGAGGATCCACACCGGAGAGAGACCGTTCAGCTGCTCTGTGTGCAGGAAGAGCTTCAAACATGGAGGTCACCTGACGCAGCACCTGTCTGTCCACACCAAAGAGAACCGCTTCAGCTGCAGCATCTGCGACAGGAGGTTCACCTGGCTATACCAGTTGAAGAGACACAGGTGTGTTGAAGAGTCCTCACAGCTTCAGAACGAGTTCACAGCAACACCCATCCCCATGAAGACAACCGAGGACGACAACAAGGAAGAGACGTCTCAATCCTCACAGCTTCATCAAACAGAACCGGACCAGAACTCAGATCCAGGTCCTCATTTAACACCTGATACTCATGACTGGACGAGGACTCTAAACAACGGCCTTAGTCCGATCAGGAAGACTTTCAGCTGCTTTGAGTGTGGGAAAATATTTGGCCGCAAAGAACACCTGCAGACCCATGAGAGGATCCACACTGGAGAGAGACCGTTCAGCTGCTTGCAGTGCGGAAAGACGTTCGGCTGTAAGAGGTCGCTACTTGGTCACATGACCAGTCACACAGGAGAGAAACCATTCAGCTGCTCACAGTGCGGGAAAAGATTCGGCCGGATGGTCAACCTGAAGACACATGAGAGACTTCACACGGGCGAGCGGCCGTTCAGCTGCCCGTTCTGTGGTAAAGGTTTCACACAGAAGGTCCACATGACACAGCATATGGCCGTCCACACTGGGGAGAAACAGTTCAGCTGCAGCGTCTGCGACAAGAAGTTTACCTGGCTCTCCGGCCTCAGGCGACACAAGTGTGGCAGTGAGCAGGCGGAGCTTGAGGAGAACCCGGACGTGGAACCGGGTGGGAAACCGTTCTGCTGCCGTCAGTGTGGCAACCGGTTCAACCACAAACACAATCTGAAGGCTCACCTGAGGATCCACAGCGGAGAGAAACCGTTCAACTGCACCGTGTGCAGGAAAGGCTTCACCGCCAGCGGCGCACTGAAGAAGCACCTGAGGACGCACTCAGGCGAGAAACCATTCAGCTGCTCCGTGTGTGGCGTCCGGTTCACGCAGGGTGGGAACTTGAAGCGTCACATGGCCCAGCACATGGTGGGAACACGAGAGAAACCTTTCAGCTGCTCTGTCTGCGCCAAGAGCTTCACACAAGTATCAAACATGAAGCGTCACATGATGCAGCACACTTCCACTGAGACAGGAAGAGAGGCTGCCATCAGGTCAGATCAGCAGGAAGTCACTGACTGCAAACCGTCTGACAACTGATCTGTATAAACCAATAATCTACAAATAAAAGAGTTTTATTGTGTCCAAACTTCAGTTATTCTTTAACGGTTCCTCTTTAATCCCCCAGAACAAACTGACCACCACAGAACTCCACTTCCTGTATACTGTGAGACGTTTGTAGTTCAATCTGGCATGTTTGTAGTTTTTAAAACTCACTTTTGACTGTAACACATTTCCTTCATGAGAACAAACGCCAGTTCAGCTCGGCGAGAAACAAACAGTTTATCTGTCGACACGCTCAGTCCTCCATGCAGACTCTTCATGAATCGGCCCAGAGAAAACAGCCTCAGTCTGGGCAGAAAGAGCAGAGTAAGTCCCTGTTTACTGATTGAGGTGATGATGAACTCTGCACGGTGGGTCAGGATCTCCAACACAACACAACCTGTGAAACCACAACCACGAAACCCACCAAAATAAAAGCATACCTATCAACATGATGTATATTTGTGGTTGTACATCATTATGTTGAGTACCCAGAAAAGCACATATTTTAAATAAAATGTATTATTATTATTGATAATGACTTAATGTGATATATAATATTTAATATTAGTATAATGGTCGTAGTATCAGTAATATTTGTTGTAGTGTTAGTAGTATTACAGTGACGTGTGTTGTTGTAGGTGTCTGAGGGGGGCGATGCTAACCACAGCACAGTGACGTCACACACACACACCTGTTGGCTCGTGGATTTTTTTTTATGATAATTAAAATATAAATACAGGTTGACTGTGTGACGTCATTGATTATTAGTTGATCGGTTTGCTTGTTGACCTCAGACTAACCGGTGACTACGCGATCTTTGCGATGTGACGGCATCACGCACAGCCCCACCCCCTGCTCCCCCTCAGCCTACGGAGGATTTAACGGTTTTCTCCTCTTCCTCCCCCTCCTTTTCCTTTTCCTCCTTATCCTCCTCTTCTTCCTCCTTTCCTCATCCTCTTCCTCCTTTCCTCATCCTTCTCCTCCGCTGCTGCGTCCATTATTACTGTGAGGAACAGAGGTACCGCAGCGGGACACTGCTACAGCAGCAGGAGAAAGAGAGCCACCGCCCGGATGGAGAGCCGTCCAGAGACACCGCTGCTGAACCACGAAGGAGGCGACATGACTGCGGTATAAACGGAGAGAGGAACACCTGTCGGTGAGTGAGAGCGAACGGGGAATGGATGGAGGTATGGAGTGTAGAGGGAGGGATGTATTGATGAATGAATGTGTTGATGGATGTGTTGATTGATGGATGTGTTGATTGATGGATGGATGTGCTGATTCACGTGTTGCTGGATGTGCTGATAGATGGATGTGTTGATGGATGGATGTGCTGATAGATGGATGTGTTGATGGATGGATGTGTTGACTGATGTGTTGATGGATGGGTGTGTTGACTGATGTGTTGATGGATGGATGTGTTGATGGATGTGCTGATGGATGTGTTGACTGATGTGTTGATGGATGTGCTGATGGATGTGTTGATGGATGGATGTGTTGACTGATGTGTTGATGGATGTGTTGATGGATGTGTTGATGGATGTGCTGATGGATGTGTTGATGGATGGATGTGTTGACTGATGTGTTGATGGATGGGTGTGTTGACTGATGTGTTGATGGATGGATGTGTTGATGGATGTGTTGACTGATGTGTTGATGGATGTGTTGATGGATGTGTTGATGGATGGATGTGTTGATGGATGTGTTGACTGATGTGTTGATGGATGTGTTGATGGATGGATGTGTTGATGGATGTGTTGATTGATCGATGGATGTGTTGATTGATGGGTGGATGTGTTGATGGATGGATGTGTTGACTGATGTGTTGATGGATGTGTTGATTGATCGATGGATGTGTTGATTGATGGGTGGATGTGTTGATGGATGTGCTGATGGATATGCTGATGGATGTGTTGATGGATGGATGGATGTGTTGATTGATGTGTTGATGGATGTGTTGACTGATGTGTTGATGGATGTGTTGATGGATGTGTTGATGGATGTGTTGATGGATGTGCTGATGGATGTGTTGATGGATGTGTTGATGGATGTGCTGATGGATGTGTTGATGGATGTGTTGATGGATGTGCTGATGGATGTGTTGATGGATGTGTTGATGGATGTGTTGATTGATGTGTTGATGGATGTGTTGATGGATGTGTTGATGGATGGGTGTGTTGACTGATGTGTTGATGCATGTGTTGACTGATGTGTTGATGGATGTGTTGACTGATGTGTTGATGGATGTGTTGATGGATGCGTTGATGGATGTGTTGATTGATGTGTTGATGGATGTGTTGATGGATGCGTTGATGGATGTGTTGATTGATGTGTTGATGGATGTGTTGATGGATGCATGTGTTGATGGATGGGTGTGTTGATGGATGTGTTGATGGATGTGCTGATGGATGTGTTGATGGATGTGTTGATGGATGTGTTGACTGATGTGCTGATGGATGTGTTGATGGATGTGTTGATGGATGTGTTGACTGATGTGTTGATGGATGCGTTGATGGATGTGTTGATTGATGTGTTGATGGATGTGTTGATGGATGTGTTGATGGATGGGTGTGTTGACTGATGTGTTGATGCATGTGTTGACTGATGTGTTGATGGATGTGTTGACTGATGTGTTGATGGATGTGTTGATGGATGCGTTGATGGATGTGTTGATTGATGTGTTGATGGATGTGTTGATGGATGCGTTGATGGATGTGTTGATTGATGTGTTGATGGATGTGTTGATGGATGCATGTGTTGATGGATGGGTGTGTTGATGGATGTGTTGATGGATGGGTGTGTTGACTGATGTGTTGATGGATGCGTGTGTTGACTGATGTGTTGATGGATGCGTGTGTTGACTGATGTGTTGATGGATGTGTTGATGGATGTGTTCTTCTCTTTCAGCAGCCTCACTCAGGATGTCTGGACCTCCTGCCAGAACTGGGCCAGGTCTTGTTGGGCTGGGGCCGGAGCTGCCCGACCTGAGCCACATGACGGAGGAGGAGCGGGGCATCATCCTGTCGGTGATGGAGAGGCAGAAGAAGGAGGAGGAGAAGGAACAGAGCATGCTCAAGTAAGGAGGGTGGGGTTACAGAGAGACAGACAGACAGACAGAGACAACAGTGAAGCTAACCAAGACAAGAATCATGATATTCCAAAAAGGATCCCGCCTCCACAAATACAAACTCTTGCTAGATAAGTCAGCCCTAGAACATACAAAAAACTACACCTACCTCGCCTGAACATCAGCACCATTTCAACAAAGCTGTAAGTGACCTGAGAGACAAGGTGAGAAGGGCTTTTTTACGTCATCAAAAACATCAAATTATATTCACATATAATAATTCAAATCTGGCTCAATGTATTGGACTCTGTTATAGAACCCATTTCTCTATACGGTTGCAAGGTCTGCATGTTGTGGAGAAATTGTTGAAGTCAAAGGTCAGTGGTGAGGTCAGGAGGGAAGAAAGTGTTCAGGAGCCTCTGATGTCTTATGCTGTATATATCGTATATTTACTTAAGTTTGGCCAAGGAGAATTAGAGACACTCTCAAAGTACATTAGAAGTTGGTCTAACATTCTGCCCAACTCATGGTGGATAGACTTTACCTCAAAATAACACCACAAATATACGCCCAGAATTAACCAAAGAGAATGTCTTAACCCATGCAGGTGTTATTGTTAGCATATTCTAGTCTGGAGACACTGTTACTCAGATTGGAACATCAATGGCAAGCTATCTATTATGTCTAGGAAGGCTGCAATAGGTCTCTTCGACCCTGGCCTCCACAGTGTTGAGATGCACCTACTGTTCCCAATCAATGCCAAACAACTAATACTGCTGAAGGCCCACAAGTGACCTTGTGTAACCTAAGGATAGAAAATTCCATAACACTGGGGTACACCTGTGTGATGCCCTATGTGGCATCCTGTGTGTGTTCTTTCCTCCTCCTCTCCTGGGTGTGGTTTCTCTTCCTCCTCCTCTTCTCTAGGTGTGGTTTGTTTGCAGGTGTTTTCTATCATTACTTAGCATGAGAGTATTTATGCCACTGCAGTCTGGCGCTCTTTCTCTTTCCTGATCCCTCCCCTGTTCTGGGCTCCCCTGTCCCTAGTCAGGGTCGGCATGGTTTGGTTTGCTTTCCTTTCCTTTGCTTTAGCTTAGACCGATGTTTTAGGTTGTCCTTTGCTTTTGTTTCACACTATCAACACTTGCACACTTACACTCCTCACTCATGCACACCCTACACTACTGATACCACTGCTTCTACACACTCCATAACCTTAAATCCTTTGTGATGGTTTAATTTGGTCTAATTTGCTTTAATTTGATTTAATAAACAATCATTTAAACCAATGCATATGGTGTTCTCCCATTTTTGCCATGACTCACCAAGCCAGGTCATGACAATCAAGAATTTCAAAAATGGGATAAACACCAACTTGAAATAGAAAAAAATATAGAAAATAAATAAAAAATACACTGTGGCAGAATACCTGAGCACTGTGACCAATCCGAAGCTCAGGAAATCCTTGACTATGTCCAGACTCATTGAGCACAGCCTCGCATTGAAAAAGGCTGTCACAGACAGACATGGCTGCCCAGAGAAGACCCACTGCACACAACATGAGGTGGAGGCTGAGCTGCACTTTCTAATCACCTGCCAACTGTACCAAGCATCAGAGACACGTACTTCCCACAGATCACAAGCACCCAGAAAGACTTTGAGACCTTAGACAAGATCCAAAAACGTCCATACTTGCTGGGTGAAGTACAGCAATGTTCAAACCTAGCAGCAAGACTGTGAATCTGCCTCACCTTTGCTTCTCCACAGGAAGTTACATCAGCAGTTTGAGCTGTATAAGGACCAGTTGAAGAGGCTGGGGGAGGAGCATCAGGTGCCTCAGACAGTGAGGGTGGAGTCTCCCACTTGTGGCATTTGTCATAAAACCAAGTTTGCTGATGGGTGTGGTCGATCCTGCTGCTACTGTCAGAGCCGCTTCTGTGCCCGTTGTGGTGGGCGTGTCCCTCTGAGAGCCAATAAGGTCAGTACATTTTTATGATAATGTTGTGATGTCACATAAACGTGTTGTGATGTCACCTAAATGTGTTGTGCTCATCTTCATCTGTGATACGTGTGATGTGGAGCTTCCTCCTCCTCTGCTCCTTCCTCCTCCTCTCCTCTCCTCTCTCCTTCCTCTCCTCCTTGTATCCTCTGCCTCCTCCTCCTCCTCCTCCTCCTTCTCAGGTGTCACATGTATGTGTAACAGAACACGCATGTCCTGTGTTTTCAGGCGATGTGGGTGTGTAACGTGTGCAGGAGGAAGCAGGAGATTCTAACTCAGTCCAACACATCGCTGCTGTCCGTCACCCACAGCTCAGATGGGGTTACACACCCACCAATGCAGGGGCAGCCAGGGGCCACGGGGCCTCTGAGCAACGGCGTCCTGGGATGGTCAGTACGACCCAGAGGACATCACATGACCACCACTGATCACATGACCACCACTGATCACGTGACCACCTCTCATCACGAGTCTCTGCCTGTGAAGCTCTGCCCCCCTCACGTCCTCCTGTAATCAGACTAACAGATTAATAATCCTGCAGGTCAGGATTACTGCTAAATACAGCAGCACGCTAACACACAGGCTAACACACAAAATAACACACACAGACTGTAGGCTAACACACACAAGCTACAGGCTAACACACACAAGCTACAGGCTAACACACACAAGCTACAGGCTAACACACACAAGCTACAGGCTAACATATACAGGATAACACACAGGCTAACACACACACAGACTAGCACAGGCTACAGGCTAACACACACAAGCTACATTCTAACACACATAAACTACAGGCTAACACACAAGCTAACACACAGACCAACACACAGGCTAACATATACAGGCTGCAGGCTAACATATACAGGCTACAGGCTAACATACACAGGCTGCAGGCTAAGACGTGGTGGGACGGGCTTGACCCAGAGTGGGAGGGGCTTCAGTTATGCTCCAGATTGCAGTTATAAATCTGCTGAGTGTGTGTCTGTGTGTGTCCATGTGTCCGTGTGTATCCGTGTGTGTGGAACGTGTCGTTGATGTGAAGCTTGAAACAACCAACAGACAAACTGTAAGAAACTGATTCATAATGTTTTTATTCATGCTAATATTCATTTATTATCTGTTTAATCATTTATGCAAATGTTTTTATTGTTAGGCTAACACAGGCTAATAACACACAGGCTAACACAAGCTAATAACGCACAGGCTAATAACACACAGGCTAAAACAGGCTAATAAAACACAGGCTAATAACACACAGGCTAATAACACACAGGCTAACACAAGCTAATAACACACAAGCTAATAACACACAGGCTAATAACACACAGGCTAATAACACACAGGCTAAAACAGGCTAATAAAACACAGGCTAATAACACACAGGCTAATAACACACAGGCTAATAAGAGAATCATTCCTTAAAGGGACGACAACGTATGACGCCTACCGCTCCACTCTAATTGGTCAGTTCTGTGTGATTGACAGGAAGCCGAGCCCCTCTTGGTTGTATTATGATGGTGGGGGGGGCAGGATGCCTCGCTCACCCTCTGACCACAGTCCAGACCGCCGTGTCCGCTCACCACACGGTTACCATGCTAACGGGGAGGAGGAGCCACGGGGCCAGAGGCAACCAATCAGAGACGGACGAGGCCGCTGGCTCTCACAGGTGAGTCTGAAAACAGGTGGAGGCATGATGCTGATGATGATGATGATGGTCTTTGTCTCCCTGGTTCAGGACCACCCTCTGGACAAGGTTCAGGATGAGTACGAGAGGCGGCGGCAGCAGGAGGAGGAGTTTCAGGCTCGTTACCGTAGTGACCCAAACCTGGCACGTTACCCGGTGAAGCCACAGCCAAGCGAGGAGGCAATGAGAATGTTGGCTCAGGTCGGCAGGGTCCGCCACCAACGTCGCCACAGCGATGTCTCCCTGGCAACAGCCGAGTCCGACCACCTGACCCTAAGACATCCAGGTGGGAATACACCCAACAACTTGTTACAGAGAATAGCACCATTAACCAGTTAGTGCCTTGCTCATGGGTAAGTGGACATTACTCAGTCTCTGTTGTCTCTTTTTCAGGTCTCTCTCAGAACCAGCTTCAGGGATTGGTCAGATCAAGAGGTCAGAGGTCATTGTCTGTGGACCGGGTAGCCAGTCACATCAACCCCACTTCTCCACGCCACAGCTCAATACCTCAACAATACCTGGACCTAAGTTCCACCCTCAAGAGGAAGACCAATGAGAGTTCAGCACAGAGGGCGCGCAGGATGGCCAAGATGCATGTGATTGGTAGCTTCAGCAGCTCCGAGGAGGAGCTAGTGACCACACCTGAGTACACAAGCTGTGACGAGCCTGACCGTGAGTGGCTACATGATAACTTTTAGCTACATGAAGCCAGCATGCTAAGTGCTAGCTATAAAGTACCACATTGATCAAATAGGCAACAAAAAGTTGCTGGTCCGGCCTGTGAGGTGAGGCAGGACGGAAGCAGTAATCACATTACTCACAGTAATCACAGTAATTAGCTCAGCTGATAATCTCCTTACAGATAAACTGAGTTCACCTCCTCCACACAAACCACAAGGTTCTAACTAGAACAGCTCTGAAGGTAGAACCCTACATACAGTCTCTGTGATGTCATTTTGCTTGCCTCTGAGGAACCACAAGGAACCATACGTTCTTAGAGCGCAGTGTTCTAAGACATACGTTCTGTTCTGATGGGTTCTGCTTTTATCAAGCTTTTATAGATCATGTTTCCATGTTTCATGTTCTAGATGGTTCTAATTCTGATTTCAGGTGTTCTGTTTCTTTTCCAAACAGTTCTGTCACTGATAATTCTGTCACCATGGGACTCCACATCTGCTCTTTGAGGTTCTTCCTCTGTTATATAAGGTGTCTCTGTTCTCTGTGGTTCTACATGGCTTTTCAGATTCTGTCACATTTCAGTGAGGTTCTGTTAATGTTATCTTCTGTAGATTAATGGTTCGATGTACCACATGCCTTTGATCATGGTGTGTATGTCTTTTGCTCTGTTCTAAAAGTTCTGGTCTCTTCCAGTGGATTCTGTATCATTTAGTAATGTTTCTTCTTTAGATCATAAGGTCAGGTTAAGGTTCTGTGCCTTTTACATTGTTCTGTTGAGGGCTTTGTCATTGTTTGCAAGGTTCTGTAGGGCTCTATTCTGTAGGGTTCAGTTTTGTATGGTTCTGTAGGGTCCTGTTTGTATGGCTTTGTTCTGTAGGGTTCTGTTTTTCGGGGTTCTGTTTTATAGGGGCTTCCTTTGCTGTATCTTAGTCTTGACTGTTTTCCAGGGTTCTTCTGTGTTCCTGAATTTGCTGCAGCTCGTCTCAGTAAATCGGGTGCTGACACGTTAATCTGCTGGCTTTATGTCAATGGGCCAGAAGTCACCTGGACAGATATTCTGAGTACTGATTGGCTTAGAGGGTCCTTGGCTCCTCCTGTCAGGTCTGGAGGTGACGGGGCAGCTTAGAGTCTCTGCTGCTGCCGTCCTGAAGACACCAGGAGACAAATAAGAACCAGGAGAACCTTCAATAGACCCTCAAACTTGAACAGCCCAGGCCTGGAGAATCCTGGAGAATCCTGGAGTCTCCTGGAGAGCCTGACTAACAGTCAGAACCAGACTGGACCAGAACACCAGCTCCCGGTTGTTTCGGTGCTGCTGGGCCATTGAGTCTCCGCCTCCACTGCTGTTCAATTGGATTAAAAGAGGAGAGTGTGGATTACCCAGCCTGCCTCAGGAGTCACTGTGCAGATACAAGAATAGAAACACAACGGCAAGAGGCAACGCAACTGTTGACCAACAAGGCAACAACATGTCTACACACCTGACAGAGAGGGCCAAACATCTCCACACCTGCTTCACCCTTCAGACGTCAGGAGAATGGGTGATTTCCAGATAAACGGATGGATTTCTTTCAGCAGCTCTGATCTGGTGGTTATTATTGACAAGGCAACCCACTTACTGTAGGAGCAACTAGATAATTATCTAACAACAGGCTAACAACATGCTAACAGGTTAACTGTATCAGCTCGTGCTGCAGTAAGGACTGATGGGCTCAGCATTAATTCTGCAGCCTGCAGAGAAAGCTCATGGCCAAACCCAGAGACACAGTGAGGAGGAATGAGGAGTGTTTGCTCCTCTACTGAAGCTTTCTCCTCCTCCTCCTCATCTTCATCATCTGCCTTGTTCTTCGTCTTCATCATCGTCATGGTGATCAGATAGATCTGTGAGTACAGCGGCGTGTGTGTTGACGATGGGTCGGCTTGTTGGTTGGTCACTGCGTGTCTGTCATGATCGGCTGTTTGAATTCTCTGAAGAAGGAAAGGAGCTTCAGTGCTTCCTTTCCTTTTTCCTTCAGAGGATACACTGAAGATAATGCTGTCCCACAATTCAATGCAGCAGCAACAAAAAGTGCTGAATCACTGAGAAGCAGAGCAAGCTGAGCATGTGGATATGAACATGCGTGATGACGTCATCGTCACAAGTGTGTTCTGTTGTTGACTGTGGAGCTGTGTCCACACACAGAGCTGTTTGACAAACGTGTACATGTTGTCAAACGTTGTTAGTACGTTGTCCTGACCATTGAAATTAATGTAAAACGTGAATGTGACATTCAGTGTGACGGTCAAAGCTTCTGTAACCGTGACGGACAGGAAACAGGAAGCAGCACTTTAATCTAATTGGATGAGTGCTTCAGTTAATGTTTGACCTCTGACCTCTGTTTCCTCCCGGTTGCCAGGAGACATGGATGGCCAATGGTGGGATCACGCCTCCTGGCCTGGCGAGCCTGCACCACTCTCCATGGTAGGTTTAAGTCCCGCCTCCTTGTTAATTCATCCATCTAACCCTCACTTGTCTGTTCTAACTTGTCTGTCCTCACTTGTCTGTCCCCACCTGCCTGTCCTCACCTGTCTGTCACCACCTGTCTGTTCTCACCTATCTCTCCTCACCTGTCTGTCCTCACTTGTCTGTTCTCACCTGTCTGTCCTCACCTGTCTGCCCCCACCTGTCTGTCCTCGCCTGTGTATCCTCACCTGTCTGTCCTCACCTATCTCTCCTCACCTGTCTGCCCCCACCTGTCTGTCCTCGCCTGTGTATCCTCACCTGTCTGTCCTCACCTATCTCTCCTCACCTGTCTCTCCCCACCTGTCTGTTCTCACCTATCTCTCCTCACCTGTCTGTCCTCACTTGTCTGTTCTCACCTGTCTGTCCTCACCTGTCTGCCCCCACCTGTCTGTCCTCGCCTGTGTATCCTCACCTGTCTGTCCTCACCTATCTCTCCTCACCTGTCTGTCCCCACCTGTCTGTCCTCATCTGTCTGTCCTCACTTGTCTGTCCCCAACTGTCTGTCCTCACCTATCTGTTCTCACTTGTCTGTTCTCACTTGTCTGTTCTCACCTGTCTGTCCTCACTTGTCTGTCTCCACCTGTCTGTTTTTACCTGTCTGTCCTCACCAGGTTGTTGCTGCTGATGTTGTCACTGCTGTTGCTAAGCAACCACATGTTTTTTTTCACTGTGGCTCAACAGCATCCAGTCACATGGCAGCCATCCAAGGATGGAGAGCGTCTGATTGGTCGAATTCTGCTGAATAAGAGGATGAAGGATGGAACAGTACCTGCAGATACAGGAGCCCTGCTGGGACTGAAGGTGAGGATGATGATGATGATGATGATGACAAACTCTTCTTCTTCATGCCTTGCTCATGGGCGATGTACTTTCAGGTGGTTGGAGGTAAAATGACAGAGTCCGGTCGTCTCTGTGCATTCATCACTAAGGTGAAAAGAGGAAGTCTGGCTGACATTGTAGGACACCTGAGACCAGGTGAGAGGAGGTAGAGGTAGGGCGGGGCTGGTGTTCTGGCCAATTTTGATAGAATGTTGTCACGTGTCTCTTTTGTCAGGTGATCAAGTTCTGGAGTGGAACGGTCGGGTTCTTCAGGGAGCCACGTTTAATGAAGTCTACAACATCATCCTGGAGTCCAAACCTGAACCACAGGTGGAGCTGGTGGTGTCCCGACCAATCGGGTAGGTCAGAGGTCACAATGACAGCCAATGATAGCGGAGCCCTGAACCCCGCATCTCCATCCTCATATATTCTGATCTGTGTTCCACAGAGATGTTTCCAGAGTGGCAGACAGCACCCACGTCCAGCTGGACTCCAGTGAGTTCACCACATGACACAGTAGAACAGTGGTCCCCAACCCACCGGCCCCAGACCGGTACCAGTCCGTCGATCAATTGGTACCGGGCTGCACAAGAAATAATTAATTATTTCCATTTTATGCATTATCTGAGTCTGGAGGAAAAATATGCAGAAAATAAAATTTCTTTATAAATGTATTTGTGGCGAATCTTATTTTGAAGGGATATTTAAACGTAACGATAGCGACTAGTCACAAGCCAGAGTGCTCTGACGGTACTGAACGGTAGAACACAGTAGAACACAGTAAAGATACAAACTCTCTGTCTCCTCTACATTCTCTCGTCAGGTTCTTTTGACTCTCAGAAAGTTGGTCCATCCATCTCTGTCACATCTCCCATGAGCCCCAGCGTTCTATCCGGACAGGTCTCTGTAAGTTTACCCAGCATGCACTGCACTGCCACACGGCACACTTCACAGCCAATCAGCTCTTTTTTAACAGTCATTTCCATGGTGATGTGTGTGTGTGTGTTTCAGACTATGAACAGGCATCCGCTGGTTCCCAGAATTCAGGTAACTGTAGAGAGGAGTGACTCATCTGTCTGTTCACCCATCTTTGTTCCTCAGTGTTAGCTGTTTATACTTAACCGTCCCACCCACCCACTGGTTACCTGGTTACCTGGTAACCTGGTAACCAGTGACGCTTGTCTACAGCTAGATCTATTAGAGTAGAAATATAACGCAAAGTTCTATCATAGGTTCTCTTTGTGTTCCACAGAGCATTGTTGCTCTGCTGGGTTCTCCATGTCTTCTCTGTGGTGTTCCATTAAACTCAGTCACTGTTCTGATGATTCAGTTGTTGTGGTTCCTTTGCTGTTCTTTAGGGTTCCTCTGCTGTTGTGTTGTTCTATGATGTTTCTTTGATGTTTTATTGGGTTGTTTTGGTGTTCTTGATGGTTTTGCTGATGTTCGACAGCATGCAGTATGGCTCTGACACCATACTGCAGTGTTCTGACACTATTATTCAGGGTTCTACTCTGTTATGCTCTGGTACTGCCTGTTGTCTATGGAGCATTTCAGTAGATATTAAGTGTTCTACAGGGTTCTCCTCCTCTTCTCCAAAGGTCCTCTACAGGTGCGTCAGGTTTTGCTGTCCTAATGTTCAGCCTGTTTTTTTCACAGGTGAAGCTGTGGTACGATAAAGTTGGTCATCAGCTGATCGTCACTATTCTTGGTGCCAAAGAACTTCCTGTCCGAGACGATGGCCGACCGAGGAACCCGTATGTCAAGATCTACTTTCTGCCAGACAGAAGGTAAACAACATAAACAGACTTTTATGGATGGATTATTAGAAAATGTATTTGTTCTCAGTGTTCTCTGCTTCACCCTCTGTGTTTCCTGATCAGTGTGGTTCTGCTGTAGAACCTGGAGAAACTTTGGTCTACTTCTGTGTAACCAAAAATGGGTCCTGCTCTGTGATTGTCTCCTGTCCTCACAGTGATAAGAGTAAGCGACGAACAAAGACAGTGAAGAAGTCAGTGGAACCTCGGTGGAATCAGACCTTCATGTACTCTCCGGTCCATCGCAGAGAGTTCAGAGAACGAATGCTGGAGCTGACGGTCTGGGATCAGGCCCGGGTCCGAGAGGAAGAGAGCCAGTTCCTCGGAGAGGTCAGAATACACAAAAACACGTAGACAGAACGGTTGTTACCATGGTTACATTTCTAACATTTAAACATAAATAAAATGCAAGGAACCCTCTGGTGACTGGCTGCTGAAGAAAGTGTGGGTCCAGTGGGAAGCCACAATATGATGAACACTCTGCATGTCTCTCTGCCTGTCTCTCTTTCTGTCGGTCTCTCTCTCTGCCCTTCTCTCTCCCTCGCTCTGCCTGTCTCTCTCTCTGCCTCTCTCTTTCTCTGCCTGTCTGTCTCTCCCTGTAGGTCCTTGTTGAGTTGGACTCGGCTCTGTTGGACGATCAGCCTCACTGGTACAAACTTCAGCTTCATGATGTTTCTTCTGTGCCGCTGCCCAACGCTTCCCCCTATCTGCAGAGGAGAGGACTGCAAGCCGAGGACGGACTGAGCAGCAGGAGACTGCAGAGTGAGACACACACTGATGATAAATTGAGGACACACACTTTCATCGTCTGTCCTGTCCTGTGTCTTGTTGTCTGTCTTGTCCTCTGTCTTATCGTCTGTCCTGTCCTGTGTCTTGTTGTCTGTCTTGTCCTCTGTCTTATCGTCTGTCTTGTCCTCTGTCTTATCATCTGTATTGTCCTCTGTCTTATCATCTGTCTTGTTCTGTCTTATCGTCTGTCTTGTCCTCTGTCTTATCGTCTGTCTTGTCCTCTGTCTTATCATCTGTCTTATCGTCTGTCTTATCGTCTGTCTTGTCCTCTGTCTTATCATCTGTCTTATTGTCTGTCTTGTCCTCTGTCTTATCGTCTGTCTTGTCTTATCTTCTCTCTTATCATCTGTCTTGTCGGTTGTCTGTTGTTTATTGTTTGTTTTTCGCCTTTTTTCCCCATGATGCTTTGCCAGATAAAAATCCTTACCCTAATTCAGGTAATAACAGTGTGTGTGTGTGTGTGTGTGTGTGTGTGTGCGTGGTGTGTCTTTGGGTTCTTTATGTTTCTTTATTTATTTCAACAATCTTTAACCAGCTCCAGGTGTTCCAGTGTGAACCGTTCCTTTAACATTTCTATGCAAACTCATCTGTGTGTGTGTGTTTCTGGTCGAGGATTAAAGACAAGCTGCTTAAACATCTCTCTCTCTCTTCGCAGGGTCTCAGAGGCTCAGTGATGGAGAGTTTTCAGACTACGACTGTGAAGATGGCATTGGGGTGATAACAGGCAAGACGTAATAATGTTCCTCATCACAGAAATGTGATCTGAGACACTGACCCAACCCTCAGATTGATGGTTAAACTCCCTCTCTCTGTTTCCAGACTACAGACAGAATGGGCGGGACTTCCACAGCTCCACCCTCTCTGTCCCAGAGCTGGTGATGTCATCCAATCACTGCTCTCGATCTGATGTGGTCAGGATGAGGTCACGGTCGCCGAGCCAACCTCCTCCTCAGAGGTGTGTGTGTTTATGTGTTCACAAGGAACATGAATCAAACTGGTTTGCTCGATTGCTGCGTTAATTTTAGACATAACGAGAGAAGATGTAACGAGACAAAACGAGATATAATGAGATGAGAGATGATTATTTTGTTTCAAATAAACTTGATTTATTTTTGAACTGATGATCAGCCAATCAGCTTCCAGAAAGGTCTTCCCTCCTAACCCTCTCATTGTCCTTCTGTCTTCATCCCTAACCTTTAACCTTTGACCCCTGGCAGTGGTAACCCTCTGTACCCTTTGTACCGTGAGGACGCCGTGCGGCTGCTGCGAGGCTCCAAACTGAGTCGGGCATACTCTGATGCTGGCCAGTACAGCAGTCTGGACAGGTGACAGTCACAAGGACACCAGCCAGTCTGCAAACCAGCCAATCAGCAGCCAGTCTGCAAACCAGCCAATCAGCAGCTTGTCTGCAAACCAGCCAATCAGCAGCCAGTCTGAGTCAGCTAACACATTCAAGAGGGAAATCAATAAATTGATAAATAATCAAAGATTTCACAGAACACTGCAGACTGAGAGAACAGGTCTGACCCAGATGTAGTACTGAATGTGGTACTGCTGGTAGGACTATAGACTGGTTTATGTCTTGGCTGGATGACTGGTCTATATGCTGATTCTAGTACTGTAGTACTGATAGTACACTCCTGTCAGTGTGGTTGGTTTCAGTGCTGGTTATTGTACTGGGGATGTTACTGGTTTTAGTACCAGTCATAGTACAATATAATAGTACTCATCAGTCATAGTACCAGTTATACTCCTGGGTTTAGTCGTGTTTGTAATATTGGTTTTAGTAGTAGTGTAATATAGTATTTTACTTGTACAGTATTGTATTGTATGTAGTACTAGATTTAATCCTGACACGTCTTGGCTTTAGTACTGGTTGTACTACTGATTGTAGTACTGTAGTACAGTACTACTAGTTGTAGTACTGGCTTTATTCATGGTAGTCATGTAGTCCTGATTGTAGTCATGGTTGAAATTTTATTAAATAATTATTAAATTCACAAAATACATTTGCCTCAGAGGCTTCACAGTCTGTACAGGCAGTGACTCCCTCTGTCCTTAGACCCTCGGTTCCCCTTTAACAGGGAAAACATGTGGAAGAAAGCTCAGGAAGAGCCACAGAGGAGGGATCCCTCTGCCAGGACGGACAGACGTCACATGGATGTCACATGTACAGAACAATCAACACAAACATGTTGTACAATTACAATGAATGATAGAATGATTACAGCAGCAGTGGAACCTGTGATAGATGGAGTTTAGTTAACTGATTGGTTTCATCAGGCTTGATCAATAAATATAATTGGGTGTCGTCAGCATAACAATGAAGTGAGTGATTCCTAATAATGTTCCCTAGAGGAAGCATATATAGACTGAATAGAAGTGGCCCTAGTACAGAACCTTGTGGGACTCCATGACAGACTTTGGTATGCATGGAGGATTCATCATTCATCATTAACGTGAACAAACTGAGATCGATCTAAGAAATATGACCTAAACCATCTTAGGGCGGTTCCTTTGATGCCAATCTGATGTTCCAATCTCTGTAAAAGAATTTGATGGTCTATGGTGTCAAATGCAGCACTAAGATCTAACAGGACGAGTACAGAGATGAGTCCTTTGTCTGATGCCATTAGGAGATCGTTTGTGACTTTGACTAGTGCGGTCTCTGTGCTATGATGCACTCTAAATCCTGACTGAAAATCCTCAAATAAACAGAAAGAAAAAAAGAAAATATGAGAGAACGAGATCAAGAGTGTGGTTCAGACGATGAGTCGGTTTATTTACACTCTGACAGAAGCCAATTGAATCTAATAAAGAGATAAATGCAGTACTAAGACTATCATTGTGGTTGTCCACATGAATATTAAAATCACCTACAATGATTACTTTATCTGTTTTAAGGATCAAGCCTGATGCAAATTCTGCAAATTCAGATAAAAATTCAGAGTAATGGCCAGGAGCGCGATATACTGTAACAAATAGGATTGGCTGTAATGTGTTGAGTGAGGCTAAGAACAAGACTTTCAAATGAATTATAATTTAGTTTAGGTTTAGGATTTATTAATAGACTTGAATCAAATATGGCTCCAACTCCACCACCTTGACCATTACTTCGAGGAATATGAGTATTACAATGACTGGGAGGGGTGGATTCATTTAAGCTAACATATTCACCCTCCTGCAGCCAGGTTTCAGTGAGACAAAATAAATCAATATTATAATCAGATATTAATTCATTGACTAAAAGAGCTTTAGAGGACAAGGACCTGGTATTCAAGAGTCCACATCTAATGCTCTTATTTTGGACTATCTGAGAATTAATTTTTATTAAGTTCTATGGTGAACATGTCATCACTGGTCACATTGGGCAGCGGTGCAGAGAAAACTACAGAGTCCGACATTGTTTTGGCGTATTCACACTCCAATGAAATAGTAACTTTGGTGACTTCCTATTGGTGTAACTCTGTGTTATTACTGCTGACATGGATAGCAATCTTACTGTACTACTTGTTTTAGTACTGGCTATAGTACTGGCTTTAGTCATGTAGTCCTGACTGTAGTCATGGTTGAAGTACTTGTTGTAGTACTGGTTCTAGTACTGGCTTTAGTCATGTAGTCCTGACTGTAGTCATGGTTGAAGTACTTGTTGTAGTACTGGTTCTAGTACTGGCTTTAGTCATGTAGTCCTGACTGTAGTCATGGTTGAAGTACTTGTTGTAGTACTGGTTCTAGTACTGGTCTGTCTGTGTTTTTCTGTGTATTCAGGAGACCACTGAGGAGAATGTCTTTTGCCAACTCGCTTGATTCCCAGGACAGGTACTGCAACTGTACTAGAAATACTCACAGACGTTGTAGTGCTAGTGTAGTAATACAATAGTAGTAGTAGTCACTGCAGTAAATGCAGGATAAAATATCCCACATTCTCATCTACATGTGTGTTTTTTCTGTGTGTAAGATATTTGAATGGTCCTAACCAAACTCCCTGGACAAACCACATGATGAATGGGAGCTGTGAGGATTTCAGGTAAGCCCTAGGCTTTGTGGGTAATGTAGTGTTAGAGCATGATGTCTTTCTAAACTCTTTCTTACTTATCTGACAGTCAGGGGGTCAGAGTTTGTAGGCTGTACAGGTGTGTCCTTCAGAAGACTTCTGTCAGAATGAGCAGGTACCTGTCCTCTGAAGGACACACCCATACAGGGATCTGCTGGGGTCAAAGGTCAGTAAGGATTTGGTGGCTCATCATGTTCTACATGTTTCTGTTCTTCAGTCAAGACTTCATTCCAGACTTCCCATACGAACCTGATGCCTATGACGAGGAACTTCTCAGGTAAACAGACAGTGTGACGATCAGTTTGATGTTCAGTTTGACGATCAGGTGTAGGTTGGTAGATTTAGAGGACGGTAGCTGTTCTTCAGTCTCGCTTCTTCATCCCTCCCTTTGAACTCAAGGTCTTTCTCAATAAACAGATGACATCAAGTTTAAACTTGAACTTTAAACCTCACCTGCACTCAGCAGATCAAACACATCTGTTTACCTGTTCACCTGTCCTCCTGTTTATTGACTCTCAGAGGTGTTCTGGTATGTTTGATGAGTCTAGCAGCTGTTCTGGTTACGAAATGATCGTACTGTATCAAGTTGAGTTTGTTGAGAAAGGCCTTTGAACTTCTCTTCCAGCATCCTTTGCTGTGCGTGCCCTCTCACTGAGGCATTATGCGAAATATAGTCAATTTTTCTCTTGTCAGTTTTTCTTCTTCTTTGGTGCCTTAAACGTCCTCTTTAATTACCTCTGAGCCCAACAGGTCTGACCAGAGACTCACTAACGCCGCTTCTGTGGTTGTCATGGTAACGTGACTAACTCCTCCTGCAGGCAGAGTGGTTGTCATAGTGATGGTGGCTCACAGTTGTCATGGTGATGTGCAGGTACAGTCGAGGGATGGACCGGCGGGATTACTACAGTCGATCTAGGTCAGCTGACCAGCGAGCGATGGTAGACCAGCCCATCTACACACGCTCACAGTCCATCGACAGAGCTGACTCCGCCCACTCCGCCCACCTGAGGTCAGGGCATTCTGCCCCCCCCTCTCCTGCCCCAACCAGGTGACCTGCAGCCAACCAATCAGAAAGCTGCTCTGCTGAATGTGGTTCTTTGAGGAGACGCATGACCACACCTTGTTTCATTTAACCTCTCTCCTGCGTCCTGATTGGCTCACAGTGACATCACACTGTTAACTGCCTGTTTTTATGTGGAATTAACCTTCAACTTCTTTTCCTGCATCTTTTTCATCTGATTTATTTTACAGCATGCAGTGGTTCTGTCGAATGAAACATTTTGTGTTACCTTCCCTTTACGTTTTTGATATTGTTTGTTTGATGTTCACTGCTGGGGGTGTGGTTAACAGCAGCCTCCATGTCTGCAGGTAGACAGTAATGTTGTGAATACAACATCTACTCAATGTAGCTCAAGTTTGCTAGCATTGCTAACATTAACCAGGCTGATGAAACTCTGTAACCATGGAAACTGTGCCTGGTGATCTGTGCTTTGATTAATTGATTGATGCCTTCATTCATTCATTCATTGTTTTCAATCACGTGCAACCCTCAGGACCGTAGAGCACATTGGGCACTAGCATAGCATAGCATAGCCTAGCTAAAACACAAATCTACCTGAAAATCTTCTGTTACTATGATTATGACCACCTCACCTGCTGCCTTGCGAGCTGCTGCCTTGCTTCCTTAACGTGAGGTTGGTAGTTTGATTCCTGTGTTGTTTTTTCCAACAGGACAAACCCGCGAGGTGGATCAACCCAGACAAGTCCATCAGGAACGCCAGTCTACAGCCGACGAGGACGCCAACTGCCCATTATCCCGCCCAAAGGAGCTCCGGACAGAAGTATGTCTTTTAGTTACCTGTCAGCTAACGGTGCTGGCTCCGGCGGTGTCGCATGATGCTGATCAGCGATTGTGACACATTTCACACATAAACTAACTTGTACACACTGAGGTAGCTGTATTTTGAGAAGAAGTTCATCAGACAGGTTGTTCAGGGCAGAGGTTCCCCAAATAAAAAGTTCAGAACTGTTTCATGAGGCAGCTGGCAGAGATACAGTTTTTAATGTTTGTTAGTGTTACTGTTACTGATGTGTCCTCAGCATTCATTCATATATATATGATATATATCATATTGGATTATAAATAAAATCAAAAAAAGGCCTCCATGGGCTGCTGGTGGTCTAACAGTGGGTTTTGTCTTTCAGATGGAGAACCTTCTGACACTGTGCTCACAGGTACAGACTGAGCTCTGTGTATAGTTTAGTTAAAGTAACACCTTAAGAACTAGAACAGTTCTGCTTGTTAGTAGTACTGTTGTGTTTGTCTTGTACTAGTTTGATACCTAAAAACAGGTAGGAAGGAGGTTGTGTTCAAGAAAATATGCTGCGTCCCCATCACATGCTGGGAGATGTAGTCCCTCCAGATAGTCCAACGTTATGTACCAGGATTGTCTCAAGATCTCAGTCTGCTTCATACTGAATAGTTCAAACTTCATGTGGTCTGAACAGGTCAAAGTCGGTAAAAAACAGAAAGAAAAGGGTGGGGCTGAGAAGGCAAGGGGGAAAAAATGCAACAGAGAGGGAAGCTGCTAAATGTTGCAAACTAACTGAAATGTTCAGCAGCACAGCCAGAAGCACCACCACTGGAGCACAAGTTCAGTTTAATATTAGTAGCATCCAATTAAGTGAAGAAGTGAGTCAGACAGCTGTCCACAGACAGATACAGGGAAAGTAAGTATGGAACATGAGAGAGGAAGAGAGTTACCTTCTAGGGCTGATATTAGGAAATGTTATTCAGGTTGCTACATTTTTATCTAGAGGGACTGCAGTGTGATGATACCTTCATTTCTATGTGAGTTTTCAAGTTAAATTAGAATGCTATGCTCTTAACACAACATCTCAGTCTCAGCCAACATCAGGGCTATTGCTCTAATTTGGATGGTATAGTATCATGAACCACAATTAAAGTATTGTGACACTCATGCCAGGCGTTGTTGTTGTTGAGTGTCCGCATGCTGATTGCTTTGGGCCGGGCATAGTCAAGTCCGTCCCTGCTAGAGACTGTGTTTAACGTTCCTCTTAAGAAGGTCAGCATTTGGACCTGGTCTGGCTTGAAAGACTAGCAGGCTGGTTCCTTGTGGACCCCAGGCTGAATCTATGTAAGGATGTAAGGTTCAGGTGTGCTGCAGGTTTGTTGCCAATTAAAGACATTCATTGTGAAGTTGCTTACTTTTACACAGGAACCACCACGGGCTGAAGTAAGTGACACTGCTGGTCACTGCCACAGCCTTTGTCTAATCCAACATTATAAAGGTAGTTTCAGGTGCGTTTAGAGGATCCAGTAAGAACCTTTAAGCAGAATGAGACCTTCAGTTTCATCAGTCAGAACTCGGTCTTTATCTGTAATCTGTATGTGATCATATTTCACCTTATCATCCATCTCACTGATCATTTTTTTCTTTTTCATTTGTCTAAAATCTTTTGCTGTCCATCAGTTCTGCCCCTGGTCACCACAGGAGTGCCCCCTGTCACCAAACAAGGCCCTCCCCCTGTCAATCATCAGCCACCTCCTCTAATACGAATCCAAGCCCCACCACCTGGAACCACCCAGCCCCACCTGTCACCTGCACCTGGTCATGCACCTGGACCAGCACCTGTGCCAGCTTCTGTCCAAATCAAAGCTCCAATCCCAGCTCCTGTACCTGTCCCACACCCGGACCCTGCTTCTGCACCTATCCAACCCCCAGCCCCAGCTCCTGTACCTGTCCAACCCCCGGCCCCAGCTTCTGTACCTGTCCAACCCCTGGCCCCAGCTCCTGTACCTGCCAAACCCCCAGCCCCAGCTCCTGCACCTGTCCAACCCCCGGCCCCAGCTTCTGTACCTGTCCAACCCCTGGCCCCAGCTCCTGTACCTGCCAAACCCCCAGCCCCAGCTCCTGTACCTGTCCAACCCCCGGACCCAGCTTCTGTACCTGTCCAACCCCCAGCCCTGGCTTCTGTACCTGTCCAACCCCTGGTCCCAGCTCCTGTGCCTGCTCAACCTCCGGCCCCAGCTCCTGTACCTGTACAAGCCCTAGCCCCTGCACCTGTACAAGCCCCGGGCCCAGCTGCAACTCCAGTCACAGCAGTACGGAAAGCCCCACCCTCCACGCCTGCAGTTGTCCCACCCCCTACTTCTGTAGTCCAGTCACAACCACCTCCTGTACCTGCTCCAACACCTGCCATGACAACTACCCCTGCACCCTCACCTGCCCCTCCCCCACATACTCCAGGTGTGTACAGCACATGATTGATGTGTGTGTAAAACAGTCTGACAGTAGAACCCATAGAACCAGTAGATCCAGAAGAACCAGCAGATCGAGAAGAACCAGTAGAAACAGTAGACCCAGAAGAACCATTAGATTCAATAGAAACAGTAGATCAAGTAGATTCAGAAGTAAGGATGCACCGATCCATCCGTCCGCTGAACATCAGCTGAACACATATAACAAAGAAAAAACACTGGCCTTCGGTCAAGTTGTTATTTTAAACATTGGTATCTGCCCAGAATTTCACAATCAGTGTATCCCTATCCAGAAGGAACAGTATAAACAGTAGAACCAATAGATCAAGTATAACCAGAAGAACCAATATATCCAGTAGAACTAGAAGAACCAGTAGATCCGGTAGATTGAGAAGAAACAGTAGAGCCAGTAGCTGGTGCAGTCAGATATGTTTGTGTTATTCATTGGTTTCTGTGTTTGTCTTTGTTACATCACACTGATGTCATCACTTCCCACCTGTCCATGTTAGAGCCAGACAGACGCTCAGCGACACCTGGAGGGACAAGAAAAGGCAAGTTAGGGTCTCAGAGGTGTATTCTGGTGTATCTGATGATGCGTTCAAGTGATCCTCGTCAGCTCTTAAAGCGCCAAGTAAAGAGTTGATGATGAATACTGGGATTTCACTTGTCCTGCTTGTTTAACTGGTCACTGTAGTCTGACCAATCATCTCTCTGACATGATGCAGAGGTCACATGGGAGGATCAGCAGAAGAAAACAGCCAATGGTATGGTACCACCTGTCAGCCACACCCACCCCTAGACAGGTAGCCCATCCCCCCGTAGAATGCTCAATCGTGTAACATGTTAGTCACCTGAGTGTTGAGAGGAGGAAGTGGATTGGTTTGATTTCCTGTGTCTGATGCTGTATTCACCTGTCTGTCTGCCCACCTCTCTGTCTTTCTGTCCGCCCACCTGTCTGTCTGACAAACTGTGACATCAGATTATTGTACTCACCTCTCATCTTCTGTCCCTGCAGGTGCGATGAAGGATCCATCAAAGGTGAACAGACTGAAATGCGTCATCGACCTATGACACAATACATACATCACTGATGATACTGTATGTCTGCTCACCTGTTCACCTGTCTGTGTTTCCAGATGAAGGACAGTCTGTCTTTTAAATCATCAGACAGTGATGTCAGCGACATGTCAGCCATGTCCACCAACATCCGATCTGTCCGTAGGATCAGGTGAGACCAGCAGCCAATCACAACCCGGGATTCATCAGATTAAAGTTGTGATTGGACATGAACAAACATGTTCACACACAAGTCAAATCAAATCAAATTTTATTTGTATCGCCCAAAAACAGAATCACAAAACACATTTTGCTTCGGAGGGCTTTACAGTCTGTACAGGCAGTGACTCCCTCTGTCCTTAGACCCTCGGTTCCCCTTTAACAGGGAAAACATGTGGAAGAAAGCTCAGGAAGAGCCACAGAGGAGGGATCCCTCTGCCAGGACGGACAGACGTCACATGGATGTCACATGTACAGAACAATCAACACAAACATGTTGTACAGTTACAATGAATGATAGAATGATTACAGCAGCAGCTGTGATAGAGAGACACAGATGCACAGCAGCAGTAAATCATTAACTATAAACTGTGATGGAGAGATGGGAGCAATAATGACAGTAATAATATATGTAGTGGACGTCATGCAGAACCACAGCAGCAGCCACGATCCAGGAGAACCTGCTGGACGAGAGAGCACAGAGACTCAGGGAGGAAGTTTAATTAGTAACATTAATGAGACAGGTATGTTTACAGGTGGAGAGAGAGGGAGAGAGAGAGACAGAGGTGAGGGAGGGGGAGTCCCGGTAGTCTAGTCCTATGGCAGCATAACTTAAGGGAAGGCCTGAGCCAGCACTAACTATGAGGTCTATCAAAAAGGAAAGTCTTACGTCTACTCTTGAAGGTGGTGACTGTCTCTGCCTCCAGAACCCAGAAAGGTAGTTTGTTCCACAGAAGAGGAGCTTGATAGCTGAAAGCTCTGGCTCCCAGTCTGCTTTTGGGAACTATAGGAACCACAAGGAACCCTGCATTCTGAGAGCGCAGTGTTCTAGAGGGGTAGTAAGGTACTAAGAGTTCTTTTAGATATGATGGTGCCTGGCCCTGAAGAGCTTTGTATGTAAGGAGAAGAATTTTAAATTATGTTCTTCTGAATTCTGAATTAGCTGCAAAGTCCTCAGAGACTTATTGGAGCAGCCTGATAAAGAGTTACAATAGTCCAGCCTAGAAGTAACAAATGCATGGAATAGTTTTTCTGCATTTGTTTTACGTGGACATTAAAGGATTTTTATATCCTTAAGGCATGCTTGGAGTTTATTTAACTGATTGGTTTCATCAGGGTTGATTGATAAATATAATTGGATTTGTATTGGATTGGAGTGGACTAAACACAGTACTAAGACTATCATTGTGGTTGTCCGCAAATTCTGCTAATTCAGATAAAAATTCAGAGTAAGGGCCAGGAGCGCGATATACTTTAACAAATAGGATTGGCTATAATGTTTTCCATGTTGGGTGAGTGAAGCTAAGAACAAGACTTTCAAATGAATTATAACTTAGTTTAGTTTTAGGACTTATATGGTTTAGACTTGAATCAAATATGGCTCCAACTCCACCACCTCGACCATTACTTCGAGGAATATGAGTGTTACAATGACTGGGAGGAGTGGATTCATTTAAGCTAACATATTCACCCTCCTGCAGCCAGGTTTCAGTGAGACAAAATAAATCAATATTATAATCAGATATTAATTCATTGACTAAAAGAGCTTTAGAGGACAAGGACCTGATATTCAAGAGTCCACATTTTATTCTCTTACTTTGAACTTTGAACAGACACAGTCTCTATACTAAAGTATTGGGTGGGCAGCTGCTCTAATGGAGGCACAGAGAAGCGTGTAAGACTGCAGCTCTGCTTCCTGGTCTCAACTCTGGGTTGTCACGGTTTTGGTTGGCTAATAAATTTGGCCATTTTTCTAGATATGAAAGCTGCTCCA
Organism: Nibea albiflora; assembly: GCA_014281875.1. Taxonomy (NCBI): domain Eukaryota; kingdom Metazoa; phylum Chordata; class Actinopteri; family Sciaenidae; genus Nibea; species Nibea albiflora. The sequence goes on along the minus strand of CM024811.1, from coordinate 21,295,642 downwards.
TCCAAAGTGGGATGGATGCCGTCTCTCTTAATCAGACTAGGTTTTCCCCAGAAAGGTGTCCAATTATCTATGAAGCCCACATCGTTTGTGTCATTCATATTTATACCATCAACACATCTCACATCTGGCTTCTCCCACTGTGGTTCTGTGTTTTTAGTATGTTCACATTTGCATGTTTGTTACATGTGTCGTGCATGGTCGGGTTACTATTCATTACTCTTTCTCCTGCTGCATGCTGCTGTTCCACCTCTCATTGGCTGAAACAGTCAGGCGGAGTCTCTGCAGGGCCAATCAGGGGAGCTGGGGTCAGGGTCAGAGGGCACACAGGAAGTAGTGGGCATGGCAAATGACTGCGCCACGCCTCAAAAGAGCGACTCGATGGATGAGGGAGAGGACGAGGAGCCTGAGCCCGCAAAGTAAGCCGCCAATCAACGCTCAACGAGTGCTCCAGACCATTCACCACAGCAACAGTAGTGATTAGAGTAGTGACCCCACCCTCTCCCTCTATGTGACCCCCACCTCTCCCGTGAGGTGTTTTGACAGGTGTGGTTGTCCCTCTCTCCTCCTGCAGGGCGTCGTCAGCGTCCGGTGCTCCTCTCACAAAGTCATCAAGCGTTGGTGGAGAGATCTGCTCGCTGAGCAGAAACGACGACGACGATGACGACAAAAAGCGGCGCTCGAGCTTCGGTGCGAAGATGATGGGAATGGTTGGACTTGGGAAGAAGAGTCAGAGTGCCTCCCAGCTCAACCCTGAGGGTCAGTCCCAGTTTGACCAGTACGTAACATCATCTGACGTCAGATATTAAACTCTTATTCTCTCTGTCTGTCTCCATCCACCCATCCTCCAGAGGAGGAGAAGAAGAAAAAGGTGGTGAGACTTCCGGTCCAGAGGAGTGTAGAAACGGGATTGGCCATTGAGTTTAAATCTCGTTTCACCCGACAACAGAGTCGCGACCCGGACGCAGAGGATCCGAAACCTGGAGCGTACGAATGACTTCCTGTTCCCACTCCTCTTTTTAATCTGTGACTCGACTTTTTAATCTGACTCCTCTTTAATCTGTCATTCTTCTTTTTAATCTGTCACTCCTCTTTTTAATCTGTGACATCTCTTTAATCTCTTCAGTTTGATATTTCCTGGAGTGAAATTGGCTTCAGACAAACAGTTCACAGGATTTCTTGAGGGATTAGGCCCCGCTCAGCTGGCTGGACGCCAGACTCTTGCCACGCCCCCTATGGGTAATGACCAATCAAAAGTTTACAATATTGTTTTTTTTATATATACATATATATTTAGGTAGGTGTGAAATGAACATCGAACAAAATGCAATGAATGAACAGAAGAAAAATCTAAATCAGATCTATATTTGGTGTGACCACTCTGCCTTCAAACAGCTGTTCAGAACAGTTCTTGAGATCCTTCTGTCTGTTCATGTAATCCAGACAGACTCCATGATGTTGAGATCAGGCCTGTGGGGATCATACCATCACTCCTATATATTCTTTACATTGAAGATTGTTCTTAATGATATTTTCCACAAGACCGCTTCTAGCCAGACCTCTCTGGACAGTAGATGGGTGTACGTGGTTTCACTGGTTTCTGTCAGTTCTGAGCTAATGACACTGCTGGACGTCTTCAGATTTTTAAGGGACCACTATGATCCTGAACACTGCCTGTTTCTTCATGCTTCTTCAAAAGAGCTTGAACATCTTGAAACTGCAGTCTGGTTTGGAATCTTTGTCTGGAGAGGCCTTGCTGATACAGCAGAACTACCTTGCGTCTTGTTGCTGTGCTCAGTGTTGCCATGATGACATGCCTGTGACATCAAACTGTCACCACAGCCTCACCTTGGCAGCAGAGTCTGACTGTTCCTCACCCAATTTGAATCTGTTTCAATTAATGTCTCTGTTTTACCCTTCACATGAAACTGATGATCATTAACACCTGTTAGGCACAACTGGTTGATCACACACCTGACTGACTATAATCCTACAAAAGCCATGACTCTTCAAGTGAACCTGTAACAACTGATGCTGTTTGAAAACAAAGGGTAGAAACATCAAGTATAGATTTATGTATATCTATAGATTTATTTTTTTTATTTTGCTCATTAACTTAAATAAGCATTTTTTAATAATTTTGAAAGACATATATAGTACAGTATATGTACTATATGCTGTACTCTTCAGTATATCAGTGTTTATATTTACATGAGTGTAGAAGAAAAACAACTCTGACACTGATCTGTTTATTTTTTGATGTATTGATACGCAGAATGTCATGGCACAATAAAATACTGTAACATCACTGTGACATCATGTAACACAAGCTCTGATTGGCTGTTTGGTCGTCAGGTGACATACAGATTGGGATGGTGTACAGAAAGGAGCGCCTGGATGTGGAGGTGATCCGAGCTCGAGGTCTTGTGGGAAAACAAGGCAACAAGAATACTCCAGGTAACACAAATAGACACAGTACGTAGTAGTACAAACATGATGTTTATATATTGTGTGTATTACTATATATATTTGTGTGTGTGTGTAGCTCCGTACGTGAAGGTGTATCTGATGGATAACGGGAAGTGTGTGTTGAAGCGAAGAACTCGTTTGGCGAGAAAAACACTCGACCCTCTTTATCAACAGCAGCTGCAATTTGAAGAAAACCCAGAAGGAAAAGTTCTGCAGGTACACAAGTTCATATCCATACAAACAGAACCAGTCCGGACTCAGTTGGTTCTCACTGGCTCTGTTGAAAAAACAAACTTCTGTAACATCATTTCTGTCTCTGCAGATCATCGTGTGGGGCGACTACGGTCGAATGGATCACAAATCCTTCATGGGCGCTGCTCAGATCCTATTGGATGATCTGGACCTGTCGAACATGGTGATTGGTTGGTTTAAACTGTTTCCAGCCACCTCGTTGGTGGACCCCGCTTTGGCTCCACTGACCAATAAGGAGACAGAGGGCAGTAAATCATAGCATAAGAGGGGCAGGATTTACAGTATCGCCATAGCAACAGGCCAGGAGGAGACAGGAGGGGACATGCTGTTGCTAGGCAGAGCCTAAAAAAAGTCCCACGATCCTCCTCTGCTGCTGCATGCTGCATGATGACATCATAACGATGTCATAACAGCGCTAAAATGTTGTCAACAAGAGGAAGAGGGAGGCTCCGCCCCATGACGCTCAGACAGGAAATGACTCTCCCAGGGAGGGCGGGGCAACGCAGCAAAGGATGCTGGGAAAAGGAGGGACAGGAGAGGCCTCCAGCTACAAGCCAATCAGAGCAACTCCTCAGGAGTCATGTGACTGTTAGAGGCATGTCCACAAAAATCATAGACTGATAGTTTCCATGGAGACAGGGAACATGGAGGTCTGGTTCTTTATGTTTTTGCATGGAACTTTAGAACATAAGAAACATCAACTGTGAAAAAGTTAAAGAACATGAGAACATGAAAAATAAAAAAAATTCAACTCAGCGGTTTTCTGAAAATCTGTTTTAAATGACAGTTCTACAGGTAACACTGAAAGATTCTGGTTCTCTAAGGTTCCACAGGTATCACTGAAAGGTTCGAGTCTGTCTGCGAGGTAAGACAGGTGTTCAGACAGACATGCACTTCATCATATTTATATTAATAACTCTGTTTACAGCTCACTGACTGCAGCTCATTTTATTTTAACCTGCGCCCTGCAACTCTACCTGCAGCTCTACCTGGAGCTCTACCTGGAGCTCTACCTGCAGCTCTACCTGCAACTCTACCTGCAGCTCTACCTGCAGCTCTACCTGCAACTCTACCTGCAACTCTACCTGCAGCTCTACTTGCAGCTCTACGTAGATTTTCACACCTATCTGTCTTCTAGAGGTGCCACCCATCACAAGCACCAACTATTATAGTCTTCCTTGGCTGAAAGACTACTATAATCACTATCCTATACACTCACCACCTATCAAGTCATCAGTATAAAAATAAACATGATGAACGATGCTAAACCTGTAACCTAGTAGACAGCTGCTATGGAAAGCCGTTTGAGCATTTATTCAATATCCTTGATATCGGACTTAAGGTCCATGTACTGTAAGCTTTTTGTCCTCACTAGTAAGACAATTTTGTGCACTAGTAGAACTACCAGAGCACACTAGTAGAACAACTGTGTCTTACTAGTAACATTTTATACACTACTAGTGCCACTTTTGGCCTACTAGTTCGCAATCAAACCCTACTTGTAAACTACTGTGCTGCACTAGTAACACTACTACGCCTTACTAGTAGGCATGTGTCATGCACTAGTAGCCTCCTGGACCCTACTAGTAGCACCAAAATGCCCACTAGTAGCGATAGTAAGGCATTTTTGACCTCACTAGTACTACTAGTAAGTACAAAAATGTCCACTTGTAGTACTAGTGAGGTATATTTTACCTTATTAGTACTAATAGTAACAGTGAGAATGCCTACTAGTAGTACTAGTAACATCAAAAATGCTCACTAGTGACAGATATTTTTTTCTTACTAGTGAGCCTCCGAACCCAACATGTAAGGAGTTTGGCTGCACTAGTATGATACAATACACTACTAGTGCGCAACTAGCCCGCTACTAGTGCGCAATTGCACACTACTGGTCCGCAACTTCATTCAACTAGTAAGACATTTCTGTAACAAGTAAGACATTTCTGCACACTAGTAGGACAACTTCAGCGTACTAGTAGGACAACTACATCTTACTAGTGAAGCAAAACTGTGCACTAGTTGGCAACTGTGCTCTACTAGTACTACTAGTGACACAATAAAATTCTACTAGTTAACATCTACCACCTCACTAGTACTCTACCACCTCACTAGTGATATTTTTTGCCATACTATACTATGACTTTTTTTGGGCATAATACACTGACTTTTTTTTGCCATACTATACTATGACTTTTTTTAATCACACTAAAATTTGACTTTTTGCCATACTATCCTATGACTTTTTTTTACATACTATGAGTTATTTTTACCATACTAAACTATGATTTTTTTTACCATACTATATTATGACTTTTTTTTGCCATACTATACTATGATTTTTTTTACTATACTATACTATGACCTTTTGCCATACTATACTATGACTTTTTTGGGCATACTATACTATGACTTTTTTGCCATACTATACTGACTTTTTTTGCCATATTATATGACTTTTTTTTTACTCACTGAGTTTTTTTTAACCATACTAATCTATGACCTTTTGCCATACTATACAGTGACTTTTTTTGCCATACTATAATATGACTTTTTTTGCCATACTATACTGACTTTTTTGGGCATACCATACTATGACTTTTTGCCATACTATACTATGACTTTTTTTTTTACTCAGTTTTTTTTTTAACCATACTAAACTATGACCTTTTGCCATACTATACAGTGACTTTTTTGCCATACTATATTATGACTTTTTTTTGCCATACTATACTATGACTTTTTTTTCCATACTATAATATGACTTTTTTTTGCCATACTATACTATGATTTTTTTTACTATACTATGACTTTTTTTGCCATACTATACTATGATTTTTTTTTACTATGCTCTGACTTGATATCCGTGATATCAGTGATATCCGTGATATCCGTAATATCCTTGATATCCATGATATCAGTGATATCCTTGATATCCATGATAGTATATACTATGACTTTTTTAAAACTAAATTGACTTTTTTTTGCCATACTATACTATAACTTTTTTTGGGCATACTATACTATGACTTTTTTTGGGCATACTATACTATGACTTTTTTTTGCCATACTATACTATGACTTTTTTGGCATAATACACTGACTTTTTTTGCCATACTATACTATGACTTTTTTTTGGCATAATATACTGATTTTTTTGCCATACTATACTATGACTTTTTTAAAAGTTTTTTTCAACCATACTAAACTATGACCTTTTGCCATACTATATTGTGACGTTTTTGCCATACTATACTATGACTTTTTTGCCATACTATACTATGAATTTTTTGGGCATACTATACTATGACTTTTTTGCCGTACTATACTATGACTTTTTACACACCGAGTTTTTTTTTTTTTAACCACACTAAACTTTGACTTTTTGCCATACTATACTATGACTTTTTTTTTTAACTCAGTTTTTTTTAACCATACTAAACTATGACCTTTTGCCATACTATATTATGACTTTTTTGCCATACTATACTATGACTTTTTTGCCATACTATACTATGACTTTTTTTTGGCATACTATACTATGACTTTTTTTTAACCACACTAAACTTTGACTTTTTGCCATACTATACTATGACCTTTTTTTTTAGTTTTTTTTGCCATACTAAACTATGATTTTTTACATACTGAGTTTTTTTAACCATACTAGACTATGACCTTTTGCCATACTATACAGTGACTTTTTTGCCATACTATATTATGACTTTTTTTTACATACTATACTATGACTTTTTTTTGCCATACTATACTATGACTTTTTTTGGGCATACTATACTATGACTTTTTTTGCCATACTATACTATGACTTTTTTTGCCATACTATACTATGACTTTTTTTGCCATACTATACTATGATTTTTTTACTAAATTATGACTTTTTTTTGCCATACTATACTATGACTTTTTTTGGGCATACTATAGTATGACTTTCTTTTACATACTATGAGGTTATTTTTACCATCCTAAACTATGACCTTTTGCCATACTATACTATGACTTCTTTTGCCATACTATACTATGACTTTTTTTGCCATACTATACTGACTTTTTTTTGGCATAATATACTGACTTTTTTTGCCATACTATACTATGACTTTTTTTGCCATACTATACTATGACTTTTTTGGCATAATACACTGACTTTTTTTGCCATACTATACTATGACTTTTTTTGGGCATACTATACTATGACTTTTTTTTGGCATACTATACTATGACTTTTTTTGCCATACTATACTATGACTTTTTTTGCCATACTATACTATGACTTTTTTGGCATAATACACTGACTTTTTTTGCCATACTACACTATGACTTTTTTTGGGCATACTATACTATGACTTTTTTTTGGCATACTATACTATGACTTTTTTTGCCATACTATACTATGACTTTTTTGCCATGCTATACTATGACTTTTATTTGGCATAATATACTGACTTTTTTTTAACCACACTAAACTTTGACTTTTTGCCATACTATACTATGACCTTTTTTTTTAGTTTTTTTTGCCATACTAAACTATGATTTTTTACGTACTGAGTTTTTTTAACCATACTAGACTATGACCTTTTGCCATACTATACAGTGACTTTTTTGCCATACTATATTATGACTTTTTTTTACATACTATACTATGACTTTTTTTTTGCCATACTATACTATGACTTTTTTTAGGCATACTATACTATGACTTTTTTTGCCATACTATACTATGACTTTTTTTGCCATACTATACTATGACTTTTTTTGCCATACTATACTATGACTTTTTTTGGGCATACTATAGTATGACTTTCTTTTACATACTATGAGGTTATTTTTACCATCCTAAACTATGACCTTTTGCCATACTATACTATGACTTCTTTTGCCATACTATACTATGACTTTTTTTTGCCATACTATACTGACTTTTTTTTGGCATAATATACTGACTTTTTTTGCCATACTATACTATGACTTTTTTTGCCATACTATACTATGACTTTTTTGGCATAATACACTGACTTTTTTTGCCATACTATACTATGACTTTTTTTGGGCATACTATACTATGACTTTTTTTTGGCATACTATACTATGACTTTTTTTGCCATACTATACTATGACTTTTTTTGCCATACTATACTATGACTTTTTTGGCATAATACACTGACTTTTTTTTGCCATACTATACTATGACTTTTTTTGGGCATACTATACTATGACTTTTTTTGCCATACTATACTATGACTTTTTTTGGCCATACTATACTATGACTTTTTTGCCATACTATACTATGACTTTTTTTTTCCTAAATTATGACTTTTTTTGCCATACTATACTATGACTTTTTTTGGGCATACTATAGTATGACTTTCTTTTACATACTATGAGGTTATTTTTACCATCCTAAACTATGACCTTTTGCCATACTATACTATGACTTCTTTTGCCATACTATACTATGACTTTTTTTGCCATACTATACTGACTTTTTTTTGGCATAATATACTGACTTTTTTTGCCATACTATACTATGACTTTTTTTGCCATACTATACTATGACTTTTTTGGCATAATACACTGACTTTTTTTGCCATACTATACTATGACTTTTTTTGGGCATACTATACTATGACTTTTTTTGCCATACTATACTATGACTTTTTTTGGGCATACTATACTATGACTTTTTTTGCCATACTATACTATGACTTTTTTTGCCATACTATACTATGACTTTTTTGGCATAATACACTGACTTTTTTTGCCATACTACACTATGACTTTTTTTGGGCATACTATACTATGACTTTTTTTTGGCATACTATACTATGACTTTTTTTGCCATACTATACTATGACTTTTTTGCCATGCTATACTATGACTTTTATTTGGCATAATATACTGACTTTTTTTTGACATACTATACTATGACTTTTTTTGGCATAATATACTGACATTTTTTTGCCATACTATACTATGACTTTTTTTTTTAGTTTTTTTTGCCATACTAAACTATGACCTTTTGCCATACTATACAGTGACTTTTTTTGCCATACTATACTATGACTTTTTTTACATACTATGACCTTTTTTTTTACTCTACTATACTATGACTTTTTTGCCATACTATACTATGACTTTTTTTTGCCATACTATACTATGATTTTTTTACTATACTATACAGTGACTTCTTTTTGGCATACTATACTATGACTTTTTTGCCATAATATACTATGACTTTTTTTGGCATGACATACTGACTTTTTTTTGCCATACTATACTATGACATTTTTTTGGCATAATATACTGACTTTTTTTTAACCACACTAAACTTTGACTTTTTGCCATACTATACTATGACCTTTTTTTTAGTTTTTTTTGCCATACTAAACTATGATTTTTTACGTACTGAGTTTTTTTAACCATACTAGACTATGACCTTTTGCCATACTATACAGTGACTTTTTTGCCATACTATATTATGACTTTTTTTTACATACTATACTATGACTTTTTTTTGCCATACTATACTATGACTTTTTTTAGGCATACTATACTATGACCTTTTTTGCCATACTATACTATGACTTTTTTTGCCATACTATACTGACTTTTTTTGCCATACTATACTATGATTTTTTTACTAAATTATGACTTTTTTTTGCCATACTATACTATGACTTTTTTTGGGCATACTATAGTATGACTTTCTTTTACATACTATGAGGTTATTTTTACCATCCTAAACTATGACCTTTTGCCATACTATACTATGACTTCTTTTGCCATACTATACTATGACTTTTTTTGCCATACTATACTGACTTTTTTTTGGCATAATATACTGACTTTTTTTGCCATACTATACTATGACTTTTTTTGCCATACTATACTATGACTTTTTTGGCATAATACACTGACTTTTTTTGCCATACTATACTATGACTTTTTTTGGGCATACTATACTATGACTTTTTTTTGGCATACTATACTATGACTTTTTTTGCCATACTATACTATGACTTTTTTTGCCATACTATACTATGACTTTTTTGGCATAATACACTGACTTTTTTTGCCATACTACACTATGACTTTTTTTGGGCATACTATACTATGACTTTTTTTTGGCATACTATACTATGACTTTTTTTGCCATACTATACTATGACTTTTTTGCCATGCTATACTATGACTTTTATTTGGCATAATATACTGACTTTTTTTGACATACTATACTATGACTTTTTTTGGCATAATATACTGACATTTTTTTGCCATACTATACTATGACTTTTTTTTTTTTTTTTTTTGCCATACTAAACTATGACCTTTTGCCATACTATACAGTGACTTTTTTTGCCATACTATACTATGACTTTTTTTTACATACTATGACCTTTTTTTTACTCTACTATACTATGACTTTTTTGCCATACTATACTATGACTTTTTTTTGCCATACTATACTATGATTTTTTTACTATACTATACAGTGACTTCTTTTTGGCATACTATACTATGACTTTTTTTGCCATAATATACTATGACTTTTTTTTGGCATGACATACTGACTTTTTTTTGCCATACTATACTATGACTTTTTTTTGGCATAATATACTGACTTTTTTTTAACCACACTAAACTTTGACTTTTTGCCATACTATACTATGACCTTTTTTTTTAGTTTTTTTTGCCATACTAAACTATGATTTTTTACGTACTGAGTTTTTTTAACCATACTAGACTATGACCTTTTGCCATACTATACAGTGACTTTTTTGCCATACTATATTATGACTTTTTTTTACATACTATACTATGACTTTTTTTTGCCATACTATACTATGACTTTTTTTAGGCATACTATACTATGACTTTTTTTGCCATACTATACTATGACTTTTTTTGCCATACTATACTATGACTTTTTTTGCCATACTATACTATGATTTTTTTACTAAATTATGACTTTTTTTTGCCATACTATACTATGACTTTTTTTGGGCATACTATAGTATGACTTTCTTTTACATACTATGAGGTTATTTTTACCATCCTAAACTATGACCTTTTCCCATACTATACTATGACTTCTTTTGCCATACTATACTATGACTTTTTTTGCCATACTATACTGACTTTTTTTTGGCATAATATACTGACTTTTTTTGCCATACTATACTATGACTTTTTTTGCCATACTATACTATGACTTTTTTGGCATAATACACTGACTTTTTTGCCATACTATACTATGACTTTTTTTGGGCATACTATACTATGACTTTTTTTTGGCATACTATACTATGACTTTTTTTGCCATACTATACTATGACTTTTTTTGCCATACTATACTATGACTTTTTTGGCATAATACACTGACTTTTTTTGCCATACTACACTATGACTTTTTTTGGGCATACTATACTATGACTTTTTTTTGGCATACTATACTATGACTTTTTTTGCCATACTATACTATGACTTTTTTGCCATGCTATACTATGACTTTTATTTGGCATAATATACTGACATTTTTTTGCCATACTATACTATGACTTTTTTTTTTAGTTTTTTTTGCCATACTAAACTATGACCTTTTGCCATACTATACAGTGACTTTTTTTGCCATACTATACTATGACTTTTTTTTACATACTATGACCTTTTTTTTACTCTACTATACTATGACTTTTTTGCCATACTATACTATGACTTTTTTTTGCCATACTATACTATGATTTTTTTACTATACTATACAGTGACTTCTTTTTGGCATACTATACTATGACTTTTTTTGCCATAATATACTATGACTTTTTTTTGGCATGACATACTGACTTTTTTTTGCCATACTATACTATGACTTTTTTTTGGCATAATATACTGACTTTTTTTTAACCACACTAAACTTTGACTTTTTGCCATACTATACTATGACCTTTTTTTTTAGTTTTTTTAACCATACTAGACTATGACCTTTTGCCATACTATACAGTGACTTTTTTGCCATACTATATTATGACTTTTTTTTACATACTATACTATGACTTTTTTTTGCCATACTATACTATGACTTTTTTTGGGCATACTATACTATGACTTTTTTTGCCATACTATACTATGACTTTTTTTGCCATACTATACTATGACTTTTTTTGCCATACTATACTATGATTTTTTTACTAAATTATGACTTTTTTTGCCATACTATACTATGACTTTTTTTGGGCATACTATAGTATGACTTTCTTTTACATACTATGAGGTTATTTTTACCATCCTAAACTATGACCTTTTGCCATACTATACTGACTTTTTTTTGGCATAATATACTGACTTTTTTTGCCATACTATACTATGACTTTTTTTGGCATAATATACTGACTTTTTTTAACCACACTAAACTTTGACTTTTTGCCATACCATACTGACTTTTTTTTTACAAACTGACTTTTTTTTGCCATACTATACTATGAGTTTTTTTTACATACTATGAGTTTTTTTTAACCATACTAAACTATGACCTTTTGCCATACTATACAGTGACTTTTTTGCCATACTATACAGTGACTTTTTTGCCATACTATATTATGACTTTTTTTTACATACCATACTATGACTTTTTTTTACATACTATGAGGTTTTTTTTTACCATACTAAACTATGACTTTTTTTGCCATACTATACTATGACTTTTTTTGGGCATACTATACTATGACTTCTTTTTCGCCATACTATACTATGACTTTTTTTTTTGGCATAATATAGTGACTTTTTTTTGCCATACTATAATATGACTTTTTTGCCATACTATACTATGACTTTTTTTGCCATACTATACTATGACTTTTTTTGGGCATACTATACTATGACTTTTTTTTGCCATGCTATACTATGACTTTTTTTGGCATAATATACTGACTTTTTTTTGCCATACTATACTATTTTTTTTTGGCATAATATACTGACTTTTTTTAACCACACTAAACTTTGACTTTTTGCCATACCATACTGACTTTTTTTTTACAAACTGACTTTTTTTTGCCATACTATACTATGAGTTTTTTTTACATACTATGAGTTTTTTTTAACCATACTAAACTATGACCTTTTGCCATACTATACAGTGACTTTTTTGCCATACTATACAGTGACTTTTTTGCCATACTATATTATGACTTTTTTTTACATACTATACTATGACTTTTTTTTACATACTATGAGGTTTTTTTTTACCATACTAAACTATGACTTTTTTTGCCATACTATACTATGACTTTTTTTGGGCATACTATACTATGACTTCTTTTTCGCCATACTATACTATGACTTTTTTTTTTGGCATAATATAGTGACTTTTTTTTGCCATACTATAATATGACTTTTTTGCCATACTATACTATGACTTTTTTTGCCATACTATACTATGACTTTTTTTGGGCATACTATACTATGACTTTTTTTTGCCATGCTATACTATGACTTTTTTTGGCATAATATACTGACTTTTTTTTGCCATACTATACTATTTTTTTTTTGGCATAATATACTGACTTTTTTTAACCACACTAAACTTTGACTTTTTGCCATACTATACTATGACTTTTTTTTAAAGTTTTTTTTGCCATACTAAACTATGATTTTTTTACCATACTATACTATGACTTTTTTTAACTTTTTTTTAACCATACTAAACTATGACCTTTTGCCATACTATACAGTGACTTTTTTTGCCATACTATATTATGACTTTTTTTGCCATACTATACTATGACTTTTTTTTGGCATAATATACTGACTTTTTTTGCCGTACTATACTATGACTTTTTTGCCATACTATACCATGACTTTTTGGGCATACTATACTATGACTTTTTTTTTCCCATACTATACTATGACTTTTTTTACATTTTTTTTAACCACACTAAACTTTGACTTTTTGCCATACTATACTATGACTTTTTTTTTTACACACTGAGTTTTTTTTAACCATACTAAACTATGACTTTTGCCATACTATACAGTGACTTTTTTGCCATACTAAACTATGACTTTTTTTGCCATACTATACTATGACTTTTTTTGGGCATACTATACTATGACTTCTTTTTCGCCATAGTATACTATGACTTTTTTTTGGCATAATATAGTGACTTTTTTGCCATACTATACTATGACTTTTTTTGCCATACTATACTATGACTTTTTTGCCATACTATACTATGACTTTTTTTGCCATACTATACTATGACTTTTTTTGCCATACTATACTATGACTTTTTTTGCCATACTATCCTATGACTTTTTTGGCATAATACACTGACTTTTTTTGCCATACTATACTATGACTTTTTTTTGGCATACTATACTATGACTTTTTTTGCCATACTATACTATGACTTTTTTGCCATGCTATACTATGACTTTTATTTGGCATAATATACTGACTTTTTTTTAACCACACTAAACTTTGACTTTTTGCCATACTATACTATGACCTTTTTTTTAGTTTTTTTTGCCATACTAAACTATGATTTTTTACATACTGAGTTTTTTAACCATACTAGACTATGACCTTTTGCCATACTATACAGTGACTTTTTTGCCATACTATATTATGACTTTTTTTTACATACTATGACTTTTTTTTTGCCATACTATACTATGACTTTTTTTGGGCATACTATACTATGACTTTTTTGCCATACTATACTATGACTTTTTTTGCCATACTATACTATGACTTTTTTTTGCCATACTATACTATGATTTTTTTACTAAATTATGACTTTTTTTTTCGCCATACTATACTATGACTTTTTTTTTTGGCATAATATAGTGACTTTTTTTTGCCATACTATAATATGACTTTTTTGCCATACTATACTATGACTTTTTTTGCCATACTATACTATGACTTTTTTTGGGCATACTATACTATGACTTTTTTTTGCCATGCTATACTATGACTTTTTTTTGGCATAATATACTGACTTTTTTTTGCCATACTATACTATTTTTTTTTTGGCATAATATACTGACTTTTTTTAACCACACTAAACTTTGACTTTTTGCCATACTATGACTTTTTTTTAAAGTTTTTTTTGCCATACTAAACTATGATTTTTTTACCATACTATACTATGACTTTTTTTTAACCATACTAAACTATGACCTTTTGCCATACTATACAGTGACTTTTTTGCCATACTATATTATGACTTTTTTTGCCATACTATACTATGACTTTTTTTTGGCATAATATACTGACTTTTTTTGCCATACTATACCATGACTTTTTGGGCATACTATACTATGACTTTTTTTTCCCATACTATACTATGACTTTTTTTACAGTTTTTTTAACCACACTAAACTATGACTTTTGCCATACTATACAGTGACTTTTTTGCCATACTAAACTATGACTTTTTTTGCCATACTATACTATGACTTTTTTTGGGCATACTATACTATGACTTTTTTTGCCATACTATACTATGACTTTTTTTTGGCATAATATACTGACTTTTTTGCCATACTATACTATGACTTTTTTTTACTATACTATACTATGACCTTTTGCCATACTATATTGTGACTTTTTTGCCATACTATACTATGACTTTTTTGCCATACTATACTATGACTTTTTTTGGGCATACTATACTATGACTTCTTTTTCGCCATACTATACTATGACTTTTTTTTTTGGCATAATATAATGACTTTTTTTGCCATACTATAATATGACTTTTTTGCCATACTATACTATGACTTTTTTTGCCATACTATACTATGACTTTTTTTGGGCATACTATACTATGACTTTTTTTTGCCATGCTATACTATGACTTTTTTTGGCATAATATACTGACTTTTTTTTGCCATACTATACTATTTTTTTTTTGGCATAATATACTGACTTTTTTTAACCACACTAAACTTTGACTTTTTGCCATACTAAACTATGATTTTTTTACCATACTATACTATGACTTTTTGCCATACTATATTGTGACTTTTTTTTAACATACTATGAGGTTATTTTTACCATACTAAACTGACTTTTTTTGCCATACTATACTATGATTTTTTTTACTATAATATGACTTTTTTTTGCCATACTATACTGACTTTTTTTACACACTTTTACACTGACTTTTTTAAAAATTTTTTAACCATACTAAACTATGACCTTTTGCCATACTATAATATGACTTTTTTTTGCCATACTATACTATGATTTTTTTGCCATACTATAGTATGACTTTTTTTACACACTTACCATGACTTTTTGGGCATACTATACTATGACTTTTTTTTTTCCATACTATACTATGACTTTTTTTACACAGTTTTTTTAACCATACTAAACTATGACTTTTGCCATATTATACAGTGACTTTTTTACCATACTAAACTATGACTTTTTTTGCCATACTATACTATGACTTTTTTTGGGCATACTATACTATGACTTCTTTTTCGCTATACTATACTATGACTTTTTTTTGGCATAATATAGTGACTTTTTTGCCATACTATACTATGACTTTTTTTGCCATACTATACTATGACTTTTTTTGGGCATACTATACTATGACTTTTTTTTGCCATACTATAATATTTTTTTTTTTGGCATAATATACTGACTTTTTTTTGCCATACTATACTATGACCTTTTTTTTTCTTTTGGCATAATATACTGACTTTTTTTAACCACACTAAACTTTGACTTTTTGCCATACTATACTATGACTTTTTTTTTAAGTTTTTTTTGCCATACTAAACTATGATTTTTTTACCATACAATACTATGAGTTTTTTTTTTTTACAAACTGACTTTTTTTGCCATACTATACTATGACTTTTTTTGCCATACTATACTATGACTTTTTTGCCATACTATACTATGACTTTTTTTGCCATACTATACTATGACTTTTTTTGCCATACTATACTATGACTTTTTTTGCCATACTATCCTATGACTTTTTTGGCATAATACACTGACTTTTTTTGCCATACTATACTATGACTTTTTTTTGGCATACTATACTATGACTTTTTTTGCCATACTATACTATGACTTTTTTGCCATGCTATACTATGACTTTTATTTGGCATAATATACTGACTTTTTTTTAACCACACTAAACTTTGACTTTTTGCCATACTATACTATGACCTTTTTTTTAGTTTTTTTTGCCATACTAAACTATGATTTTTTACATACTGAGTTTTTTAACCATACTAGACTATGACCTTTTGCCATACTATACAGTGACTTTTTTGCCATACTATATTATGACTTTTTTTTACATACTATGACTTTTTTTTTGCCATACTATACTATGACTTTTTTTGGGCATACTATACTATGACTTTTTTGCCATACTATACTATGACTTTTTTTGCCATACTATACTATGACTTTTTTTGCCATACTATACTATGATTTTTTTACTAAATTATGACTTTTTTTTGCCATACTATACTATGACTTTTTTTGGGCATACTATAGTATGACTTTCTTTTACATACTATGAGGTTATTTTTACCATCCTAAACTATGACCTTTTGCCATACTATACTATGACTTCTTTTGCCATACTATACTATGACTTTTTTTGCCATACTATACTGACTTTTTTTTGGCATAATATACTGACTTTTTTTGCCATACTATACTATGACTTTTTTTGCCATACTATACTATGACTTTTTTGGCATAATACACTGACTTTTTTTGCCATACTATACTATGACTTTTTTTGGGCATACTATACTATGACTTTTTTTTGGCATACTATACTATGACTTTTTTTGCCATACTATACTATGACTTTTTTTGCCATACTATACTATGACTTTTTTGGCATAATACACTGACTTTTTTTGCCATACTACACTATGACTTTTTTTGGGCATACTATACTATGACTTTTTTTTGGCATACTATACTATGACTTTTTTTGCCATACTATACTATGACTTTTTTGCCATGCTATACTATGACTTTTATTTGGCATAATATACTGACTTTTTTTTAACCACACTAAACTTTGACTTTTTGCCATACTATACTATGACCTTTTTTTTTAGTTTTTTTTGCCATACTAAACTATGATTTTTTACGTACTGAGTTTTTTTAACCATACTAGACTATGACCTTTTGCCATACTATACAGTGACTTTTTTGCCATACTATATTATGACTTTTTTTTACATACTATACTATGACTTTTTTTTGCCATACTATACTATGACTTTTTTTAGGCATACTATACTATGACTTTTTTTGCCATACTATACTATGACTTTTTTTGCCATACTATACTATGACTTTTTTTGCCATACTATACTATGACTTTTTTTGGGCATACTATAGTATGACTTTCTTTTACATACTATGAGGTTATTTTTACCATCCTAAACTATGACCTTTTGCCATACTATACTATGACTTCTTTTGCCATACTATACTATGACTTTTTTTGCCATACTATACTGACTTTTTTTTGGCATAATATACTGACTTTTTTTGCCATACTATACTATGACTTTTTTTGCCATACTATACTATGACTTTTTTGGCATAATACACTGACTTTTTTTGCCATACTATACTATGACTTTTTTTGGGCATACTATACTATGACTTTTTTTTGGCATACTATACTATGACTTTTTTTGCCATACTATACTATGACTTTTTTTGCCATACTATACTATGACTTTTTTGGCATAATACACTGACTTTTTTTTGCCATACTATACTATGACTTTTTTTGGGCATACTATACTATGACTTTTTTTGCCATACTATACTATGACTTTTTTTGCCATACTATACTATGACTTTTTTTGCCATACTATACTATGATTTTTTTACTAAATTATGACTTTTTTTTGCCATACTATACTATGACTTTTTTTGGGCATACTATAGTATGACTTTCTTTTACATACTATGAGGTTATTTTTACCATCCTAAACTATGACCTTTTGCCATACTATACTATGACTTCTTTTGCCATACTATACTATGACTTTTTTTGCCATACTATACTGACTTTTTTTTGGCATAATATACTGACTTTTTTTGCCATACTATACTATGACTTTTTTTGCCATACTATACTATGACTTTTTTGGCATAATACACTGACTTTTTTTGCCATACTATACTATGACTTTTTTTGGGCATACTATACTATGACTTTTTTTGCCATACTATACTATGACTTTTTTTGGGCATACTATACTATGACTTTTTTTGCCATACTATACTATGACTTTTTTTGCCATACTATACTAATGACTTTCTTTGCATACCTGACTTTTTTGCCATACTACACTATGACTTTTTTTGGGCATACTATACTATGACTTTTTTTTGGCATACTATACTATGACTTTTTTTGCCATACTATACTATGACTTTTTTGCCATGCTATACTATGACTTTTATTTGGCATAATATACTGACTTTTTTTTGACATACTATACTATGACTTTTTTTGGCATAATATACTGACATTTTTTTGCCATACTATACTATGACTTTTTTTTTTAGTTTTTTTTGCCATACTAAACTATGACCTTTTGCCATACTATACAGTGACTTTTTTTGCCATACTATACTATGACTTTTTTTACATACTATGACCTTTTTTTTTACTCTACTATACTATGACTTTTTTGCCATACTATACTATGACTTTTTTTTGCCATACTATACTATGATTTTTTTACTATACTATACAGTGACTTCTTTTTGGCATACTATACTATGACTTTTTTTGCCATAATATACTATGACTTTTTTTGGCATGACATACTGACTTTTTTTTGCCATACTATACTATGACATTTTTTTGGCATAATATACTGACTTTTTTTTAACCACACTAAACTTTGACTTTTTGCCATACTATACTATGACCTTTTTTTTAGTTTTTTTTGCCATACTAAACTATGATTTTTTACGTACTGAGTTTTTTTAACCATACTAGACTATGACCTTTTGCCATACTATACAGTGACTTTTTTGCCATACTATATTATGACTTTTTTTTACATACTATACTATGACTTTTTTTTGCCATACTATACTATGACTTTTTTTAGGCATACTATACTATGACCTTTTTTGCCATACTATACTATGACTTTTTTTGCCATACTATACTGACTTTTTTTGCCATACTATACTATGATTTTTTTACTAAATTATGACTTTTTTTTGCCATACTATACTATGACTTTTTTTGGGCATACTATAGTATGACTTTCTTTTACATACTATGAGGTTATTTTTACCATCCTAAACTATGACCTTTTGCCATACTATACTATGACTTCTTTTGCCATACTATACTATGACTTTTTTTGCCATACTATACTGACTTTTTTTTGGCATAATATACTGACTTTTTTTGCCATACTATACTATGACTTTTTTTGCCATACTATACTATGACTTTTTTGGCATAATACACTGACTTTTTTTGCCATACTATACTATGACTTTTTTTGGGCATACTATACTATGACTTTTTTTTGGCATACTATACTATGACTTTTTTTGCCATACTATACTATGACTTTTTTTGCCATACTATACTATGACTTTTTTGGCATAATACACTGACTTTTTTGCCATACTACACTATGACTTTTTTTGGGCATACTATACTATGACTTTTTTTTGGCATACTATACTATGACTTTTTTTGCCATACTATACTATGACTTTTTTGCCATGCTATACTATGACTTTTATTTGGCATAATATACTGACTTTTTTTTGACATACTATACTATGACTTTTTTTGGCATAATATACTGACATTTTTTTGCCATACTATACTATGACTTTTTTTTTTTTTTTTTTTGCCATACTAAACTATGACCTTTTGCCATACTATACAGTGACTTTTTTTGCCATACTATACTATGACTTTTTTTTACATACTATGACCTTTTTTTTACTCTACTATACTATGACTTTTTTGCCATACTATACTATGACTTTTTTTTGCCATACTATACTATGATTTTTTTACTATACTATACAGTGACTTCTTTTTGGCATACTATACTATGACTTTTTTTGCCATAATATACTATGACTTTTTTTTGGCATGACATACTGACTTTTTTTTGCCATACTATACTATGACTTTTTTTTGGCATAATATACTGACTTTTTTTTAACCACACTAAACTTTGACTTTTTGCCATACTATACTATGACCTTTTTTTTTAGTTTTTTTTGCCATACTAAACTATGATTTTTTACGTACTGAGTTTTTTTAACCATACTAGACTATGACCTTTTGCCATACTATACAGTGACTTTTTTGCCATACTATATTATGACTTTTTTTACATACTATACTATGACTTTTTTTTGCCATACTATACTATGACTTTTTTTAGGCATACTATACTATGACTTTTTTTGCCATACTATACTATGACTTTTTTTGCCATACTATACTATGACTTTTTTTGCCATACTATACTATGATTTTTTTACTAAATTATGACTTTTTTTTGCCATACTATACTATGACTTTTTTTGGGCATACTATAGTATGACTTTCTTTTACATACTATGAGGTTATTTTTACCATCCTAAACTATGACCTTTTCCCATACTATACTATGACTTCTTTTGCCATACTATACTATGACTTTTTTTGCCATACTATACTGACTTTTTTTTGGCATAATATACTGACTTTTTTTGCCATACTATACTATGACTTTTTTTGCCATACTATACTATGACTTTTTTGGCATAATACACTGACTTTTTTGCCATACTATACTATGACTTTTTTTGGGCATACTATACTATGACTTTTTTTTGGCATACTATACTATGACTTTTTTTGCCATACTATACTATGACTTTTTTTGCCATACTATACTATGACTTTTTTGGCATAATACACTGACTTTTTTTGCCATACTACACTATGACTTTTTTTGGGCATACTATACTATGACTTTTTTTTGGCATACTATACTATGACTTTTTTTGCCATACTATACTATGACTTTTTTGCCATGCTATACTATGACTTTTATTTGGCATAATATACTGACATTTTTTTGCCATACTATACTATGACTTTTTTTTTTAGTTTTTTTTGCCATACTAAACTATGACCTTTTGCCATACTATACAGTGACTTTTTTTGCCATACTATACTATGACTTTTTTTTACATACTATGACCTTTTTTTTACTCTACTATACTATGACTTTTTTGCCATACTATACTATGACTTTTTTTGCCATACTATACTATGATTTTTTTACTATACTATACAGTGACTTCTTTTTGGCATACTATACTATGACTTTTTTTGCCATAATATACTATGACTTTTTTTTGGCATGACATACTGACTTTTTTTTGCCATACTATACTATGACTTTTTTTTGGCATAATATACTGACTTTTTTTTAACCACACTAAACTTTGACTTTTTGCCATACTATACTATGACCTTTTTTTTTAGTTTTTTTAACCATACTAGACTATGACCTTTTGCCATACTATACAGTGACTTTTTTGCCATACTATATTATGACTTTTTTTTACATACTATACTATGACTTTTTTTTGCCATACTATACTATGACTTTTTTTGGGCATACTATACTATGACTTTTTTTGCCATACTATACTATGACTTTTTTTGCCATACTATACTATGACTTTTTTTGCCATACTATACTATGATTTTTTTACTAAATTATGACTTTTTTTGCCATACTATACTATGACTTTTTTTGGGCATACTATAGTATGACTTTCTTTTACATACTATGAGGTTATTTTTACCATCCTAAACTATGACCTTTTGCCATACTATACTGACTTTTTTTTGGCATAATATACTGACTTTTTTTGCCATACTATACTATGACTTTTTTTGGCATAATATACTGACTTTTTTTAACCACACTAAACTTTGACTTTTTGCCATACCATACTGACTTTTTTTTTACAAACTGACTTTTTTTTGCCATACTATACTATGAGTTTTTTTTACATACTATGAGTTTTTTTTAACCATACTAAACTATGACCTTTTGCCATACTATACAGTGACTTTTTTGCCATACTATACAGTGACTTTTTTGCCATACTATATTATGACTTTTTTTTACATACCATACTATGACTTTTTTTTACATACTATGAGGTTTTTTTTTACCATACTAAACTATGACTTTTTTTGCCATACTATACTATGACTTTTTTTGGGCATACTATACTATGACTTCTTTTTCGCCATACTATACTATGACTTTTTTTTTTGGCATAATATAGTGACTTTTTTTTGCCATACTATAATATGACTTTTTTGCCATACTATACTATGACTTTTTTTGCCATACTATACTATGACTTTTTTTGGGCATACTATACTATGACTTTTTTTTGCCATGCTATACTATGACTTTTTTTGGCATAATATACTGACTTTTTTTTGCCATACTATACTATTTTTTTTTTGGCATAATATACTGACTTTTTTTAACCACACTAAACTTTGACTTTTTGCCATACCATACTGACTTTTTTTTTACAAACTGACTTTTTTTTGCCATACTATACTATGAGTTTTTTTTACATACTATGAGTTTTTTTTAACCATACTAAACTATGACCTTTTGCCATACTATACAGTGACTTTTTTGCCATACTATACAGTGACTTTTTTGCCATACTATATTATGACTTTTTTTTACATACTATACTATGACTTTTTTTTACATACTATGAGGTTTTTTTTTACCATACTAAACTATGACTTTTTTTGCCATACTATACTATGACTTTTTTTGGGCATACTATACTATGACTTCTTTTTCGCCATACTATACTATGACTTTTTTTTTTGGCATAATATAGTGACTTTTTTTTGCCATACTATAATATGACTTTTTTGCCATACTATACTATGACTTTTTTTGCCATACTATACTATGACTTTTTTTGGGCATACTATACTATGACTTTTTTTTGCCATGCTATACTATGACTTTTTTTGGCATAATATACTGACTTTTTTTTGCCATACTATACTATTTTTTTTTGGCATAATATACTGACTTTTTTAACCACACTAAACTTTGACTTTTTGCCATACTATACTATGACTTTTTTTTAAAGTTTTTTTTGCCATACTAAACTATGATTTTTTTACCATACTATACTATGACTTTTTTTAACTTTTTTTTAACCATACTAAACTATGACCTTTTGCCATACTATACAGTGACTTTTTTTGCCATACTATATTATGACTTTTTTTGCCATACTATACTATGACTTTTTTTTGGCATAATATACTGACTTTTTTTGCCGTACTATACTATGACTTTTTTGCCATACTATACCATGACTTTTTGGGCATACTATACTATGACTTTTTTTTTCCCATACTATACTATGACTTTTTTTACATTTTTTTAACCACACTAAACTTTGACTTTTTGCCATACTATACTATGACTTTTTTTTTTACACACTGAGTTTTTTTTAACCATACTAAACTATGACTTTTGCCATACTATACAGTGACTTTTTTGCCATACTAAACTATGACTTTTTTTGCCATACTATACTATGACTTTTTTGGGCATACTATACTATGACTTCTTTTTCGCCATAGTATACTATGACTTTTTTTTGGCATAATATAGTGACTTTTTTGCCATACTATACTATGACTTTTTTTGCCATACTATACTATGACTTTTTGCCATACTATACTATGACTTTTTTTGCCATACTATACTATGACTTTTTTTGCCATACTATACTATGACTTTTTTGCCATACTATCCTATGACTTTTTTGGCATAATACACTGACTTTTTTTGCCATACTATACTATGACTTTTTTTTGGCATACTATACTATGACTTTTTTTGCCATACTATACTATGACTTTTTTGCCATGCTATACTATGACTTTTATTTGGCATAATATACTGACTTTTTTTTAACCACACTAAACTTTGACTTTTTGCCATACTATACTATGACCTTTTTTTTAGTTTTTTTTGCCATACTAAACTATGATTTTTTACATACTGAGTTTTTTAACCATACTAGACTATGACCTTTTGCCATACTATACAGTGACTTTTTTGCCATACTATATTATGACTTTTTTTTACATACTATGACTTTTTTTTTGCCATACTATACTATGACTTTTTTTGGGCATACTATACTATGACTTTTTTGCCATACTATACTATGACTTTTTTTGCCATACTATACTATGACTTTTTTTTGCCATACTATACTATGATTTTTTTACTAAATTATGACTTTTTTTTTCGCCATACTATACTATGACTTTTTTTTTGGCATAATATAGTGACTTTTTTTTGCCATACTATAATATGACTTTTTTGCCATACTATACTATGACTTTTTTTGCCATACTATACTATGACTTTTTTTGGGCATACTATACTATGACTTTTTTTTGCCATGCTATACTATGACTTTTTTTTGGCATAATATACTGACTTTTTTTTGCCATACTATACTATTTTTTTTTTGGCATAATATACTGACTTTTTTTAACCACACTAAACTTTGACTTTTTGCCATACTATGACTTTTTTTTAAAGTTTTTTTTGCCATACTAAACTATGATTTTTTTACCATACTATACTATGACTTTTTTTTAACCATACTAAACTATGACCTTTTGCCATACTATACAGTGACTTTTTTGCCATACTATATTATGACTTTTTTTGCCATACTATACTATGACTTTTTTTTGGCATAATATACTGACTTTTTTTGCCATACTATACCATGACTTTTTGGGCATACTATACTATGACTTTTTTTTCCCATACTATACTATGACTTTTTTACAGTTTTTTTAACCACACTAAACTATGACTTTTGCCATACTATACAGTGACTTTTTTGCCATACTAAAACTATGACTTTTTTTGCCATACTATACTATGACTTTTTTTGGGCATACTATACTATGACTTTTTTTGCCATACTATACTATGACTTTTTTTTGGCATAATATACTGACTTTTTTGCCATACTATACTATGACTTTTTTTACTATACTATACTATGACCTTTTGCCATACTATATTGTGACTTTTTGCCATACTATACTATGACTTTTTTTGCCATACTATACTATGACTTTTTGGGCATACTATACTATGAATTCTTTTTCGCCATACTATACTATGACTTTTTTTTTGGCATAATATAATGACTTTTTTGCCATACTATAATATGACTTTTTTGCCATACTATACTATGACTTTTTTTGCCATACTATACTATGACTTTTTTTGGGCATACTATACTATGACTTTTTTTTGCCATGCTATACTATGACTTTTTTTGGCATAATATACTGACTTTTTTTTTGCCATACTATACTATTTTTTTTTTGGCATAATATACTGACTTTTTTTAACCACACTAAACTTTGACTTTTTGCCATACTAAACTATGATTTTTTTACCATACTATACTATGACTTTTTTGCCATACTATATTGTGACTTTTTTTTAAACATACTATGAGGTTATTTTTACCATACTAAACTGACTTTTTTTGCCATACTATACTATGATTTTTTTTACTATAATATGACTTTTTTTGCCATACTATACTGACTTTTTTTACACACTTTTACACTGACTTTTTTAAAAATTTTTAACCATACTAAACTATGACCTTTTGCCATACTATAATATGACTTTTTTTTGCCATACTATACTATGATTTTTTTTGCCATACTATAGTATGACTTTTTTTACACACTTACCATGACTTTTTGGGCATACTATACTATGACTTTTTTTTTTCCATACTATACTATGACTTTTTTTACACAGTTTTTTTAACCATACTAAACTATGACTTTTGCCATATTATACAGTGACTTTTTTACCATACTAAACTATGACTTTTTTTGCCATACTATACTATGACTTTTTTTGGGCATACTATACTATGACTTCTTTTTCGCTATACTATACTATGACTTTTTTTTGGCATAATATAGTGACTTTTTTGCCATACTATACTATGACTTTTTTTGCCATACTATACTATGACTTTTTTTGGGCATACTATACTATGACTTTTTTTTGCCATACTATAATATTTTTTTTTTTGGCATAATATACTGACTTTTTTTTGCCATACTATACTATGACCTTTTTTTTTTCTTTTGGCATAATATACTGACTTTTTTTTAACCACACTAAACTTTGACTTTTTGCCATACTATACTATGACTTTTTTTTTAAGTTTTTTTTGCCATACTAAACTATGATTTTTTTACCATACAATACTATGAGTTTTTTTTTTTTACAAACTGACTTTTTTTGCCATACTATACTATGACTTTTTTTGCCATACTATACTATGACTTTTTTGCCATACTATACTATGACTTTTTTTGCCATACTATACTATGACTTTTTTTGCCATACTATACTATGACTTTTTTTGCCATACTATCCTATGACTTTTTGGCATAATACACTGACTTTTTTTGCCATACTATACTATGGACTTTTTTTTGGCATACTATACTATGACTTTTTTTGCCATACTATACTATGACTTTTTTGCCATGCTATACTATGACTTTTATTTGGCATAATATACTGACTTTTTTTTAACCACACTAAACTTTGACTTTTGCCATACTATACTATGACCTTTTTTTAGTTTTTTTTGCCATACTAAACTATGATTTTTTACATACTGAGTTTTTTAACCATACTAGACTATGACCTTTTGCCATACTATACAGTGACTTTTTTGCCATACTATATTATGACTTTTTTTTACATACTATGACTTTTTTTTTTGCCATACTATACTATGACTTTTTTTGGGCATACTATACTATGACTTTTTTTGCCATACTATACTATGACTTTTTTTGCCATACTATACTATGACTTTTTTTTGCCATACTATACTATGATTTTTTACTAAATTATGACTTTTTTTTTCGCCATACTATACTATGACTTTTTTTTTGGCATAATATAGTGACTTTTTTTTGCCATACTATAATATGACTTTTTTGCCATACTATACTATGACTTTTTTTGCCATACTATACTATGACTTTTTTTGGGCATACTATACTATGACTTTTTTTTGCCATGCTATACTATGACTTTTTTTTGGCATAATATACTGACTTTTTTTTGCCATACTATACTATTTTTTTTTTGGCATAATATACTGACTTTTTTTAACCACACTAAACTTTGACTTTTTGCCATACTATGACTTTTTTTTAAAGTTTTTTTGCCATACTAAACTATGATTTTTTTACCATACTATACTATGACTTTTTTTTAACCATACTAAACTATGACCTTTTGCCATACTATACAGTGACTTTTTTGCCATACTATATTATGACTTTTTTTGCCATACTATTACTATGACTTTTTTTTGGCATAATATACTGACTTTTTTTGCCATACTATACCATGACTTTTTGGGCTACTATACTATGACTTTTTTTTCCCATACTATACTATGACTTTTTTTACAGTTTTTTAACCACACTAAACTATGACTTTTGCCATACTATACAGTGACTTTTTTGCCATACTAAACTATGACTTTTTTTGCCATACTATACTATGACTTTTTTTGGGCATACTATACTATGACTTTTTTTGCCATACTATACTATGACTTTTTTTTGGCATAATATACTGACTTTTTTGCCATACTATACTATGACTTTTTTTTACTATACTATACTATGACCTTTTGCCATACTATATTGTGACTTTTTTGCCATACTATACTATGACTTTTTTTGCCATACTATACTATGACTTTTTTTGGGCATACTATACTATGACTTCTTTTTCGCCATACTATACTATGACTTTTTTTTTTGGCATAATATAATGACTTTTTTTGCCATACTATAATATGACTTTTTTGCCATACTATACTATGACTTTTTTTGCCATACTATACTATGACTTTTTTTGGGCATACTATACTATGACTTTTTTTTGCCATGCTATACTATGACTTTTTTTGGCATAATATACTGACTTTTTTTTGCCATACTATACTATTTTTTTTTTGGCATAATATACTGACTTTTTTTAACCACACTAAACTTTGACTTTTTGCCATACTAAACTATGATTTTTTTACCATACTATACTATGACTTTTTGCCATACTATATTGTGACTTTTTTTTAACATACTATGAGGTTATTTTTACCATACTAAACTGACTTTTTTTGCCATACTATACTATGATTTTTTTTACTATAATATGACTTTTTTTTGCCATACTATACTGACTTTTTTTACACACTTTTACACTGACTTTTTTAAAAAATTTTTTAACCATACTAAACTATGACCTTTTGCCATACTATAATATGACTTTTTTTGCCATACTATACTATGATTTTTTTGCCATACTATAGTATGACTTTTTTTACACACTTACCATGACTTTTTGGGCATACTATACTATGACTTTTTTTTTCCATACTATACTATGACTTTTTTTACACAGTTTTTTAACCATACTAAACTATGACTTTTGCCATATTATACAGTGACTTTTTTACCATACTAAACTATGACTTTTTTTTGCCATACTATACTATGACTTTTTTTGGGCATACTATCCTATGACTTCTTTTTCGCTATACTATACTATGACTTTTTTTTGGCATAATATAGTGACTTTTTTGCCATACTATACTATGACTTTTTTTGCCATACTATACTATGACTTTTTTTGGGCATACTATACTATGACTTTTTTTTGCCATACTATAATATTTTTTTTTTTGGCATAATATACTGACTTTTTTTTGCCATACTATACTATGACCTTTTTTTTTCTTTTGGCATAATATACTGACTTTTTTTAACCACACTAAACTTTGACTTTTTGCCATACTATACTATGACTTTTTTACCATACAATACTATGAGTTTTTTTTTTTTACAAACTGACTTTTTTTGCCATACTATACTATGACTTTTTTTACAGTTTTTTTTAACCATACTAAACTATGACCTTTTGCCATACTATACAGTGACTTTTTTGCCATACTATATTATGACTTTTTTTTGGCATAATATACTGACTTTTTTTGCCATACTATACTATGACTTTTTTTTGGCATAATATACTGACTTTTTTTTGCCATAATATAGTGACTTTTTTGCCATACTATACTATGACTTTTTTTGCCATACTATACTATGACTTTTTGTGGGCATAGTATACTATGACTTTTTTTGGGCATACTATACTATGACTTTTTTTGCCATACTATACTGACTTTTTTTTACTATACTATACTATGACCTTTTGACATACTATATTGTGACTTTTTTGCCATACTATACTATGACTTTTTTTTACATACTATGAGGTTTTTTTTACCATACTAAACTGACTTTTTTTGCCATACTATACTATGATTTTTTTTACTATACTATACTATGACCTTTTGCCATACTATATTGTGACTTTTTTTTAACATACTATGAGGTTATTTTTACCATACTAAACTGACTTTTTTTGCCATACTAAACTATGACTGTTTTTTTACGATACTATACTATGACTTTTTTTTGCCATACTAAACTATGACCTTTTGCCATACTATAATATGACTTTTTTTTGCCATACTATACTATGATTTTTTTGCCATACTATACTGACTTTTTTTTACTATACTATACTATGACCTTTTGACATACTATATTGTGACTTTTTTGCCATACTATACTATGACTTTTTTTTACATACTATGAGGTTTTTTTTACCATACTAAACTGACTTTTTTTGCCATACTATACTATGATTTTTTTTACTATACTATACTATGACCTTTTGCCATACTATATTGTGACTTTTTTTTAACATACTATGAGGTTATTTTTACCATACTAAACTGACTTTTTTTGCCATACTAAACTATGACTGTTTTTTTACGATACTATACTATGACTTTTTTTTGCCATACTATACTATGATTTTTTTTACTATAATATGACTTTTTTTTGACATACTATACTGACTTTTTTTACACACTTTTACACTGACTTTTTTTTTGTTTTTTTAACCATACTAAACTATGACCTTTTGCCATACTATAATATGACTTTTTTTTGCCATACTATACTATGATTTTTTTGCCATACTATACTGACTTTTTTTACATACTATGACCTTTTTTTGCCATACTATATTATGACTTTTTTTGCCATACTATACTATGACTTTTTTTTACTATACTATACTATGACTTGATATCCGTGATATCAGTGATATCCTTGATGTCAGTGAAATGACCTCAAAAAACAAAAAAAATAAAATAACAGACTGGAACACGAAGTTTTAATCTTTAGTGCAGTTTTACAGGTTTTTTTTCAACTTTTTTACAGACTCAAAGAAAAACTAACAGCAAACAACTTGAATCATGCAGGTCAGAAAAAACAGCTACAACAACAACAGCAATAATAATAATAATAATAATATGATAATAAATATACACAGTCATACTCACACCAGGTAAGCTGAGATCTGAGTACCAAAAACAAACATGAATACAGATAGGTCCGTTTGAATGGCTTCAGTTTGAGGACGTGGAAATCAGGACAAGTTCAATGTTTATAATCCAGAACTCTGATCCAGATACTGAACCATGGGCCCACCTGAACCTTCACTCTACCAGCTGAGACAGAACCACAGTCTGGATCTCGGAGTCCTCCACGTTGACGACTCATTGCTCTCAAATTTTGTTTTGTCTGACCTAGAATGTTCTTTTGGACTCATCTGGACCTCCTCCTTGACTTCCCTTTTTAAATACTAGGATGGAACTAGACAGGAACTGCAGCCAGGTTGACAGCGACCGGTATGACAAGCATGATGATGGTCATATGACCTGGAGAGGTAGTCCAGCTAGCTTAAGCTTCAACTGCTAAGGTTTTACAAAAGTACAAAAATGACGCCATCCCGAAAACTTGTACCGGACCGGACTGATGCTGGATCTGGACTGTAGGAAGGTACCCTTAAAATCTGCATGAAGATATTTTCTGAGGACTCAAGTCTGGACTGAGGTGGACCTGGGTGTAGTTTTACAGTACAGCATCTCTGTTGGTCACATAACCCTTTTCATTCTTTAAATAGATTCAACAGGTGGGACTTTTTAGACGGTTGTACCTGACCAGAGTCCAGCATGTCCGCGGTGCAGATTCAGAACATCTCGAACCATCAGTCAGTTCTGTCAGAACACAGTTTGGAGGAAGTAAGTGTTGATGAAGTCGTACCAAGCAAGCCGTCCACTCAGAGGGACGAGGGGACGGTTTAAAAAGAAGGACCTAACAAGAGGAAGAATTCTCATAGTCGTACCAACATCAGTGACTTCCCTCAGTCTCTGATTGGTCCATTCAACAATGACATCACTGAGAGCTAACCTTTCATCCAGCTAGCATGCTAGAACATGCTAACAGGTGTGAGAGTATCATTTAAGTCCAGTTGAAGTGTTAGCCTGTTGGCTAATTGTAGTCCAGTGTGAGGTGGTAGCATATCGGATAGCTGTCTGAGTAGGGTTGGGGTTAGTAGTGTTATCCAGCCAATTAGCATGTTAGCTAACTGTCAGAGATGGTGTGAAACAGTCAGTTAGCTCGGCAGGTTAGCCTGTTAGCAGAGCAGCAGCAGCTCGTCATCGCTGCTCTCCGTCTTGCTAGTGGCCTCCAAGCAGGCGTCTGGGATCTGGGCTGTGTGGACAATCCCACAGTGTTCGCACGGGCCGTCACGCCCTCCTCTACAGCTGTTTCCATGGTGATGGCGGGAGGCGTGTCCTGTGGTGTAAGAGGAGTGTGGCTCCAGCAGCGGCTGTCGGACGTCGCCGACGGAGGAGGAGGAGGAGGAGTCCGAGTCGGAAACAGGGATAAGGAGCTCCACGTCTTCTTCTTCCTCTCTGCTTCCCCTTCGCTCCACAGCCGCTGCCCCACCTCTTCCTGTCTCCAGCTGATGAAGTGGACTGTGATTGGTCCAGGCCTGGTCCTGCTGGTTCTGGCTGGTTCTGGTCAAGTTTCTGGCAAGGCGGTGCAGATTTTGGGCCAGTCGCTGCAGAGCAGAGGTAGGTGGATCCTGAAGGTCTACAGTGTCGCCATGACACTCGGGGTTGGAGGTCATCACGGCAACAGGGCTTGAGATGGTAGGGGCCTCTCTAGCCCTGTCGCGGTCTCTTACGCAGCCTGGCGTCAGGCTCAGCGAGGTTGCCGATGTCGTCACAGATACCACCGCCTCCACAGCTGTGGGGGGCACAGTTTTCTGAGGCAGGGGAGCAACAGACCCGCCCACCGCGCCCATGCCGCGCTCCCGCCCTCGCTCACTTTCTGCATCCGTGTCATCTGAGTCTGGAGACAGCAAGTCTGAACCAGAACTCCCAGTGCTCCCACTGCCAGCACTCTCCTCCAAGTCAGCAGAGACCAACGCCAAAGAACCCGACCGCCGGGACCGCGAGAAGGTGAAGAGACGGCGCCATAGGTTGCTATGACGACCGGAAGAGGGAAGTCTGAGAGAGGTGAAGCCGAGCTGAGAGCGTACGGCAAGACGGAGGTTCTCCAGGACGGACGCCTGAGGACACAGAGGACATCAGACCAATCAGACCAAAGCCAGAGAAATGGGCGGAATCTATCAAGTAAGCAGTGACTGTACCTGACTCCCAGAGCACACTGGGAAGTCCTCCACCGGCGGGATCAGGCCCTGGGCGATCAGCTGCCCATATGAAGGCGGGGCTTCCCTCCTCAGTAGCTCCGCCTCCACTCTGGACAGCTGAGTCTCAAACGACCTGTAATGACCAATCACACAGCTCGTAAGAAACCAATCACAACTCTGTGAGTGACCAATCATATGATCGTAGCTGTGCTTACCTGCGCTCAAACATGCGCAGTGAGTAGAGTTTGCAGGTGCAGCCGAGGGCGATGACCAATAGGAGGCCGCAGATGAGGCTGCCGATGACGGCGGCGGTGATGACTCTGGTGGGAACTATGACAGGACAACTCTCCTCATCGCTGCCGTCGCCACAGTCATCCTGAGCATCACACACCCACGACTCAAACACACAGCGGTTATTCTGCAGGTCAGAGGTCAAATGTTAGAGATCACCAGAGACAGAACATGACACATCTCTGCTTCTGGTTAAGGTTCTGTCTCTACCATCAGTTGAGTTCTTGGTACCTTGCAGTGGAAGTTTCCAGGCTGGCAGAAGAAGCAGTTCTTCTCATCAGAACCATTGGGGCAGCGATTTTGGTAGTTGCAGCGGTCTGACCGAGGGTAGCAGGCTCCGTTTCGGGAACATGGAAACTCATCTTCCTGACAGGACGAACAGTTTAGCTCATCCCGACCGTTGGGACAGTGCCAGTACCCGTCACAGCGCTGCTGTTCGGTGTAGCAGCCCCAGTTCCCCCCACAAGGAACCTCCCATGGCAGGCAGAACCCATCCACCTATAGAACACAGAAACCAGTTAAATTAAATCTGCCCAATCAATAAACTAATAAACAGGTCCAATCAGTTCACACCTGGTAGGTGACATTGAAGCCTCTGGCGGCGTTGATTTTGTCGGCATAGAAATGAACTCGGAGCTGGCCGGACGACGAAACCACAGCGACTGGTGCTCTGGAGTCAAAGGCGGTCAGAACCCGGAGGAGACGGCGAGGGTTCTCCTCAAGCCCATCATACACCTTCACATAGTCGCCATAACCCGTCCCATCAAGTTTAAAGTCTGTAAACCTCAGGATGACCTGCAGGAAGAGAAAGGACACAGAGGAAGGATGTCAGCTGCACATCACTGGGAGTTCAGGTTCAGGTCGGGTTCAGGTTGGATTCAGGTAAAGTTACCTTGCGGTGGTCTCCAGTGTCGATCAGCCAAGTGCAATTACTTCCTGGAGGGTAAAAGTCCGGATAGTTTGGAGAACTGAAGGAACCGTAGAAGTTCCTCAACCATTCCCCACAGGTAGGAACGTCACAGTCGATCTCATCACCGAGGTCCTGAAACAACAGACAGACTACTGAGAGACTGAACTACAGACAGACTGAACTACAGACAGAACTACTGACAGACTAAACTACAGACTGAACTACAAATAGACTGAGCTACAGTGGCTTGCGAAACTATTTGGCCCCCTTGAACTTTGTGACCTTTTGACACATTTCAGGCTTCAAACATAAAGATATAAAACTGTAATTTTTTGTGAAGAATCAACAACAAGTGGGACACAATCATGAAGTGGAACAAAATTTATTGGATATTTTTAACTTTTTTAACAAATAAAAAATGGGTGTGCAAAATCATTCAGCCCCATTGAGTTAATACTTTGTAGCGCCACCTTTTGCTGCGATTACAGCTGCAAGTCGCTTGGGGTATGTCTCTATCAGTTTTGCACATCGAGAAACTGATATTTTTGCCCATTCCTCCTTGCAAAACAGCTCGAGCTCAGTGAGGTTGGATGGAGAGCGTTTGTGAACAGCAGTTTTCAGTTCTTTCCACAGATTCTCAATTGGATTGAGGTCTGGACTTTGACTTGGCCATTCTAACACCTTGATATGTTTTTTGGTGAACCATTCCATTGTAGCTTTTGCTTTATGTTTTGGATCATTGTCTTGTTGGAAGACAAATCTCCATCCCAGTCTCAGGTCTTTTGCGGACTCCATCAGGTTTTCTTCCAGAATGGTCCTGTATTTGGCTCCATCCATCTTCCCATCAATTTTAACCATCTTCCCTGTCCCTGCTGAAGAAAAGCAGGCCCAAACCATGATGCTGCCACCACCATGTTTGACAGTGGGGATGGTGTGTTGAGGGTGATGAGCTGTGCTGCTTTTACGCCAAACATAACGTCTTGCATTGTTGCCAAAAAGTTCGATTTTGGTCTCATCTGACCAGAGCACCTTCTTCCACATGTTTGGTGTGTCTCCCAGGTGGCTTGTGGCAAACTTTAAACGACACTTTTTATGGATATCTTTAAGAAATGGCTTCCTTCTTGCCACTCTTCCATAAAGGCCAGATTTGTGCAGTATACGACTGATTGTTGTCCTATGGACAGATTCTCCCACCTCAGCTGTAGACCTCTGCAGTTCATCCAGAGTGATCATGGGCCTCTTGGCTGCATCTCTGATCAGTCTTCTCCTTGTATGAGCTGAAAGTTTAGGGGGACGGATCAGATCCTACCAGATCTTGGTAGATTTGCAGTGGTCTGATACTCCTTCCATTTCAATATTATTGCTTGCACAGTGCTCCTTGGGATGTTTAAAGCTTGGGAAATCTTTTTGTATCCAAATCCAGCTTTAAACTTCTCCACAACAGTATCTCGGACCTGCCTGGCGTGTTCCTTGTTCTTCATGATGCTCTCTGTGCTTTAAACAGACCTCTGAGACTATCACAGTGCAGGTGCATTTATACAGAGACTTGATTACACATAGGTGGATTCCTTTTATCATCGTTAGTCATTTAGGTCAACATTGAATCATTCAGAGATCCTCACTGAACTTCTGGACAGAGTTTGCTGCACTGAAAGTAAAGGGGCTGAATAATTTTGCACGCCCAATTTTTCGTTTTTTTATTTGTTAAAAAAGTTAAAAATATCCAATAAAGTGTGTTCCACTTCATGATTGTGTCCCACTTGTTGTTGATTCTTCACAAGAAATTACAGTTTTATATCTTTATGTTTGAAGCCTGAAATGTGGAAAAAGGTCACAAAGTTCAAGGGGGCCAAATAGTTTCGCAAGCCACTGTACTGACACACTGAACCACAGACAGACTGTACTACTGATTGAACTACTGACAGAACTACAAATAGACAGAACTACTGACAGACTGAACTACAGACAGATTGAACAACTGACAGACTGCAGTACAGACTGTGTTACCTGGCAGTCGATGCTGCCGTCACAGCGCAGGCTGTGGGGCAGGCAGGTGTAGATGCGGGTGTAGCGGGACAGACAGGGGAACTGGTTGAGGCTGCAGGGCTGGAAGGAGAAAGGCGAGTCCACACAGAGCTCCTCGTCTGAGCTGTCCCCACACTCGTCCATCGAGTTACAGCGCCACCAGTCCGGGATGCACTTCCCATTCGAGCAGTGGAACTGGTCCACGTCACAGCTAGACGCCTCCGCCTTACCTGCAACAACACATCATCACTGTCCACCTGTCTGTACACCTGTCTGTCGTCACACAGTCTAATCTGTCCTCACACGGTTTAATCTGTCCACACACTGTTTAATCTGTCCTCACACGGTTTAATCTGTCCACACACTGTTTAGTCTGTCCTCACACAGTCTAATCTGTCCACACACTGTTTAATCTGTCCACACACAGTCTAATCTGTCCTCACACAGTTTAATATGTCCACACACAGTCTAATATGTCCACACACTGTTTAATCTGTCCTCACACAGTCTAATCTGTCCTCACACAGTCTAATCCGTCTTTACACAGTTTAATCTGTCCTCGCACAGTCTAATCTGTCCTCGCACGGTCTAATCTGTCCTCACACAGTCTAATCTGTCCTCACACAGTCTAATCTGTCCTCACACAGTCTAATCCGTCTTTACACAGTTTAATCTGTCCTCACACGGTTTAATCTGTCCTCACACGGTCTAATCTGTCCTCACACGGTCTAATCCGTCCACACACAGTCTAATCCGTCCACACAGTCTAATCCGTCCTCACAGTCTAATCCGTCCACACACGGTCTAATCTGTCCACACACGGTCTAATCTGTCCACACACGGTCTAATCCGTCCTCACAGTCTAATCCGTCCTCACACCGTTTAATCCGTCCACACACAGTCTAATCTGTCCTCACAGTCTAATCCATCCTCACAGTCTAATCCGTCCACACACGGTCTAATCTGTCCTCACAGTCTAATCTGTCCACACACGGTCTAATCTGTCCTCACAGTCTAATCCGTCCACACACGGTCTGATCTGTCCTCACAGTCTAATCCGTCCACACACAGTCTAATCTGTCCTCACCGGTGATGTAGGACAGTCTGAAGCCTTTCCCGGTCAGACTGTCATCAGAGTGGAAGTGGATCCAGACGTGGTCCTGAGACGAGATGTAGGGAGGTGGCAGAGCAGAACCACAAACCCGAAGCCCGTCCAGGCTCCTGTAGCTGCTGATGGACATCCAGTCTGAGGAGCACCGATGGGAACCCTGGAGGTCAAAGTCTTGGAAGCTACAGGATGAGACAAGAGCAGGTTCTGAGCTCTGGTTCTGAACTCTGGTACCTCACTGGTTCTGACAGTCAGTTCTGAGTACCTGATGGTCACGGTGTCTCCGGGTCGGGCTCTGATATTCCAGCTGCAGTTCAGTCGGGCTGGGTACTGAAAGGGCCAACCGGGACTGGTGATGACACCGCTGGAGGCCCGAAGAAGCTCAGCCACATCACCACAGGCTGACAGACAGACAGACAGACACAGACAGACAGACAGACACAGAGTGTTAGCTTCACGCTGCACTTGTTGACCTTGTCCTGGCGTGTTCGTGTCATGTGACCTCACCATTAGAAATACCGGACACATAGACGTTGTCGTTCCTCTGAGACGCAGCAATGCATCCTGGGAAACACAGAGACACAGTTAACAGGAAGCCACACATACGGTAACACACACACACAGTAACACACTTACTGTAATACACACACACACACACACACGGTAACACACACACACAGTAACACACTTACTGTAATACACACACACACACGGTAACACACACACACAGTAACACACTTACTGTAACACACACACATACGGTAACACACACACACAGTAACACACTTACTGTAACACACACACAGTAACACACTTACTGTAACACACACACAGTAACACACAGACGGTAACACACACACACAGTAACACACTTACTGTAACACACACACACAGTAACACACTTACTGTAACACACACACAGTAACACTTACTGTAACACACACACACAGTAACACACATACGGTAACACACACACACAGTAACACACACACACACACACACACACACACAGTAACACACATACGGTAACACACACACGGTAACACTCACACACAGTAACACACACGGTAACACACACACACAGTAACACACATACGGTAACACACACACAGTAACACACTTACTGTAACACACACACAGTAACACACACACACACACACAGTAACACACATACGGTAACACACACACAGTAACACACTTACTGTAACACACACACACACACACACACACAAACACAGCAACACACATACGGTAACACACACACAGTAACACACACACGGTAACACACACACAGTAACACACATACGGTAACACACACACAGTAACACACACACGGTAACACACACAAACTGTAACAGGTGTGCAACAGCTGGACTCACCTGATAGGATGAGCAGGTAGATGGCGCGTGCTGAGCGGCTCTGCCTGCAGCCGGATGTGAGGGCCATAGTGACCCTGACGATGATGATGATGATGGTGGTGGTGATGAAGGTCACTGCACAGCTGGAGGAGCGGACAGCTGATCGTCATCAACAAATCTTAAAAAACGTGTGAAATCTGCCCGGAAACAGCTGACACACACTGACCGGAAACAGCTGACACACACTAACCGTTAGCTTAGCTTCTGCTACATGACACACACACAGACGTACTCTCAGCTAGCTGCTAACGATGCTAACAAAGACACCACAGCTAACGCTAGGAGCTAGCTATTAGCTCAACAGAACCGGGCTGTTAAACGGACCCTCCGGTACAGAACCGGCCTGTGCGGCGAGAACACGGCGACACATCGCGGATATAACCCGGGACAAAGTAACACCGCACGACTAAGACGCCTAACAGCTGAGCTAACCACAGCACAAAGACGAGCTAACGGAGCTAAGCTAAACTCGTCCTCCCGAAGCACATTAAAGCTCGGCACGGCACGGCTAACCCGGGCTAATGAGAGCTAACCCGAGCCGACTAACACGATAAAAGGTTAACAGCGACACATCTTCAGTTGCTGTTAGCCGTTAGCTTCTGTGTCGAGCTGAACAACAACAGTCCGCAGCGACTCCCGTGTGTGTGTGTGTGTGTGTGTGTGTGTGTGTAAGCTCCGCCCCTCCGTGTTTCTGCGTGACGTCATGAATCCGTCTGACAGACACACACTGACATGCAGAGCCGGGGATCGAACCACCGATCATCTGATTAGTGAACGACCCCTCTACCACCAAGCAACACAGTACTAAGCGGTGTTAATACTGCAGTAAAGATCTGAGTACTCGAGTACTGGTGAGTCGGCTCGACTGAAGCAGGTGAGACAGGAAGTGAGAGGCGGACCGGAACTTGCAGCGCCATCAGTCAAACATTTCCACAACGTTTAAAGATCTTTATTAAAACATTTGTTCAGGTTTCAAGTCGGCCTCCTGCAGTAATCCATCAAAAGTACTTGATTTCTTCACAGCATGTAACTGAACACGTGCAGAAACACACAGACACACACCATCCTGTCATGTTTCCTGAGTGACCAGCAGGAGGCGCTCTGACGCTGACTGCACAGCTACGATGGAGCTGCTGCTGATGGAGCTGCTGCTGATGGAGCTGCTGCCGATGGTGGAGCTGCTGCCGATGGTGGAGCTGCTGCCGATGGTGGAGCTGCTGCCGATGGTGGAGCTGCTGCTGATGGTGATGAAGATGATGAGGAGGAGGAGCTTCCTGTATATCTCTGCAGGAAGTGGTCCAGGCTGAAGACCCTCCCCCAGCCGACAGCAGGGCTCATACTGATGAAGTCATCCAGGTTCATCTGACACACTGAGGAGGAAATACATCAGTGATGTCATCACAAGGTCACATGACTTACAAACATGTTGACATGTTACGGGAGGTGTCATGTGACCTGTGGTGCGTATGGGGGGGTAACGTGGGGGGGGCATCTTCCACGAGCCGTCAGGGTTCATCATGTGAGAGCGATCAGACGCAAAGTTCAATAGGAAGCTGTCAGCAGGTACCACACGCAACTTCCTGTTTGAGCAGAGACACAAGTACGTTACTGTGTGACGTCACTTCCTCCGCAGACACTTCTGGACAGGTGACAGGTGTGTTACCTGTGGTATGCAGGTTTGATGTCGCGGTCTGAGCGGAGGGCCTGGGCGGCGTACAGCTGCAGGCTGCATGGAAACGACAGCTCAGAGTCCAGATCATAAATCAGAGAGTCCGACTGAAGACCGACCTGCATCAGGATGACGTGGTAGTCCTGAAACACGCGATGACATCATTAATGACACCAATTAACTGTGACATCACAATTAATAGCACACATGACATCACAGACCCAGATCACTGGCTGGTCTCCACGTCCAGATCTCTGCTTCCATAGAGGAACCTGATGGAGAACACACAGAGCGTCTGAACATGAGCTGAAGAACCAGGCGGGTTTCTTTTTCTAGAACCCGCCTGCTGTTGTGGACCAGGCAGATGTTCTCACCATTCTTTTCTCATTCGAGATGAAAATCACACACAGGTGGTCCAGCGGCACGGTTCTGTCTGTTCTGACAGAGTCACACAGTTTCCAAACATTCTCTTCACTGCAGAACAAGAACAGACAACAGAACCAGTGAGACACCAACAGAACCAGAGAGACACCAACACAGAACCAGAGAGACACCAACACAGAACCAGAGAGACACCAACACAGAACCAGAGAGACACCAACACAGAACCAGAGAGACACCAACACAGAACCAGAGAGACACCAACACAGAACCAGAGAGACACCAACACAGAACCAGAGAGACACACACAGAACCAGAGAGACACCAACACAGAACCAGAGAGACACCAACACAGAACCAGAGAGACACCAACACAGAACCAGAGAGACACCAACAGAACCAGAGAGACACCAACAGAACCAGAGAGACCATACTCAGTACACGTTGCAGTACACGTTGCAGTACACGTTGCAGTACACGTTGCAGTACTCACCAGTAACAGCTGGTGTACTCGCAGTTTTCGCGGCTCTTTGTGATTCTGTCTTCACGCTTCATGGTGTCACACTGAAAACGCTCCGCCGGAAATAAGTATGAAGTCACGTTCCGAGCGAGCCTTTCAAATTAAAAGCTTCAGTCGGCAGGAAGTGCGCAGAGCATCACTTCCTGCTCTCACTGGTTGGCTCTTTCATGTCGGAACTTCCGTGAAGCTGCTCGAAGCAAGCACACGCGGAAACTTTCAAAATAAAAGCATAACATGGAATTCTGTACCTGCCAGCCAGTCAAGAGACTTCATGAGACTCGTCAACTTTAAAATTTATTAAAACATTCAAATTAAAAGCACGTGGTCACGTCACAGGTGTGTCTGACTTGTGACGTCAGCGGGGGCGTGTCTTCCTCGTGGCGGGACTCAGAGCCTTCAGAGCAGCTGCAGGTCTCCTCAGCTCCTTCATCACCTGCAGACGCAGAGCTTTAATGGGCTGCAGACTGACCCGGGACCTGCTGGCATCAGGACCGGGACCGGGAGGGGGAGGGGGGTCGGCCGGGTCCTGCAGGTCACCATCTGTGACAGTCACTGTTTTGTTCTTGTGAAACAGGGACTCCCGCCGGTGCGTGCACGGGCTCACGGCCAGCACTGCACGGAAGCCGTAGGGCGTGGTCACCTTCCCCACGTGCGGCAGCGACATGGCCGCGTGCGTCGTCAGGTCCGTGTCCGCGTCAGAGGCGGAGCGGCGGGGAAGCCTGATCCGCGGCGGCAGGCGGAGCAGGGTCGGGCGGGTCACGGGGTAGGGCGGGGTGCCAGCGGGGCCCAGTCCGGGACTGTCGTCATCATGGTCGGACAGAAGTCTGGTTCGGTCCGGTGAGCTCCGATGAAGACGAGGAGAGAGGAAGAGGAGTGGACTGCGGGACGGGATGAGGAAGGCCGGGATGCGCTCCGGAGTCAGAACCAAATTCTGCAGCGTTGGCCTGGTTCTGATGGCCGACATGATGACCTACAGGACACGAGGACACACATGAAGACGCAGAACTTCCTGTTATGAAGACAGCAGTTGTTTGTCCACTTACCTGAGTGTGAGTCTCACCTGGTCTGCTGCAGCTGTCTGCTCTCCTGCTTTATATGAACAGCAGCAGGTGGATCTAATCACACTGATCACAGGCCAGCCCAGTCCGGATCAGAGTCCAGTCCACATGTCACATGTTTAACTTCCTGTTTATTTGGATGACTCCGTCATGAGGTGATCTGTGTTAAACTACAAACAGCTCCATGTTAGATGTTGGTGCTCTGATGCAGGATACATAAAGATGGATGCAAACAAAGTGTCCACTCACACACAAACAGGTTAACAAGTTCTGATCAACAATCAGCAGGAACTTCATGAAGATCTGCAGGACGTCCGTCACAGTCACACTGAATGTCACATTCATCTCAATGGTCAGCACAACTGAACGTTTGTCAAACACTGTGTGTGAACGCAGCTTCATGACATCATCACGTATGTTCATATCCACACACTCTGCTTCTCAATGACTCAGCACAAATTAAAATCTAATTATTTATTAAAGTCAGCACGGAGTTTTACAAAAGTGATGTCATTAAAAACATGTTACAGAAGAGTGACATCATCTCCTGTTTCTCATCAAATGAACACACTGACGACAACCTGAAACAAGACTTTTACTGCAGCGGGACAAACAGGAAGGAGCTGCTAAAAAACAGCAGAAAGTATCACAGGATCCCCCAAAGTAAGAATCCAAAACAAACAAACAACCGCACTCTTCATTATTCATACGTCGTCATCGTCGTCTGTTAAAATACATCTACGATCCCAGAGTTCATGGTTTCCTCCTCCCAGTGCATCATGGGAGAACAGCCACACGGGAGCCACGCGGTTACCTTTGACCCTCAGTTCTTGTCTCCATGGAAACAGCATCAGTCACATGGATCTAAACTCTCAGAGCTCCGCCCTTCCCGTGGCGGTCAGTGCGTGTCATCGGGAGGGGGTGGGGCCTCTTCCAGTGGTCAGAGTGGCTGATTGGCTGAGAGTCTCTGCGGCGGCAGCTGGTGTGTGATTGGTCAGAAGGTCCATCAGTCGCTGTCAGAGCCAACAGCTGACGAGCCTTTCCTCTTCCTCTTTGGAGCTTTGGGCTTCGAGTCCTCCTCCTCCTAAAACAGAACCAGAGCCCACATTA
This sequence comes from Nibea albiflora, assembly GCA_014281875.1. Lineage (NCBI taxonomy): Eukaryota > Metazoa > Chordata > Actinopteri > Sciaenidae > Nibea > Nibea albiflora. Next base: position 21,251,612 of record CM024811.1, on the reverse strand, counting down.
ACCAGAACCAGAGCCCACATTAACCAGAACCAGAACCCACATCAACCAGGACCAGAACCAGATCCCACATCAACCAGGACCAGAGCCCACATTAACCAGAACCAGTTAAAAATAGCTGGACGTTAGCTGAACATGATCTAATGTTTGCTTACAGTCTGAGAGCCTGTACTGGATGAACCAGGTCAGAACCAGCACTTGGAGCTAGACTCCACCTGGCCTGACTGACCCTTTGTCGGGCGGGACTTGAACCTGTGACAGTGTACGTACCGAGGCGCTGCTGGAGGCACTCTCCTCCTCGTTGTTGGTGGGTGGAGCTGCTCCTTTACGTGAGCGCGGCGAGGAAGCCGGAGCTTTACGGCGAGACTTCGGGGGCTTCGTCTGAGAGTCCTCGTACTCCTCCGCCAGAGCAAACAGGTCACTGAACCTACAGGAAGAGGAAGTGACATCATCAGCACCCGATGTGATGTCATCTGACTCTGTGTGTGTGTGTGTGCGTGTACCTCATTTTGTGTGCTTCATCACAGCTGGCCTGAACGTGCTGCAGAGCCTGAAGGATCGGAGTCTGTGTAAAGACTGACAGACAGACAGACAGACAGAGGGTGAGACAGGCAGGCAGTCAGACAGACAGAGGGTGAGACAGGCAGGCAGTCAGACAGACAGACAGAGGTGAGAAATATCTGTGATGCGAGAAACGGATGAATGGACTGAGAGAGTGTGTGTGTGCACTGGTGGTGCTGTGGTTATGGGGACCTCTGATGGTCCTCTGGTAAACTTCTACATGACTGCAGGAGGCGTGTGTGTGTGTGTGTGTGTGTGTGTGTGTGTGTGTGTGTGTACTTACAGTTGTTCTTGGTGTTGCTCAGACTCAGTCTCAGGTTGTCCATGTGCTCTAAGATCTGTTCCAGGGTCAGCTGAGCCAGTTTACTGCTGGAGCTACGAAGACTATACACACACACACACACACACACACAGTTACCATGGTTACCGTGGTACTGCATACTTCATGTTTGTTCTGCACCAATAAAACAGACACGTGAACAACATCTACACAACAGACCTGCCTGTCAGCCTGTCTGTCTGTCTCTCTCTCAGCCTGTCTGTCAGTCTCTCAGCCTGCCTGTCTGTCTCTCAGCCTGTCTGTCTCTCAGCCTGTCTGTCTGTCTGTCAGCCTGTCAGTCTCTCAGCCTGTCTGTCTGTCTCTCTCTCAGCCTGTCTGTCAGTCTCTCAGCCTGCCTGTCTGTCTCTCAGCCTGTCTGTCTCTCAGCCTGTCTGTCTGTCAGTCTCTCAGCCTGTCTGTCTGTCAGTCTCTCAGCCGGTCTGTCTGTCTCTCAGCCTGTCTGTCTGTCAGTCTCTCAGCCTGTCTGTCTGTCTGTCTCTCAGTCTCTCAGCCTGTCTGTCTGTCTCTCAGCCTGTCTGTCAGTCTCTCAGCCTGTCTGTCTGTCTCTCTCAGCCTGTCTGTCTCTCTCTCAGCCTGTCTGTCTGTCTGTCAGTCTCTCAGCCTGTCTGTCAGTCTCTCAGCCTGTCTGTCTCTCAGTCTCTCAGCCTGTCTGTCAGTCTCTCAGCCTGTCTGTCTGTCTCTCTCTCAGCCTGTCTGTCTGTCTCTCTCTCAGCCTGTCTGTCAGTCTCTCAGCCTGTCTGTCTGTCAGTCTCTCAGCCTGTCTGTCTCTCAGCCTGTCTGTCTGTCTCTCAGCCTGTCTGTCTGTCTCTCAGCCTGTCTGTCTCTCAGTCTGTCTGTCTCTCTCTCAGCCTGTCTGTCAGTCTCTCAGTCTGTCAGTCTCTCAGCCTGTCTGTCTCTCAGCCTGTCTGTCTCTCAGCCTGTCTGTCTGTCTCTCAGCCTGCCTGTCTGTCTCTCAGCCTGCCTGTCTCTCAGCCTGTCTGTCTGTCAGTCTCTCAGCCTGCCTGTCTGTCTCTCAGCCTGCCTGTCTGTCTCTCAGCCTGCCTGTCTCTCAGCCTGTCTGTCTGTCAGTCTCTCAGCCTGTCTGTCTGTCTCTCAGCCTGTCTGTCTGTCAGTCTCTCAGCCTGCCTGTCTGTCTCTCAGCCTGTCTGTCTGTCTCTCAGCCTGCCTGTCTGTCTCTCAGCCTGTCTGTCTGTCAGTCTCTCAGCCTGTCTGTCTGTCAGTCTCTCAGCCTGTCTGTCTGTCAGTCTCTCAGCCTGTCTGTCTGTCTCTCAGCCTGTCTGTGTCTACCTCTGTCTCTTGCGTGGTTGGTTGTTGTTCTTGATCAGCTGGGCTTTGATGTGTTCTCCCAGTGTGTCGTCGTATTTGGACGCCCAGTGTCTCAGGATGCTCGTGGTGAACTGATCCTCATGATGGCAGGGACGACTCAGGACCATCTTCACCATCTCCTCACTGGGCCTGGACAAAGAGACAGGCAGACAGACAGGTTAAGGACACAGGGCGGCTCTGTAACAGTGAATCGGTGTTGGTGTGGAGCGTCGTACTTCTCTCTGCGGAGCTGCAGCAGCAGACAGGATAACGCTTCGGGATGTTCTGGAAACAGGAAACAGGAAATCAATGAGTTCATGACTTCAGCAGCACGTGGCGCCAAACTGAAGAAGACGGCTCCAGTTCTGGCACGACACCGGCTCCTCACCTTTATATTTGAGGTGCTGCAGGATGGGGATGATGGTTTCCAGTGGGATGCTGTGAGCCAGAAACAGCTGCCAGGTGCTGTACTGCTCAAAGGTCTCCCAGTCCAGAGACTGAACTGTGGACACACAAGAAGAAGACATGAGGACACTGTCCACTGCTGTCCAATCACAGTGCAGTATTCATATGTGTGGTTCTCACTCAGGATGTTGAGCACAGAGTCTTTCCTGAACATCACCAGGTTTCCCATCATCACATGACACATCAGCTCCTGTAACTACAGACAACATGACAGTTACCCAACAGGTGAGCACACACAGGTGACCTCAAACACATCTCCATGACGATGGCACAGATCAAAGTGTACAGCTGTTACCTGTGTGGAGTCGATGACGGCTACAATCATGTTGAGCAGCTCACCGCTCCGCAATGTCTCATCAGGGAACTGAAGGAAGACAGAGACAAGGTGAAGGTGACGCGTGACCACACACGTGTGTCAGCGTGTGTGTGTCAGCGTGTGTGTGTGTACCTCAGTGTATATGGAGGGGGTGAGGTAGCACAGCAGCCGGACGTCGTCCTCCTGACACGCCTTCATGTCCATCATCAGACACGTGTGCAGATCGCCGAGAGCCGTCGCCTGAGCAAAAGACTCATACAGCATCATCTTACCGTTCGCCGCTTTACTGCAGAGACAGAGACACACACACACACACACACATGTACACGTGGCATATGACGCTGAAGCAGCTGCTTCACACACGGTGAAGTTTCATCAAACACTCGATGGCAGTTTATTTTGGAGGTTCTGTCAACGTTGTCTGAATGTTGTCTGCACATCCGTACCTAGCTTTGAGGTAGTAGAGCAGGTGATATCCGATCTTGGGTTGTTTCTGGTAGAATTCAGCCAACATGTCGAGCAGCACAGAGAATCCACTGTTGTCCTCCTGCATGGTGACCAGATTCCTGAACACCAGACAGACAGGTTTAGACACCGACTCCTCCAGGGACCTGAGAGACAGACAGGAAATCAGACAGACAGTTAAGGTTGAATCCAGTCAGCAAATACCCGAATCAAACCATGAACTGACTTCTGTCTGACTGTGTCTGTGGTTGTTTTCAGTCAATGTAAGCCCCAAATTCCACCGGGTGCATCCGTGGACACGCAGCGCTGCAGTGATGTGTCCATTCCAGTCAGTGTTTCAAACCTCAGCCGCAGGTAGAGCAGCCGCCTCATGTACAAAGGCTCAGTCTCGCTGCGGGGCCCAGGTTTGAATCCGACCTGTGGCTCTTTCCCGCATGTCATTCCCATCTCTCTCTGCCCCTGTCACCCTTCAGCTGTCTCTATCAAATAAAGCTTGAAATGGAAAAAAAAATATATTTAAAAAAAAACGGCTCTACCGCAGTCCAGTTCAGAAGCGTCCCAGAAGCGGGCCTCCACTCAGCTCTGTTCTATTTTTGACGGACGCCGCAAGCAGGCCCACGTCAATTTACACAGAGCACTTTGAGCTGACAGGAAGCCAGACACAAAGACCGCATAGAGAATCGGTGGAGTTTCAATATAAAACAAATTAACTATGCAACATATTCACACATGTAGGATCATATTTAGAAGAACATGAACCAGGAAAAGTGTGGAGGCGGACACACTTCTGAAACGCTCCTGGTGGGTTTGAAGTCGCGTGAAGGACGGAACAAAACAGCGACACAGCCGCGATGTGACAGATGGAGCCCGGTGGAGTTTCAGGGTAACATTCTCCAAGTCAAAGTGTCCTTGAACCCCGTCCCCGCTCAGTCTTACTCCTCAGTGATCTCCTCCGGCAGAACGTCTCCTCTGAAGTGATCTTTAAAGAGTTCAGCCAGACAGGAAGCCAGAGCAGACATCTGCTCCGAGTCAAAGTCCTCCTGGAACACAGCACAGCAAAGAACAGTAAAACACAGCAGAGAACAGTAAAACACAGCAGAGAACAGTAAAACACAGTAAAGAACTGTAGAGAACAGTAGAACACAGTAAAGAACAGTAGAACACAGTAAAGAACAGTAGAACACAGCAGAGAACAGTAAAACACAGCAGAGAACAGTAGAACACAGCAGAGAACAGTAAAACACAGCAGAGAACAGTAAAACACAGCAGAGAACAGTAAAACACAGCAGAGAACAGTAAAACACAGTAAAGAACTGTAGAGAACAGTAGAACACAGTAAAGAACAGTAGAACACAGTAAAGAACAGTAGAACACAGCAGAGAACAGTAAAACACAGCAGAGAACAGTAAAACACAGTAAAGAACTGTAGAGAACAGTAGAACACAGTAAAGAACTGTAGAGAACAGTAGAACACAGCAGAGAACAGTAAAACACAGTAAAGAACTGTAGAGAACAGTAGAACACAGTAAAGAACTGTAGAGAACAGTAGAACACAGTAAAGAACAGTAGAACACAGTAAAGAACAGTAGAGAACAGTAGAACGCAGTAAAGAACAGTAGAACACAGTAAAGAACAGTGGAACACAGTAAAGAACAGTGGAACACAGTAAAGAACTGTAGAGAACAGTAGAACACAGTAAAGAACAGTAGAACACAGTAAAGAACAGCAGAGAACAGTACAACACAGTAAAGACCAGTAGAACACAGAAAAGAACAGTAGAACACAGTAAAGAACAGTAGAGAACAGTAGAACACAGTAAAGAACAGTAGAACACAGTAAAGAACAGTAGAACACAGTAAAGACCAGTAAAGAACAGTAGAACACAGTAAAGAACAGCAGAGAACAGTAGAACACAGTAAAGAACAGTAGAGAACAGTAGAACACAGGAAAGAACTGTAGAGAACAGTAGAACACAGTAAAGAACAGTAGAACACAGTAAAGAACACAGTAAAGAACTGTAGAGAACAGTAGAACACAGTAAAGAACAGTAGAACACAGTAAAGAACAGTAGAACACAGTAAAGACCAGTAAAGAACAGTAGAACACAGTAAAGAACAGCAGAGAACAGTAGAACACAGTAAAGAACAGCAGAGAACAGTAGAACACAGTAAGGAACATAGAATAGGGGTTCTGTGGAGAACACTCACCTCCAGGATCAGATCCACGATTTCCTGCATGACCTCACACTGAGTCTCTGTGTCACTGAGGAGATGTGATGATCAATATTATTGATTCATGATCACACACTGCAGATTAATGATCAATACACTGACAGTCAAACCTCCAGCCTGATGTGAGGACCTGAAGGAGGACTGTAGAGTCTCACCTGGTTTTCTGCAGCTGGTGGACTTTCTCCTTCATTGTGTCATCTAATTGGTCGAGCCAGGGTGTGATGTCAGCAGGCTCTTCCACCACAGCCTCTTTGATTGGATGGAATCTAAACTCCCTCTTCTTTCCTGGACAGTTATTGGTCGACAGATAGTCAGAGAGCAGTTTGATGCAATCAAGTTTGTCCTGTCTCTCTGTGGTCGTCCTGTCTCTCTGTGGTCGTCCTGTCTCTCTGTGGTCGTCCTGTCTCTCTGTGGTCGTTCTGTGGTCGTCCTGTCTCTCTGTGGTCGTCCTGTCTCTCTGTGGTCGTCCTGTCTCTCTGTGGTCGTCCTGTCTCTCTGTGGTCGTCCTGTGGTCGTCCTGTCTCTCTGTGGTCGTCCTGTCTCTCTGTGGTCGTCCTGTCTCTCTGTGGTCGTCCTGTCTCTCTGTGGTCGTTCTGTGGTCGTCCTGTCTCTCTGTGGTCGTCCTGTCTCTCTGTGGTCGTCCTGTCTCTCTGTGGTCGTTCTGTGGTCGTCCTGTCTCTCTGTGGTCGTTCTGTGGTCGTCCTGTCTCTCTGTGGTCGTCCTGTCTCTCTGTGGTCGTCCTGTCTCTCTGTGATCGTCCTGTCTCTCTGTGGTCGTCCTGTCTCTCTGTGGTTGTCCTGTCTCTCTGTGGTCGTCCTGTCTCTCTGTGGTCGTTCTGTGGTCGTCCTGTCTCTCTGTGGTCGTCCTGTCTCTCTGTGGTCGTCCTGTCTCTCTGTGGTCGTTCTGTGGTCGTCCTGTCTCTCTGTGGTCGTCCTGTCTCTCTGTGGCCGTTCTGTGGTCGTCCTGTCTCTCTGTGGTCGTTCTGTGGTCGTCTTGTCTCTCTGTGGCCGTCCTGTCTCTCTGTGGTCGTTCTGTGGTCGTCCTGTCTCTCTGTGGTCGTTCTGTGGTCGTCCTGTCTCTCTGTGGTCGTCCTGTCTCTCTGTGGTCGTTCTGTGGTCGTCCTGTCTCTCTGTGGTCGTCCTGTCTCTCTGTGGTCGTCCTGTCTCTCTGTGGTCGTTCTGTGGTCGTCCTGTCTCTCTGTGGTCGTCCTGTCTCTCTGTGGCCGTTCTGTGGTCGTCCTGTCTCTCTGTGGTCGTTCTGTGGTCGTCTTGTCTCTCTGTGGTCGTCCTGTCTCTCTGTGGTCGTTCTGTGGTCGTCCTGTCTCTCTGTGGTCGTCCTGTCTCTCTGTGGTCGTCCTGTCTCTCTGTGGTCGTCCTGTGGTCGTCCTGTCTCTCTGTGGCCGTCCTGTCTCTCTGTGGCCGTCCTGTCTCTCTGTGGTCGTCCTGTCTCTCTGTGGTCGTCCTGTCTCTCTGTGATCGTCCTGTCTCTCTGTGGTCGTTCTGTGGTCGTCCTGTCTCTCTGTGGTCGTCCTGTCTCTCTGTGGTCGTCCTGTCTCTCTGTGGTCGTTCTGTGGTCGTCCTGTCTCTCTGTGGTCGTCCTGTCTCTCTGTGGTCGTCCTGTCTCTCTGTGGTCGTTCTGTGGCCGTCCTGTCTCTCTGTGGTCGTCCTGTCTCTCTGTGGTCGTCCTGTCTCTCTGTGGTCGTTCTGTCTCTCTGTGGTCGTTCTGTGGTCGTCCTGTCTCTCTGTGGTCGTCCTGTCTCTCTGTGGTCGTCCTGTCTCTCTGTGGTCGTTCTGTGGCCGTCCTGTCTCTCTGTGGTCGTCCTGTCTCTCTGTGGTCGTCCTGTCTCTCTGTGGCCGTCCTGTCTCTCTGTGGCCGTCCTGTCTCTCTGTGGTCGTCCTGTCTCTCTGTGGTCGTTCTGTCTCTCTGTGGTCGTTCTGTGGTCGTCCTGTCTCTCTGTGGTCGTCCTGTCTCTCTGTGGTCGTCCTGTCTCTCTGTGGTCGTCCTGTCTCTCTGTGGCCGTCCTGTCTCTCTGTGGTCGTCCTGTCTCTCTGTGGTCGTTCTGTCTCTCTGTGGTCGTTCTGTGGTCGTCCTGTCTCTCTGTGGTCGTCCTGTCTCTCTGTGGTCGTCCTGTCTCTCTGTGGTCGTTCTGTGGTCGTCCTGTCTCTCTGTGGTCGTCCTGTCTCTCTGTGGTCGTCCTGTCTCTCTGTGGTCGTCCTGTCTCTCTGTGGTCGTTCTGTGGTCGTCCTGTCTCTCTGTGGTCGTCCTGTCTCTCTGTGGCCGTCCTGTCTCTCTGTGGTCGTCCTGTCTCTCTGTGGTCGTTCTGTGGTCGTCTTGTCTCTCTGTGGTCGTCCTGTCTCTCTGTGGTCGTCCTGTCTCTCTGTGGTCGTCCTGTCTCTCTGTGGCCGTCCTGTCTCTCTGTGGCCGTCCTGTCTCTCTGTGGTCGTCCTGTCTCTCTGTGGTCGTTCTGTCTCTCTGTGGTCGTCCTGTCTCTCTGTGGCCGTCCTGTCTCTCTGTGGCCGTCCTGTCTCTCTGTGGTCGTCCTGTCTCTCTGTGGTCGTTCTGTGGTCGTCCTGTCTCTCTGTGGTCGTCCTGTCTCTCTGTGGTCGTCCTGTCTCTCTGTGGTCGTCCTGTCTCTCTGTGGTCGTCCTGTCTCTCTGTGGCCGTCCTGTCTCTCTGTGGCCGTCCTGTCTCTCTGTGGCCGTCCTGTCGGCCGTCCTGTCTCTCTGTGCCCTGTCTCTGTGGCCGTCCTGTCTCTCTGTGGTCGTTCTGTGGTCGTCCTGTCTCTCTGTGGTCGTCCTGTCTCTCTGTGGTCGTTCTGTGGTCGTCCTGTCTCTCTGTGGTCGTCCTGTCTCTCTGTGGTCGTCCTGTCTCTCTGTGGTCGTCCTGTCTCTCTGTGGTCGTCCTGTCTCTCTGTGGTCGTCCTGTCTCTCTGTGGTCGTCCTGTCTCTCTGTGGTCGTCCTGTCTCTCTGTGGTCGTCCTGTCTCTCTGTGGCCGTCCTGTCTCTCTGTGGTCGTCCTGTCTCTCTGTGATCGTCCTGTCTCTCTGTGGTCGTTCTGTGGTCGTCCTGTCTCTCTGTGGTCGTCCTGTCTCTCTGTGGTCGTCCTGTCTCTCTGTGGCCGTCCTGTCTCTCTGTGGTCGTCCTGTCTCTCTGTGGTCGTTCTGTGGTCGTCCTGTCTCTCTGTGGTCGTCCTGTCTCTCTGTGGTCGTCCTGTCTCTCTGTGGTCGTCCTGTCTCTCTGTGGTCGTTCTGTGGCCGTCCTGTCTCTCTGTGGTCGTCCTGTCTCTCTGTGGTCGTCCTGTCTCTCTGTGGTCGTCCTGTCTCTCTGTGGTCGTCCTGTCTCTCTGTGGTCGTTCTGTGGCCGTCCTGTCTCTCTGTGGTCGTCCTGTCTCTCTGTGGTCGTTCTGTCTCTCTGTGGTCGTTCTGTGGTCGTCCTGTCTCTCTGTGGTCGTCCTGTCTCTCTGTGGTCGTCCTGTGGTCGTCCTGTCTCTCTGTGGCCGTCCTGTCTCTCTGTGGTCGTCCTGTCTCTCTGTGGTCGTCCTGTCTCTCTGTGGTCGTTCTGTGGCCGTCCTGTCTCTCTGTGGCCGTCCTGTCTCTCTGTGGTCGTCCTGTCTCTCTGTGGTCGTCCTGTCTCTCTGTGGTCGTCCTGTCTCTCTGTGGTCGTCCTGTCTCTCTGTGGTCGTCCTGTCTCTCATTGTTGGGCTCATCTGTCACTTGTTAACTTGAAGTTTCATTGGGTAAGCTTCTGATCATCATCATGTTTGTTTTTTAGGATCACCTTTGTTGTTGACCTCCTCCTCATCATCACTGAACGCAGCCTCTGTGTTGTCATAGCAACCCTCTTCCTTGTCTAACATGTGGTTATCCATCTCCAAGGAAACAGCCTCCTCCATTTTAACTGCAGAACACACACACAGTGCAGGTTGTTTCACAGCTTCTGTGGTGTCATAGAGCTCTGTGGGTGCATGTGTGTGTGTTACCTTCAGTTGGAGGGGAGGGCGAGCTGCAGAACTCGGGGAATCTCTCTCTGAGCATCGATCGGAGCTCTCTGTCCAACTTTGGATTATCAAACAGCGGAGCAAGGTGACTGAGAGAGAGTGATCAATAATCAGTCATCAGTTATCAATATCTGTGGTGGACTGACAGTGTGTGTGTGTGTGTGTTTCTTACGCCAGAACTCTCTTCTCCATGATGAAAGTGAGCGAGTTAAAGACCCCCTGACGGACCTGAGACTCCAACGGAGGAAAGAAGTGAGGGATGATCTAAGGAGGGAAGGAAACAAGGAAACAGAGGACAGAAACAAGGAGGTAAAGGATGAGGAAATAAAGGAGGTACGGAAGGAAACACAGGAGTAAAAGAAGTGGTATTAATACTTTGTTCTCTCAGTTCAGTTTAACCAGTAACAATGTGTCCACGCCTCCACCGCCAGGTTACTGGGTAAGGTAGGTAACAGACGCAGTTCCCTCGGGGGCACGAGCTCCCGGAGCTCCTGGGAGAGTGATTATTATTAATTATATTATTAAGAAATATTTAGTGAGTTTAAAGTTATTCTTTTGAAAAAAGGGGGGTGGGTGTTAAAGATTCCCCCTTACCCAACAAGGCTGATAAAATAAAATAAATAGATAAATAAATAAACAATAAATGAGAATAAAATAAAAGTGCTATAAAAGTGCTTCATAGAAAAAGTACCACACGATGATAAAATAAGTGCTAAGAATACAAACCATCACACATCTAAGAAGGGTAGGATAGTAAAGACTGCTCTGACAGGCACACTCAATAATATAATATGTACATATAATATAATATGTGTACACACACACAGTATACAACCCTGACTCCAGGTGAAATACACAAAGTTTTACTTTTATACCTGCATCATCAGTACTGTGTGTGTGTGTGTGTTTTACCCGGCACATGAAGTCCAGCAATGTGGCAGTGATGGCTGGATGAGGTTTCATGGAGTGATGCATCACCAGGATGGCTGGTTCTGACATACAAGAGGAGAAACCAGAAGAAGTCAGAACCAGGTAAGACTGTGTGTGTGTGTGTGTGTGTGTGTGTGTGTGTGTGTGTGTGTGTGTGTGCGTGTGTGTCACCTATGTTCATGATGCTGTCTTTCTCAGGGTTGAAGAACAGCCAATCATAGAAGAGAGCCAGCTTGGCGTTGGAGGCGGCGACATTCGACTGGGGACAAACGATCAGTGATTATTTACCTCATTCTTATTGGACGACCTGCAGTAACTGACAGCCCGAAGCCCCGCCCTTTACCGTGCAGGTGGTGAGCAGCCAGCCAATGATGGCCCAGCGTGGCAGGATGTCAGAGCTCAGCACCTCATTGGACGGATGGACCACACCACAGATGTAGCGAATGAGGTCGCAGCGCAGTGACTGGCTCTCTGCTGTGGACAGGTACTGTCTCTGGAACCAGTCCTGGTACCGCTTCTGCTGCCCAAACCGGACCTGAAGGGGAGAGGTCAGAGGTCAGCAACAGGTCAACACAAAGATATCACTGAATCTGGATCTGTGTCCTAATTCAGGGGCTGCATCCTTGAAAGCACGCATTTGAAGGCCGATTACGTCACAAAGGCTGTCCCAATATTATGATACACTTCATTCTTCTGACGACTAACTGACAGGCAACCAGGAAATGCTTTGAAGGCTAGACTGTCTCACTTAACAACGGCCGATGTGGCCTTCAAAGGCCTCGAAGGCCGCGTCCTTCGAAGCCTGCAGCCCATGAATTGGAACACAGCTTGGGAGTGTGTGGGTTGGGGTCCTGGTTCTGGTTCTGTTACCCTGGAGGTCATGAACAGCAGCTTGGTCTCCATGTCTGGTGTGAGTCGACAGGCCAGAAACTTCCTGGAGGTCCGAGCCGTCAGCAGCTGGAGAACACCTGGAACACAGGATTATGGGTACTGTAGTACTTGTGAACTGTGGGCTGAGGATTGTGGGTAGTGTAGTTCTACCTGTGAACTGTGGACTGAGGACTTGTGGGTTGTGTAGCAGGTCTTTCCACACCAGCTCCATCTCTGGGATCCGAGCAACGTTCTGCAGCAGACGAACCAGATCTCTGCCGATGAGCAGACACTCCATGAACTACAACAGAGACAGAACCGGGTCATCAGAACCAGCACGGCTGAACAATTTCCCTCCTCACCTTCCCTCCCTCCCCTCCTCCCTCACCTTCTCCCTTAGCATACTGATGCAGAAGTCGACCTCCTTCTGTCGCAGAGTCAGCAGGTTCGGTGCTCCGTGGTCGACGATGAGTCGGAGGAAGGTGTAGACCGACATCGCTATCAACATCGCGCTCTTCAAAACCCAATCCCTGCACACAAAACAATGATAGGTGTGAGGACAGGTGAGGACAGGTGAGGACAGGTGAGGACATGTGAGGACAGGTGAGGACAGGTGAGGACAGGTGAGGACAGGTGAGGACAGGTGAGGACAGGTGAGGACATGTGTGGGTGTGGGCAGACAGGATTGGACAGACATACTTCTGGTCCAGCAGGATGTCGAGGACACTCTCAGCCAACCACAAGTTCTTTGTGGAAATATCTCCACCTGGACACAAACACACAGTGATTATTTTGTTAATGTGATGATACGCGTGTGTGTGTGTGTGTGTGTGTGTATGTGTGTGTGTGTGAGTGTGAGTGACTCACCTGCAATCTGTTTCAGCAGCGTCATGACGACTCCGTCAGCTCCCATCATGCCGCTCTTCACCAGCTCTCTAACCAACCACACCAGCTGCACACACACCAACACCATCATTAATCCCACCTGTATCACCTGGTCACATGGTTTTAGAGGCCTACACCTGATCTGTCTACTCTACTGATGACACATACACATACATGTAAAGTTGCTGTGATGGCTATGGCTAAAACAGCTGTGTGTGTGTACCTGTGTTCTGGGCACATCCTGCAGTTTGAGGAACTTCTCCATCAGGATCTGGTTGATCTTCACCAGAATCACGTTCATCCCATCTCTGTTGACGAGCGTCAAGTCTCTGTAACACTGTAACACAAACACACAGTGATGTCACGCTGATGTCACGCTGATGTCACACATTATTAATGATGTGGTGGTGTCTCACCCTCTGGGCCTGGGTCGGTTCTGTGAGGACCAGAGTGAACAGACCCAGACACACCTCCTCATGCTGCTGCTGGCCTTTACACACCTGCAGGACAGGAAACAGGAAATGACAACAGCTGGTTACTGCAATGCACACAAAATCCTGTGCTCTGATTGGCAGATTAATTTATGCAGGTATACACACATCTCGTGAGCTCATTAATATTTTATTCTTTTTGAAAGAGCGACAGCCAGTGGGAAAGCTCCAACACCGAACTGACCAATGGCGTAACTTCATCTCCGTGATGGTCAGAAGATCTACAGAAGGGTTCAGGTGTGTGCGGCTCGACACCACGAAAACACAAACATGGCATCAGTAAGACTTTGTGACTGTCGCTCGTCCTCCGTGACGGCCGCTCGTCCTCCGTGACGGCCGCTCGTCCTCCGTGACGGCCGCTCGTCCTCCGTGATTATTCTATTTTAGGTAATGATCACTCTGTACACGCCGACATGTGAACGAACCTGTTACTTTCCTGCTTCACGCTCTGATTGGTCACAAAGACTGCAGACTGTAGGGGGCGCTGCAGGTGGTTATACTGTTGACAGGAATCTCCAGTCAGCTGACTATGTTAACGTTAGTAGGTGTGGTAGGTGTAGTAGTACTCTAGGTTTAGTAGTACTAGTTGGAGTACTTAAAAGTATGTAGTGTATTTCTTACATTGGCGGTGAGCGCGTCGTTGGCTTCTCTCTCTGACAGCCCATTGGTCAGCGACTGGACGATTCCAACACAACGCTCCAATCTCTGCACAAACAACACACACACACACACACACACACACACCACACACACACACACACAGGTGAGTGGATAACTCACTTCACGGGACTGAAGATAACTGTACTGCATGCGTACTTTACAGGAGGATCACTGTTCAGGGATCAAACCAGCGGTTTCTTCATCACACCTCATCTGTTGTTAACCTGTCTGTCTGTTGTTGACCTGTCTGTCTGTTGTTGACCTGTCTGTCTGTTGTGTAGTCCAAAAGTAGCCTTCTTTAAATGAAGTACAGCCATTACTTTTCCCTCTAACAAATTAAGGGAACGAGTGTCACCGTGAAATGCTCATTATGACATAAACAGTAATTATAATATCTACAATACTCCATGACATTTCATTGGATGCTCGTCTCACTTTCCTACAGCATCGTTAAATAGTTTAGGTCTGTGTACTTAAGTGTCATTTCATTATAATCAGATTCATCAGAAATAACTGAACACATGTATTTTACATTCAGTCATAGAGAGATGGAGGCAGGCTCCAAATTCTTTCTGACATTTGAGCATTTAAAAAATTACTTTCCAAAGTAACTAGTTACTTTTATCATTTGTAACCTAGTAACTACTTTAGTTACTTTTTGGGAGAAGTGACTAGTTACTGTAACTGGATACTTTTTCAGAGTAACTTGCCAAGACTGCTGGTGTGTACCTGTCTGTCTGGTGTGTACCTGTCTGTCTGGTGTGCACCTGTCTGTCGGTGTGTACCTGTCTGTCTGGTGCGTACCTGTCTGTCTAGTGTGTACCTGTCTGTCTGGTGTGTACCTGTCTGTCTGGTGTGCACCTGTCTGTCTGGTGCGTACCTGTCTATCTAGTGTGTACCTGTCTGTCTGGTGTGCACCTGTCTGTCGGTGTGTACCTGTCTGTCTGGTGTGTACCTGTCTGTCTGGTGTGCACCTGTCTGTCGGTGTGTACCTGTCTGTCTGGTGTGTACCTGTCTGTCTGGTGTGCACCTGTCTGTCTGGTGTGTACCTGTCTGTCTGGTGTGTACCTGTCTGTCTGGTGTGTACCTGTCTGTCTGGTGTGCACCTGTCTGTCGGTGTGTACCTGTCTGTCTGGTGTGTACCTGTCTGTCTGGTGTGTACCTACTTTTGACATGAGAAACATAAGCAAAGCGCATGCGCACCATGTCCATATGTTTACGTAGGATTAGCATGCTAGGCTAACAGACCGCGGGCTGTGAGGCTTTATATCCGCAGCGTGTAGCGTCTTTCTGGGCATACAAACAGCCCGAACACACCCTCGGCTGTGGGGCTCACTGTGGGATTCGAACCTCGGCGCCCTGTCTGCACACAGTACGGCACGGCTGTGCTATGCTAGCGATGCTAGCCGTGCTAACTAGCGTGCTAGTCCGTGTCCTCCCAGGATCGCTCTCTTTGTACCCGCTGCTGTTTGACACCAACCCGCTGAGTACTGCCTGTAAACCCGCCCGGACCGGCTTCAGTCCGGCTTATAACTGTTCCCCGGGCCGTCAAACCGGGACAGCCTACCTCCTCCAGCTCGTCTTTGGCGTCCAGCTGGGTGGACACCAGTAGCCGGCCCTGCGGCTTCGCCGGTGCAGCCTCCATCTGCTCCCGCCGCGCCTCGCCGGGCCCCGCGGAGCTGCGAAGGCCTGGGACTCCCGGTTCTGGGGTGGTTGTGACTGTTAGTGTCGGTGTAACGGACAGTTCGGTGCACGTGTCCGTGCTGTTTTCTCCGGTAGAGTTGGTGTGCTCGGTAACTTTGTGTTTTTCTAACTTGTTTCGGGGAAGCTCACTCTCCGTCCGAACACAGCGACATAACGGACATCCGCAACGAGCGGGAGGGGCGGAGCCAACGCCGACAGAGGACCAATCCGTTTACTTAGACTTCTGAGTGACGTACGGACGGGCCAATGACAGGAGAGCAAATCTGGAGCCAATCCCGGGCCTGCTCTGATCAGATCATCTACATGAAACTTTAAAATCACAAATGAGCCCAAAAGTTCATCTGAGCAACTTATTGACCAACTTATTCAATTTATTGATCAACTCACTGACCAACTTATCAACCAACTCATTTACCAACTTGTTGACCAAGTTATTGATCGACTTATTTATCAACTCATTGACCAGCTCATTGAGTCTTACTCAGTCTCTCCTCTTTATTGCACATCATGTTTTTTTCACTCACTATTTTTATTTTTACTCAAAACATCAAAGTACTTCTGAAACAGGAAGTAAAGTTCTGTTTACTTCCGGTCAGATGTGCAGGACTTGTTGTGGATGTTGATTGGTGTTTACAGCAGCCTATCCACAGTTAGCGCTTCACTACTTCACTCATCATGAAGTCTGTAAATCACCTCAGTACTGTAACGTTGTTCCCTGTTGGTCTCAGATTCTGTGCTCCAACCCGGTCCGGTTCAGTTAGCATGCTAACAGCAGATTTAGTGAGGCCTGGACAGAGATGACTGGGTCAAACAGGAAGCACTCCTCCTCATCATCAACAATTTTTTATGGTTTATCAAGAAATGGCAAACTCTAAAATACCATGAAGAATACCTGGAAACACTGAAAACACTTTGCGTCAGTGTTGGACAGACATTGGAGGACAGAGGACAGATGGACAGCTCACGGACCAGAACCCGACAGGGAAAGTCCGATCCAAGTGTAAAAAATTGTAGATGAATCCTGAGTTAAATGATAGCGTGGTAGCATTAGTTGTAATAATGACACAGAGGCTGTTTAGTTACAGATCATTACGGTTTCACTGGGCGGGCCACATGACATCAAACCAGGCCAGCCAATAGGAGGCGCCGTCTCACCACTTGCCACATCCAGAGTCAAAGCCTGTTTGTTTAATGTGACGGGTTCTTGCATTTACAAACGGTTCTGAGAGTCCACGTCCAGAACACAGAGTCAGTACAGCTGTCTGAAGAGTTCACATGGAGAAGAACATCTGATTCCTCCGTACGACCACTGTGAATGATGTCACAGCTCATCGTCCAATCAGAGAGGAGGAGGAGAGGTCAGTCTGTCTTCTCTCCCAGCAGCCAGTACGTCCTCATGCGTCCTTTTCCCTTCAGCTCGATCTCTCCTCGGACCTGCAGCTCAAAGCAACAGAACTCCTGCAGAACCTGTCGGGTCGCCTCTGACACATGGATCTTCAGAGCTGCAGACAAACAGGACCGACACCAGAACATGAGAATATAAGGCGTGTGTGCGTGTGTGCGTGTGCGTGTGTGTGTGTGTGTTACCCTCTCCGTTGGACTCCATGCGTGATGCTGTGTTGACCGTGTC
Organism: Nibea albiflora; assembly: GCA_014281875.1. Lineage (NCBI taxonomy): Eukaryota > Metazoa > Chordata > Actinopteri > Sciaenidae > Nibea > Nibea albiflora. The sequence continues at coordinate 21,234,766 of CM024811.1, read as the reverse complement.
TCCAAACAGACAGTACCTGGGCATCTTCAGCCCTACAACACCTGCACACACCGGACCTGTACACAAACACACACACACACATTCATTTGAGTTCTTTATTTAAACACACACACGCACACACACACATTCATTTGAGTTCTTTATTTAAACACACACACACACACACACACTGACCACTGTGTATGCCGATGCGTAGCCGCAGCTGCTGATTGGCTCGGTGCCGGATCCTGAAGCTCTTGACGGCGTCCAGCAGAGCAAGAGACATCCGGGCCACTTCCCGACCGTGCAGCTTCCCGTTCCTCACCGGCAGACCGGACACCACCATGTAAGCATCGCCGATGGTCTCCACCTGAGGGCGGAGCGGGGTCAGAGGTCAAAGAAGGTGTTCTAACTTCACGTCACTTCCTTCAGACAACACACGGTGATGGTCTTCATGACATGCTAATACAGAGCTAATTGCTCCAGCTCTCTGAATACTTTCATAAAGAAACATCCCGATTGGACGGCTCCACCAGCTCCAACTCCCAGAACTCTGTTAGCCTATCTTAGCATGTAGACTTGATGTTTACCTTGTAAACATCAAAGTTATCGATGATGGCGTCGAAACATGTGTAGAGGTCGTTCAGCAAGGTCACGACCTGCATGTGAAAACATGAACAGAACATTTACATACAATCATACCGTATGTTCCATCATCATACATGTTGTAAGAACATGTTCCACCACAAGATGGTTCCACTGACTTCTACTGACCTGTAGTGGCGTGCTCTCAGCTGACAGGGCAGTGAAGCCGATGATGTCACTGAAGTAGATGGTGACGGAGTCGAAAGCTTCAGCCTGAACTGTCTCACCTCGTTTGAGCTGCTCAGCCACAGAGCTGAAACACACAGTACATGAAGTATTACTGCAGTATATTTACCGTGGTAGTATGCCGTATTACTGCAGTATATTTACTGTGGTAGTATCTGGTAGAGCAGCGCCTCTGCCTTGCGTTTCTCCTCGTGGTACGCCTGGGTTCTCTCCTCCACCAGCTCCTCCAGGTTGTTGGCATACTGCTCCATCCGGGACAGGAGGTTATCCAGGATGTTGGAGCCATAACCCCTGAACAGACAGACAGACAGGTGACAGACAGACAGACAGATGGGCAGACGGACAGACAGCTCGAATGAGCATATTCATGTTGTCAGCGGTAAAAGTGACCGCTGTATTCAACTACAGACCAGTCATCTGTCCCCTGGTCCCCACCCCATCTGTCCTCCTTGGTCCATCCCCTTGTCCCCTTGTCCCTGCCTCGTCCCACCTGTGCTGTTTCCTCAGCAGGATCTTGATGGTGTTGAAGTCAGGTCTGTCGCTTGGCTCTTCGCTCCAGCAGCGCTGCATCAGGACTCCAAGGTCTTCGCTGTGACTGTGGAAGCAGAGTGAAGGCCGGAGGGGGGGAGAACCGCCTTGCCGCACCACCTGAACAAGCTCTGATGGAAGAGGACACACAGGTACGCATGCTTCATCAGTGCTCACCTGATGCAGATCCACAGAGCAGTCATCATTTATCATCAGTGCATCACATGATCAGAGTGTATCAGAGTGTATCAGTGTGTATCAGTGTGTATCAGTGTGTATCAGCGTGTATCAGAGTGTATCAGAGTGTATCAGAGTGTATCAGAGTGTATCAGTGTGTATCAGTGTGTATCAGTGTGTATCAGAGTGTATCAGCGTGTATCAGCGTGTATCAGAGTGTATCAGAGTGTATCAGAGTGTATCAGCGTGTATCAGCGTGTATCAGAGTGTATCAGCGTGTATCAGCGTGTATCAGAGTGTATCAGTGTGTATCAGCGTGTATCAGCGTGTATCAGCGTGTATCAGCGTGTATCAGAGTGTATCAGAGTGTATCAGAGTGTATCAGCGTGTATCAGCGTGTATCAGAGTGTATCAGAGTGTATCAGTGTGTATCAGTGTGTATCAGTGTGTATCAGTGTGTATCAGTGTGTATCAGTGTGTATCAGAGTGTATCAGTGTGTATCAGTGTGTATCAGTGTGTATCAGCGTGTATCAGAGTGTATCAGCGTGTATCAGCGTGTATCAGCGTGTATCAGAGTGTATCAGCGTGTATCAGAGTGATCAGTATCAGAGTGTATCAGAGTGTATCAGTGTGTATCAGTGTGTATCAGTGTGTATCAGCGTGTATCAGCGTGTATCAGTGTGTATCAGCGTGTATCAGAGTGTATCAGTGTGTATCAGAGTGTATCAGCGTGTATCAGAGTGTATCAGTGTGTATCAGCGTGTATCAGAGTGTATCAGTGTGTATCAGAGTGTATCAGAGTGTATCAGAGTGTATCAGAGTGTATCAGCGTGTATCAGCGTGTATCAGAGTGTATCAGAGTGTATCAGAGTGTATCAGTGTGTATCAGTGTGTATCAGCGTGTATCAGCGTGTATCAGAGTGTATCAGTGTGTATCAGCGTGTATCAGAGTGTATCAGCGTGTATCAGAGTGTATCAGTGTGTATCAGTGTGTATCAGTGTGTATCAGAGTGTATCAGCGTGTATCAGAGTGTATCAGAGTGTATCAGTGTGTATCAGTGTGTATCAGAGTGTATCAGCGTGTATCAGCGTGTATCAGCGTGTATCAGCGTGTATCAGCGTGTATCAGAGTGTATCAGAGTGTATCAGCGTGTATCAGAGTGTATCAGAGTGTATCAGAGTGTATCAGTGTGTATCAGTGTGTATCAGTGTGTATCAGTGTGTATCAGTGTGTATCAGTGTGTATCAGTGTGTATCAGTGTGTATCAGAGTGTATCAGTGTGTATCAGTGTGTATCAGTGTGTATCAGAGTGTATCAGTGTGTATCAGAGTGTATCAGAGTGTATCAGTGTGTGAAGTACGGATAGAGAAACGCTGGTCTGAGCAGCACGACATCAACACGCTGACACGAGTGTTTGAGACGCTGTCATCAAGCTATCACACCGGAATGTAAATAACAGATTTTACACTGTCATCACACACACACGCAAACACACACACATCAACAAGTCTCCATAGGTCCCCATGTTAAAAGCAGAACCTGGTGTGGAGGCGTTCCTGACGCTGTGATATCTGCACTGACCTTTAGGAGTCAGGGTTTGTGTGTCGATGTAGAAGACTCCTCTCAGCAGAGCCACTTCCTGCAGGATGATACCAAAGCTGTAGGCGTCTCCTTTCTGAGTCCCACATGGAGGAGGACACTCTGTCCTCAGCAGCTCTGGGGCTGTCCACAGCTTACCTGCAAGACACCAGGTGGAGGTGCACAGGTGGTTCCATCAAAACTAACAAGGTTGAATCCACCAATCAGCTAATAACAGATGTAGACGGAGCTGTAGTTGTTGTTGCATGAATCATCTGTTCATATAATAAAACTTTTAATATATTTAAAGTACTCGTCGTACGTGCGTAGTAAGCATGTGTGTCCTCGGGGCAGCTGCTGGTCCGGAGACTTTCCAGGCCGTAGTCAGTGATCTTCAGAACAAAGCGACTGTCCACCACACAGTTAGAAGACTTCAGGTTGCCGTGGGAGACGATGACACTGTTGTGAAGGAACAACATTCCCTGGTGACAAAAACAGCAACAATAAACACAAATTTCATGGATGTCCCACCTCTATCTGAACTCTGTGTCACAGGAGGACCGATCAGGAACTGTTGATTGGACATAAACACTGATACTGACTGAGAAGTTGTTTAAAGAACTGAGTTTCTATCATCTGATGTTTGGACGTGTCACTGTGTTGTGTGTGTTTTGTTCTGCTGGTTGTCACAGAGTGCCTGTGGCCCCGCCCATTGCTGCAGTGACAGGTTGTTACCTTGACGATGTCATTGATGAGAGAGTATCTGAACATCCAGTCCAGAGTGATGCTGTCGCTCTCCATCAGGTCCTGACACACACACGCACACACACAGAGTTTCATTAGCAGCAGAGAGACAGTGCAGCACTTCACTTAATGAAATGTGTGTGTGTGTGTGTGGGGGGGGATACATGCATCTCTTTGTGTTAGTGTGGTTTTGTTCTTTTTTCTTTTAAACACACACCGGAGCTATGGAGCGAAGTAGTTGACGTGTATCTTTGTCCAAAAAGATTTATTGAACCATTCTTTGAACATGACAATCAATAAAAACTGCAGTAATCCACAAAAATCATAATTCCTCTCCTTCTCCTCGCCTCCATCTTTTGCAGCAAAAAACAAATTACGCATACATTACGCCACACACGTCTCAACCAACAGGAAGTGTGCAACTACCATCAATCAATAGGCATAATAATATAGTAACCAATAGTAATACCATATAGAAAATGGCTCTAACACTTTGTAATGTAAATATGAATCAGTCAGTGTAGGAAAAACTCTGAGCAGTAAGTGTGTGTGAACGGTGGTCCACACTTTATAAACACCTTTACTACAACCAACATAAGACATATAATGTTCACCTGCAATGTTTTGCATTAACACTGCACAGATTAGATATAGTCTTCCTCCTCTCAGTGCATAAAATAACTCGAGCTGCTTTTTGTTAAACTGACATTTTTAGATCCAGCGGTCATCTGACAACAACCCAAACCCCACGCAGCCCACGCCAACATACCGCTGGCTGATATGTGTTCTCATGCTGCTAGGTTACTACGATAGGAAGTTGCTAGGTTACAGTGCTGAGAAGTAACTATAACTGAGAGGTGGGGAGAAGAGCTGATGTATGAAGGAATGTTAGAGGCCGGTTGGAAAGATAGATACATGGTTACATACATGGCTGATAATCATTAATACAGGGAGTACAGTGGGTACTACAAAGGTACAACAAGTTAATGGTCCAGTACAGACAGTTTGCAATATAGAGAGGGTTATGGGTTAGGGTTAGGTATCATGAGACATAAATTTTAAATAGAGAGTTATAAAGGGTTGATAGAGGTGTAAGGGAGGTATGGAGGGTTTATAGAGGTGTACAGAGGGTATGAAGGGTTGATAGAGGTGTACAGAGGGTATGAAGGGTTGATAGAGGTGTACAGAGGGTATGAAGGGTTGATAGAGGTGTACAGATGGGTATAAAGGGTTGATAGAGGTGTACAGAGGGTATGAAGGGTTGATAGAGATGTAAGGAAGGTATGGAGGGTTGATAGAGGTGTACAGAGGGTATGGAGGATTGATAGAGGTGTACAGAGGGTATGAAGGGTTGATAGAGGTGTACAGAGGGTATGAAGGGTTGATAGAGGTGTACAGAGGGTATGAAGGGTTGATAGAGATGTAAGGAAGGTATGGAGGGTTGATAGAGGTGTACAGAGGGTATGGAGGATTGATAGAGGTGTACAGAGGGTATGGAGGGTTGATAAAGATGTACAGAGGGTATGGAGCATTGATAGAGGTGTACAGAGGGTATGGAGGGTTGATAGAGGTGTACAGATGGGTATAAAGGGTTGATAGAGGTGTACAGAGGGTATGAAGGGTTGATAGAGGTGTACAGAGGGTATGAAGGGTTGATAAAGGTGTACAGATGGGTATAAAGGGTTGATAGAGGTGTACAGAGGGTATGAAGGGTTGATAGAGGTGTACAGAGGGTATGGAGGGTTGATAGAGGTGTACAGATGGGTATAAAGGGTTGATAGAGGTGTAAGGAAGTTATGGGGGGTTGATAAAGGTGTACAGAGGTTATGGAGGGTTGATAGAGGTGTACAGAGGTTATGGAGGGTTGATAGAGGTGTACAGATGGGTATAAAGGGTTGATAGAGGTGTAAGGAAGTTATGGGGGGTTGATAAAGGTGTACAGAGGTTATGGAGGGTTGATAGAGGTGTACAGAGGTTATGAAGGGTTGATAAAGGTGTACAGATGGGTATAAAGGGTTGATAGAGGTGTACAGAGGGTATGAAGGGTTGATAGAGGTGTACAGAGGGTATGGAGGGTTGATAGAGGTGTACAGATGGGTATAAAGGGTTGATAGAGGTGTAAGGAAGTTATGGGGGGTTGATAAAGGTGTACAGAGGTTATGGAGGGTTGATAGAGGTGTACAGAAGGTATGGAGGGTTGATAGAGGTGTACAGAGGGTATGGAGGGTTGATGGGTTATTGGATGGGTTAAGAGGGGGGTTGATAGACAGGTGGTATGGTGTACCTGTAGGCTGCCTCTGGGGCAGTACTCTGTGATGATGCACATGTTTGGCGGGTCGATGCAGCTGCCAATGAAGCGAGTCAGATGCTCATTCTGAACATCTCGCATCTAGAAGAGAAGAGAGGCTGCAGGTTCAAATCCCACCAAAACCATCAGCATTCGACAAGCAAGGCACTGAACCCCCAAACAAGATACCCAGTGTTCAGCCTCAGGTCAGTCCATTGGTTGATGGAAGATGGAGTTCTTACGTGTTTCAGTTCAAACAGAACCTTCCGGGTCAGTTCAATACGTTTCTTGTTGATGTACTTGATGGCTGCCAGATTCCCCTGCAGGTGGCGAAATAAACAAGGTGTCACTTTATTCATGACACCATCACGTCCTCCTCCATCACAGTAATGTTAGCGAGTTGAGTTAGACCTTGTAGTATCCAGTTTTGGTGTAGATCTGGAAGTTTCCCTCCATGGTCATTAGAGAGCCACAGTTTGATCCTTTCTGCAGAGAACCCAGATGAAATTTATCTAATTAATAATTAATATAATTAGTAATGGACAACATTTAAATTGTGTGTTTATGTGAGTGTGTGTGTCGGGTGTGTGTGTTACCAAAGATATGGTGAGTCTGCTGCAGGCTCTCCTCAGGACTTTATCCAGGTTGCACATCTGGACGTCGCCCCAGGAAACTCTCCACAGCTGAGCCGCCAGCTCGCTCTCCAGCTTCAACTTCCTGTTCAACAGACAGGAAGACAGGTGTGTGCGTGTGTGTGTGTGTGTGTGGGAGAAAGAGAGAGAAAGGATACATAAAAGGCAGATGAGACAGAAAGAAAGACGGAGGGAATCCTGGACAGAACCAAGGAACACCTTCCTACAGCACCGTCAGTTCAGCCCTCCTTTAAACACACTGTCCTATACCTGCCACCTCACTGACAGGTAAAGACAGGTGGATGAGTCCTGGTGGCCCTCAGGTACCTGCTTTGCAGGTTCTACAGCACCCATTCAACCTTAGCAACCTCAGGAGAAGGTCCCTGTACTGTCTTAGTGACTACAGACCAGTCTGCTAACTTATCCGCCTGAAAGATGCTTCTTAAGCTTCTCAGCATCATGGACAACAGGTTACATCCCCTCCACCACCTCCTGATCAACTACCAGAGTGTGTTCAGTTCGAAGCTCCCATAGGACCTCAACAGGAAGTAAAAAAAAAAAGAACACTACAGGAAATCCGACTGTGAACATTCACATTTTATTATCAGTGTTACATGTTTATTTTTACATCGATACAGCAATCAATCTCTGTCTGTCTGTCTGTTCTTTAGCCCTTCATCTCGACCTCACTGTGATCTCTCTATTACAACAGAAAGACAGAGAGAGACAGACAGACAAACGGAGAGAGACATACAGACAGAGAGACAGACAGACAGACAGAGACATACAGACAGAGAGACAGACAGACAGGTGCTGTAAGAGCTGTAAGAGTTCAAACCACTACAAAGTGTGTGTGTCCTGGTACATCTGTTTTTGTAAGGACTAATTTGACCATTAGTGTAAAGTGCTGTCAGTAAAGTAAAGAAGAAAAAACATGTGTGTGTGTGTGTGTGTGAGTGTGTGTGTGTGTGTGTGTGTGTGTGTGTGTGTGAGTATCTCACCTGTAGATGAAAACAGTCACAGTAACAATGATGACAAAGACAAAGCAGATCACTATGGCAACCATCTGATTCATCGTAACTGTACCTGGAGAGGACCAATTAGAGATTAGACCCTGGAAGTGAGGACATTTTGTGTGTGTGTGTGTGTGTCTGTGTGTGTGTGTGTGTGTGTGTGTGTGTGTGTGTTATAAGGGGCATTTTATGCCAGCACACTACACTAAAAACACATGTACAGCCTATGCGATGACATCAAGTCCTACATTCATTTTCAATGGATGAAATTTATGGGGGGCATTTTATGCCCTTCCCATGGGCCCACCACCCATGGGAAGGGCTACAGGGGGCGGGTGCACAGAGAGTTGGGCGGTAGTCAGAGGCGGGGACCCTGGCGGTCTGACCCCCGGCTGCAGAAGCTGGCTCTGGGGACGTGGAACGTCACCTCTCTGGCGGGTAAGGAGTCTGAGCTGGTGCGTGACGTTGAGATGTACCGGCTAGATATAGTCGGGCTCGCCTCGACGCACAGTTTGGGCTCCGGAACCAGTTTCCTCGAGAGGGGTTGGACGCTCTACCACTCTGGAGTTGCCCCCAGTGGAATACTTATTTCCCCCGGGCTCAGCGCCTGTACGTTGGGGTTCACCCGGTGGACAAGAGGGTAGCCTCCCTTCGCCTTCGGGTGGGGGGACGGGTCCTGACTGTTGTCTGTGCCTATGCACCAAATGGCAGTTCAGAGTACCCACCCTTTTTGGAGTCCTTGGAGGGGGTGCTGGAGAGTGGGGACTCCCTCGTCCTCCTGGGGGACTTCAATGCTCACGTGGGCAGCGACAGTGAGACCTGGAGTGGCGTGATTGGGAAGAACGGCCCCCCTGACCTGAACCCAAATGGTGTTCTCTTATTGGACTTCTGTGCTCGCCATGGATTGTCCATAACGAACACCATGTTCAAACACAAGGATGTCCATATGTGCACGTGGCACCAGGACACCCTTGGCCGCAGTTCGATGATTGACTTTGTGGTTGTGTCATCGGATTTGCGGGCTTGGTCCGCATTGCCGGCAGTAAGTCAGACTTGTTTCCAGTGAGAGTTGGACTCCGCCAGGGCTGCCCTTTGTCACCAATTCTGTTCATAACCTTTTTGGATAGAATTTCTAGGCGCAGTCAGAGCATTGAGGGGCTACGGTTCAGTGGCCTCAGGATTGGGTCACTGCTTTTTGCGGATGACCTGGTCTTGTTGGCTTCATCGGAGCGTGACCTTCAGCTCTCTCTGGAGTGGTTCTCAGCCAAGTGTGAAGCGGCTGGGATGAGAATCAACACCTCTAAATCTGAGGCCATAGTTCTCAGCTGGAAAAGGGTGGAGTGCAGTCTCCAGGTCGGGGTCGAGATCCTGCCTCAAGTGGAGGAGTTCAAGTATCTTGGGGTCTTGTTCACGAGTGAGGGAAGGACGGAGCGGGAGATTGACCGGCGGATCGGTGCCGGGCACGTCCCCCCGGCCCCCCGACCTGCTGCTGCTGCTTTGGCTCAGAGGCGCACCGCACCTTCGGCTCGGGCCTTTGGCTCAGTGCGCCACCGGCACTGGTGCACCAAAGCAGCAGCAGCAGGTCGGGGGCCGGTGGCGCAGGCTGTACACGCGTTTTTAGTATAGTGTGCTGGCATAAATTCCCCCCATAGTGTGTGTGTGTGCGTGCGCACGCGTGTGTGCGTGCACCTACGTGCGACACAGGATGGTTTGTCGTTCTTGAAGCCACACTCTGGAATGTCCGGAGGAGGAGCGCCACCCGGCCACTGGAAGCTTCGCCCACTCTGCATGACCATCTGTTTCATACTGCCGTTATACACACATACCACCTGCACACACACACACATACACACAGACACCGCCCACCACCTATTGGTTGTTGACACTGTTCAGGTGATTAATGTCACATTTGTGCAAGCCAGGTGTAAAAAGCTCTGATAATATTAAACATGTTTGATTTATCTGAACTTACTGCAGACAGTGTTTGTATGTTTTTACCTCTCAGGTGTGTGGCCTGATGGTGATGACATCATGAGTCAGACATATTTTACCTGAAACTCTCCAGACTTGATGTCCGTCATGTCCCACAGAGCAAAGTCCACCTGTCTGTCCCCCCACTCGTCCATCTCCACCAAACCCATCACACCTACAGACAAACATCAGGGTCATAGATTCAGGAAAACACACCGTGACCGTATATCTGTATGAACGCAGTACATGACGTATATCTGTATGAACGCAGTACATGACGTATATCTGTATGAACGCAGTACATGACCGTGTATCTGTATGAACACAGTACATGACCGTGTATCTGTATGAACGCAGTACATGACGTATATCTGTATGAACACAGTACATGACGTATATCTGTATGAACGCAGTACATGACGTATATCTGTATGAACGCAGTACATGACGTATATCTGTATGAACACAGTACATGACCGTGTATCTGTATGAACGCAGTACATGACGTATATCTGTATGAACACAGTACATGACGTATATCTGTATGAACGCAGTACATGACGTATATCTGTATGAACGCAGTACATGACGTATATCTGTATGAACGCAGTACATGACGTATATCTGTATGAACACAGTACATGACGTATATCTGTATGAACACAGTACATGACCGTGTATCTGTATGAACGCAGTACATGACGTATATCTGTATGAACACAGTACATGACGTATATCTGTATGAACGCAGTACATGACGTATATCTGTATGAACACAGTACATGACGTATATCTGTATGAACGCAGTACATGACGTATATCTGTATGAACGCAGTACATGACGTATATCTGTATGAACGCAGTACATGACGTATATCTGTATGAACGCAGTACATGACGTATATCTGTATGAACGCAGTACATGACGTATATCTGTATGAACACAGAACACAGAAGAATATAAATATAAGTATTTACTGCCTCCATCCACCCACTCTTCCCCCTCTGACGCACATGCCCGGTGATTAATGACCACTGGCTGTATTTCAGTGTGTGTGTGTGTTTGTGTGTGTGGTCCAATCTAATATACAGCAGCCTGTTGTATCGGTGTTATCAGCTCCATCAGCACACACAGTCCTGTCGTCCTCTGTTCCCTCCATCATCTTAATTCATTTAGTTCATTTCATCTTTTGTCCTCTCCTCCTCCAAATAAAACAACAGAAAACACAGTCAGCCTGTCTGCTTCACTCTGTCTGTCTGCTTCACCCTGTCTGTCTGCTTCACTCTGTCTGTCTTCTTCACCGTGTCTGTCTGCTTCACCCTGTCTGTCTGCTTCACTCTGTCTGTCTGCTTCACCCTGTCTGTCTGCTTCACTCTGTCTGTCTGCTTCACCCTGTCTGTCTGCTTCACTCTGTCTGTCTGCTTCACCCTGTCTGTCTGCTTCACCCTGTCTGTCTGCTTCACCCTGTCTGTCTGCTTCACCCTGTCTGTCTGCTTCACTCTGTCTGCAACACGTCAACCTCCTTTACTTACATGTTACACACGTTAACACTACATACTCTCTCTGTACAGAAAACATCTCAAAGCCTACACTCCTTCCCCATGGTGTTCATAAGTCTTATAGAAATAACTATACTCATTCCATTAGATCTGCCAAAAAAGGAATATTTCTGTGAAGAATTTAAGAAGTGTTCAAATGATAGTAAAACCACATGGAAAGTTATACATCAGTTGCTGCATAGAGAAAAAAAAGACTTATCCAGAGGTTATCCAGAGCTCAAAAATTCAACGTTTGCTAACATTGGTTATGAATTATCTAGTAAAGTTCCTGCTTGTTGTGGTAATATACTGGATTTCATTACAGGACATTATCCTTCTATCTCTCCTTAAGCCTCCTGATGTTCAAGAACTTATTGATGAACCAAAAACATCTTCAGCTGGCCATGATAACATTTCTGCATCCCTCGTTAAACAGATCAAGCAGTCAGTGGCTTACATTTCTTCTCTGTCTATGACAACAGGTGTTGCACCAGAGGGTTTGAACATTGCCAAAGTTATTCCTCTGTTTAAAGCAAACGATCCGTGTCGTTTTAATAATTATAGACGCATGTTTTTCAAATGTATTAGAAAAAAACATACAAAGGGATAATTTCTCATCTAGATTCTAATTCAGTTCTTTACAAACATCAGTATGGCTTCCAGAAAAATTATCCCACTCATAATATGGCTTTCCTTCATTTGATTAACAAAGTTACCTCCGCATTAGAAAATAATGAATTTACCTGAAGTATATTCATCGACTTTTCAAAAGCTTTTGATCTGAATATAAAAATTTGGACTATAGAATTTTTTATGGTTAAAAATCTTCCTCTAAGGATTTTTGTAAAGTTATAATTCAGTCTGTTGCGATGCCTCAAGGCTCAACAACAAGACTCCTGGGAACTCTTGTTGATGAGAGTTGAGTTGAAAAGCACACATTGATTAAATTAATCAGTATCTTTCATATTGCAAAAGGGTTTGGGCAAGCAGTTTTCATACTTCACAGAATTTTGGTCCTTCCGAAACGTTTTGTTAAGATGCAACCCGATCTGAGTCACATGCCTCATTTGTACCTCTTTTTCAGAAAGTCCAGATACTATTCACAATATAAATATCTCTCAATATGTGTTTTTATCTATCAGGTATATTCAAATCATGAAAACTTTCCAGAGCACTTTAAGACTTTTTAAATTTAATTTACAGGTTCACTCTTATTCAACCCGTCAATCCTTAAGATTAAGATTCCTTATGTGCAGAGGTCAGTTTACAATCAAATTTAGAGGTTCCAAATTATGAAATAGCTTTTTCCATCCGGCAAAGAACTCAAAAGATGTTTAAAAGTCCACCGAGTTCCATTTTAGCTGCTGTTTGAAGATTCTAATTCATACAGAAACATATTTTTTTTTAGATTGGATCGGATTAGATTTACATATGTTTCTTCTATTATCAGTTCATTATTACTTTATGTAGTTACAATATATCATATCTGCTGTATATGTTTATATGTGGTATATTCTGCTGAAACATGAATTAAACGTGTTCTGAACTGATTGATTTATTGATTCATGTGTTTGTTGACACTGTAAATCTAAATATAAAACAAATCGCACATATTATTTCTTTATTAAATGTTAAATATGTTTTTACAGCTGTCATGTGACCACACACACACACACACACACACACACACACACACACACACTGATTACATTAATCGGTTGTCACCAGCTGAGTCCTGCTGTCAGCGTGTCATTTCCTGTGGCTGTTTGTTTTCCATCAACATCCAGAGCTTCACGACTCGCCCCCCTCTGCTCTGTCTGTTCTGTCTGTAGTTCTGTCCTATCTCGTGTGGTCCTGTCCTGTCTCCTCTGGTTCTGTTCTGTCTCATGTGGTTCTGTTCTGTCTCCTCTGGTTCTGTCCTATCTCATGTGGTTCTGTCTCATCTGGTTCTGTCCTGTCTCCTGATCTGCCAGCTGAAGCCTGAGAAGACAATCTCAGGACTGGTTCCACGTGTTTCTGCTCGTGTTGGAGAACGTTCTTCCTGAAACTGTTTGCAGCCTCTGACAAATGAGCGATGACTTCCTGTCTCTTCCTGTTCTGACCTGAAAACAATAACGCCAGAGAACACGTCGCACTTTGTGCCGCAGGACTGGAAATCACAGACAATTTCTCACTTTATGTCTTCATGTCTCTATGTCTTTGTCTTCATGTCTTTAAGTTTTTGTCTTCATGTCTTCATGTCTTCATGTCTTTGTCTTCATGTCTTTATGTCTTCCTGTCTTTATGGCTTTGTCCTCATGTCTCCCTGTCCCTGGGCTTCTGCAGCAAGGACTGAGCCTTTGTACATGGGACAGCTGCTCTACCAACCAAGCCAAATACCACCCCATGTCTTTCTGTCTTTCTGTCTTCACGTCTTTGTCTTCCTGTCATATCCTGATCCTGAACAACAGAAGACAAAGTGTCTCTCATCCTCATTTCCACCAATCACTTCGATCTGTCCATTACTTTGTGATCCTGGAGTGACCAATCAGGAGCCTCTGTGCTGTGTGAGGTCACCATGGGAACCAGAGTCACATTCTCACGGCAAGTGTCAGCAGGGAGTTGGTGTGTTAGCAGAGACAGTGGGAACATGAAGACAGGACGTCTGGGAATCAAACCATCAACCAGAACAGGAAAACCACAGTGAGCTCTCTGATTGGGCAGTCAGTCACCTGAGACTCGAGTTCTCATTGTGACTTTAAGTCACGTGACGCTTTAAGTTTGGACCACATGAGGGTCTCACAGAATACAGACAAGAACTGACATCAGAACACTTCAGTGTGTATGTGTCTTTGTGGTTTTAATAAAGTCATTTTGAACTGTCTGGCTCTGCGCTGTGATTGGCTGCATTACCTGGGAAAGTTCTGTTCCACATCCTCTTGGTCACCACGTCCTCTCTGGGCCTCCGGACTCCTCCCGGTCCTGGTCCAGGTCCAGGTCCGGGGTTCTGCTCACTCAGCCACTCATTCAGAGCTTGAGAGTACAACATGACGCCGTCATGGAAACCTCCGGCTATCAGGTTGTACTGAGAGAGAGACACATCATGTGACTTGTCATGTGACTTCATCCAGTCAGAACCAAAGTCTGTTAAAGGTTCGGTGTGCCACAATACTAATCTTCAGAACTGTTTCCATGAGACCTGTTCTGTCTGTCTGCTATGTTTCTACAGGAGCCCAGAGTGGACAAACAGCGGACCTTTAATGATGACTTATTATGATGACATATTAAATTAATATTCAAATGAGCAGATAACGACGTGTGTTTGGTACCAGAGAGTCGTCAATGGTGAAGTTGAACATTTTCATCGCATCAATCTTCAAAGTTTCAACAAATTGAAGATACTCTGGAGTCTGAGGCTGAAGGTAAGACAGGATCTTCACACTCTGAGAGACAGAGAGACAGACAGACAGACAGACAGACAGACAGACTTTTACTGTAAAGAAATCATACATTTGTAGAAAATAACTTTTTACAGTACTTTTCTGTTCATAGTAATCAGATTACTTATTATCAGTTATTTCCTGATGGTGACAAACTTTCAGCATGTGACTGAATTAAACTGAATCTGTAAAATTACAGTTTTCCCTGTAAAACTAAAAACTGATATTTTCTGTAAACCTGTTGTTTTTTAACTCCAGAAACAGGAAGTGATGTCATACCCTGAAGGCTTGGTGGGCGGCCTCGTCGTCCACGTCTCCTCTGTACCACGGCCTGGCGGGGCCCCGTCCACCCAAACCCTCAGCAAATAGATCAATGAAGAAGAAGACGTAGTCCTCCAACTCCACTCCCTCCATCCAGAACTGGACCATGAGAGTCCTGAAGGTGTCCCAGGAGCAGCACAGGTAAACCACTGAAGAAGAACAGACACATCTTTGTTTACAGATAACAAAGACTTCCTGAGGTACCTGACAATTGTTTGTGACTGGACAGAACAGAGGATCAATAAGAGAAGAAGAGACGGGAAATTTGTTTTTCACTTTGTTTTTTTACATGCATTTGAACTAAAACACACACACACACACACACACATGTGGAGAGAGATGGTGGCCACTGAAACTGTCCCTTGATTGGTCGGTTTATTCATGACATCATTAAAGAGAATTTGAACCAGGAGAGGAGTCACTTCTTCTTCTCTGCCAGGAATACAGGTAATGATTATTTACAGGTGTGTACAACACACAGACACACACACATGCACACACAAATACACTGAGGTCAATCAGTAATCACTGAAGCAAAGAATCCAGAAATAATTAACCATCATTTAACGAGCAAGAGGACAGAAAGAACAAGGGAAGGAAGGAGGGAGGGAATGCAGGAATGAAGGACATAATGAAGGAATGAAGAAGGGAAGGAAATAATGAAGGACAAAAGGAAGGAATTAAGGACTAAAGGAGGGAAGGAAGGAATGAAGAAGGGAAGGAAGTAATGAAGGAATGAAAGACAAAAGGAAGGAATTAAGGAATTAAGCAATGAAGGAACGAAGAAAATAAGGAGGGAATTAAGAAGAAAAGGAAGGAATTAATGAATGAAGGAAGTAATGAAGGAAATAAGGAGGGAAGGAAGTAAATAAGGGAAGAGAGGAAGGAAGAGGAAGTAAAAATGATAGGGGAGGTGGAACAGGAAGTTCAAAAGGAAGTCTGACCTCTGCCATTGTCGCGGATCTCCTGGATGATGGACTTGTAGTTGGCGTTGTCGGGCTCGATGACATGGTCGTGGATGGTGATGTTGCGTTTGCCGAACAGCGTGTAGAGTCCCTCCACAGCGAAGTAACATGGACGGTCGTCGTTGGCGTCCTTGTTGTCAGTGAAGATCAGCATGGCGTGCTGCCGCCAGCCAAATGTCTCTTGTATCCTCATGCCGAACTCGCCCAGCTTCTTGTGGGTGGGGCCCGTGTTGGTGACCGCTGCGTAACCTTCAAAGCCGATGGCGCGGGCGCCAGCCGTCACCATTGGAACCTCCCAGTGGGTGGTGAAGCGGGCAACAGGCGAGGAAGAGTAGTCACAGCCGGGGCCGATGAAGGCCCAGGGGTCGTGGGACAACTTCAGGTCCACCGCGACGATTGGTGCCATGGAGTCCGAGCAGAAGCCATCGCGATTCTCGGAGCTGCCATGAACCAGCTGGAGCTTTAGGCCCGGCAACAGTTGGGGGTCCGAGTTCACCCGTCGCACTGCCTGGTGGAGCGCTGGCGCCACCCGAGGCCACGCCCATGCATAGTCTGTGTTAGTCAGAGGCAAGATGGCCGCCAGAGTCACCTCCTGAAGATCATCCGTGGTGTTGGCAGCAGACAGAGAAGACCCAGCCGATTGGATGAGGAGGAAGAGGAGGAGCAGGAAGGGGCAGGGCCACCACAACAACATGATGATGAGGAGTCTCACAGCCTGTCAGACGAGCTGCAGGGAAAACAAGTCTTTACTTAGCCTTTCACAATAAAACCAGTTCCTGTGGGAGTTACTAATGATAGATCCCCTTCAGTGGCTGCTGGGATTTCTGGGAACTCAGCCAGTGAGCTCCATAAATTATTGGCCTTTAGCGCCATATGGGTCCCATATGTGTTTGTAGGGCCACAAATCCAGACCTGATGTGGACAGAAGGGGGCTACAGGAGGGATGTTTGTCAGTTCAACAATATTTAGTGTGCAAATAAACTTGTGAATAAATCACCATGACGGTGTAAAACGTCTGCATCAATGAACTATGTCACCACATCAAGAGTCTAAACCCTCGAACACAGTCTGGTCTCAAACTTCATGATGTGTTCAAGGAATGAGGGAATGTTTGAAGATGAAGTGATCAGAATTTTTTGAGGATCAGTTCATTGATTAATTTCTTCATTCTTTAAAACAAACGTATCCTCTGTGAGCAGCAGCAATGACACATAGACCCGGCTGATAATCGGATCAAAGCCTTCCATGTTGATGTCCATCGACTGACTGAGCCGTGTTGCAGTGTCACATTCAGAATGAGCCAAAAGGCTGAACTTCTGTCTGTGTTTTGGATTCACTTCAATCAAGGAGAATTTGAAAATCACTACATCAAAACTGTTCTGGGATCAGGTTTTCATTCTCAAACATGAAGGTTGAAATCAGCAGTTTGTCACTTGTGAGCATTTTGAATCAGGAGAACAGGTGGCTCAAAATAGGAGTGAAGAGTCAACAAACATAAAAGTCAGCAGACAAGGAGGCCTCAGGAACTTCCCCACAGACAGAGCTGTCCTTTCATCCTTTCACAGGAGACCGAACATCAATTCACACTTGCCTCAGACCTCAGGTGAGCTTAACGACCACCATCCACACCAGACCTCAGGTGACCTTAACGACTGTCACCCACACCGGTCCTCAGGTGACCTTAACAACCATTGTCATGGGAAGGCATTTAGCTCAGTTGGTAGCGCAGCTGCCCCATGTGTGAAGGCTCAGTTCTTGCTGCAGAAGCCCAAGGTTCGAATCGGACCCACGTCTCTTCAGCTATCTCTGTCAAATAAAGCTTGAAATGGCCAAAAAAATAATCTTTAAAATAAAAAAATGAAAACATTATCACTGGACTTTAGGAGACCTTAAGAACCATCGTCATCGGACCTCAGGTGACCTTAAGAACCATCGTCATCGGACCTCAGGTGACCTTAACAACTATCGTCATCGGACCTCAGGTGACCTTAACAACCATTGTCATTGGACCTCAGGTGACCTTAACAAGTCAACTGGCAGTCCCCACAACAACAAGGAGCACTAACGAGCAAACTGGAAACAATGGCCTAGTTAATGATCCACTAAGGTTAAATACCTGAACTTCCCAGCAGTCAGTCAGAACTGAAGAATCCTCTTTGATGAAACAAGTTTTTGGATTGATGACCAAGTCCAGAAAAAACCTTCACAGACTTCATTGTGGGTTTTACTGTGTTACTGTGTATGTGTGTGTGCTGTCCATTGTTCTCCTGCAGCCTTCAGTCTTATGTAAGTACTGTTACGAAACAGCTGCAGAGAGCCAGAGATGTACAGCGTGAACACTGAACATGTCCACGTTATAGAGAAACATACAAAGCTGCTGTGCCAGAACCAGGACCAACAGACTTTTTAATGAAATTGAACAAAGATGATATGATGAAGATTTAACCGATTTAAAAGTACTGAGCTTTGGTGATTGATGAAAAAATGATAAAAGCCTGATTTCTGGTCAGCTCAGTGTGTCAGATATTATTTATAATTTAAATCTGACAGGTGTGTCAGTCACCTGTTGAGTTCGTTTGTTGTGTGATTGATTCATATGAGTGAGTTTCTGTTATTATATTAATTATTATAATTATTAATATAGAGAGATATATGATCTAAGATCTGCTGTTCCACTTTTTATTAATGACCATTAGTGAGTTTCTCTGATTCTTGTATGAAGTAATATGCAGATGACACTGTCATATATACACACAAAGAAATGTGTTTATCTACATTCAATTACTGTAATATTTTAGACCATCTACCTTCATATAAATAAGACTATAAGACTGCTTTATTTACATTTCACTTTATATAATATTTAAAAACAAAACAGGTTACTAATACTGTGTAGTGTGAATAATTACATATGCTGCATGTATATAATATATAAACCTCTAAAATATAGATGGATTATTCAGACCTAACAGACTTTTACACGTACACCACATAATATCTGTCATATATAAAATGTGTATAATATATAATGTAAATCATCTCCTGAATGTCCTCTTGATATTATTTACAGACCCGACAGTTCACACCGTGACTAAGAAAGACGTAAATATATCATATAACATATGTTGTTATATATAACATTTGTATCTGTAACACACAGTTTGTATAGACTCTAATCTGACAGCAACAAACTCTGAGCTGCAGGAAACTGAAATCTGAACCTGATTGGAAATAGTCATTGATCACTGATCAGCATCAGAGATTATTGATAAAGTCGGTGGACAAACGTGACGCTCCTTCATCTGAGAAGAAGTTTAATAAACGTGTAAATGTTCCGTTTACCTGCTCAGAGGTTCGGTCCGTCCATTCCTGCATGTTAGAAGAAGAAGAAGACGCGAGCGGATGTTTCCACAGCAACAAACCGAGAAAAGTCTTCCAGCCGGGATCTGTTCACCGTCTCACCGGAGGGTCATCGACAGGCTCCAGCCCCTCCGCGTCCGTCCCGACACGTTTCCGGTTGACTAAAGTCCAAAGAAAAGGAATTCAAAGCTTCTCGGTACCGATCCAGATCTGTCGGTGCTGCAACTCAGGTCTGATCGTCCAGTGGCGGACACGCGCACACATGCACGCACTGAGGGAGGGAGGGGGCGGGTGTGTGCAAAGGGCACGAGGGTGGTCACGATAATGCTGACTGCGCATGTGCGCGTGCGCGTCCCTGTCCCCTGAGAGTTTGAGGTGGGAATATTCAATTACCCTGACCACACACACACACACAGGGAAATCAATCACTGACCACAGCTGATCAAGAGCCAGCTGATCAATAATCAGTTGTAGTATAGTAGTAGTACAGTAGTATTGTACTGTACTGAGTACTTTTACTGCAGTATAGTATCTGGTACTATATACTACATATACTATCTAGTTTGTTCCCTAGTGTGAAAATGATTTCTATTGATATCAGTGTTCATGTTTCAGTGATAATATTGATTAATGATGATTAATGATGATTAATATTGATTAATGATGATTAATGATGATTAATGATGATTAATATTGATTAATATTGATTAATGATGATTAATGATGATTAATGATGATTAATGATGATTAATGATGATTAATATTGATTAATATTGATTAATGATGATTAATGATGATTAATGATGATTAATATTGATTAATATTGATTAATGATGATTAATGATGATTAATATTGATTAATGATGATTAATGATGATTAATGATGATTAATGATGATTAATATTGATTAATGATGATTAATATTGATTAATGATGATTAATGATGATTAATGATGATTAATATTGATTAATGATGATTAATATTGATTAATGATGATTAATGATGATTAATGATGATTAATGATGATTAATGATGATTAATATTGATTAATGATGATTAATGATGATTAATGATGATTAATGATGATTAATATTGATTAATGATTAATGATGATTAATGATGATTAATGATGATTAATGATGATTAATATTGATTAATGATGATTAATGATGATTAATGATGATTAATGATGATTAATGATGATTAATGATGATTAATGATGATTAATATTGATTAATGATGATTAATGATGATTAATATTGATTAATGATTAATGATGATTAATGATGATTAATGATGATTAATGATGTGCTCACTGTGAAAACACTTGTCACCATTATAAAATCAAACATTGATGTTTTGACATGTGAATGTTTATGAAGCTAAAATGATCAAACAGTTTTTAATATGACAAAATATTTATTTACACTGATCATCGTTAATCATCGTTAATCGTCGTTAATCATCGTTAATCATCGTTAATCAGCTCGTTCAGTGTTTTTCTTAATGAAGTCCTGAATGACGTCACAGCGCTGTGTGTGCGTGTGTTCAGAAAGTTAATGAATGTGTGTGTTTTAACAGGATACACCCAGTGAACCAGGAAGTCTCTCTCACTCTCACACACACACACACACACTCCGTCTGTCTCTCTCTCTCTGTCTGTCTCTCTCTGTCTCTCTCTCTGTCTGTCTGTCTGTCTCTCTCTGTCTCTCTCTCTGTCTGTCTCTGTCTGTCTCTCTCTCTGTCTGTCTCTCTCTGTGTCTGTCTCTCTCTGTCTGTCTCTCTCTGTCTCTCTCTCTGTCTCTCTCTCTCTCTGTCTCTCTCTCTCTGTCTGTCTGTCTCTCTGTGTCTGTCTCTCTCTCTGTCTCTCTCTGTCTCTCTCTCTGTCTGTCTGTCTGTCTCTCTCTGTCTCTCTCTGTCTCTCTCTCTGTGTGTCTGTCTGTCTGTCTGTCTCTCTGTCTCTCTCTGTCTCTCTCTCTGTCTGTCTCTCTCTGTCTCTCTCTCTGTCTCTCTCTCTGTCTGTCTCTCTCTCTGTCTGTCTGTCTGTCTGTCTCTCTCTGTCTCTCTCTGTCTCTCTCTCTGTCTGTCTCTCTCTGTCTCTCTCTCTGTCTCTCTCTCTGTCTGTCTCTCTCTGTCTCTCTCTCTGTCTGTCTCTCTCTCTGTCTCTCTCTCTGTCTGTCTCTCTGTCTGTCTCTCTCTCAGTGTGTCTGTCTGTCTGTCTGTCTCTCTCTCTCTCTGTCTGTCTCTCTCTCTGTCTCTCTCTGTCTGTCTCTCTCTCTGTCTCTCTCTCAGTGTGTCTGTCTGTCTGGTCTGTCTCTCTCTCTCTCTGTCTGTCTCTCTCTCTGTCTCTCTCTCTGTCTGTCTCTCCTCCCACTCTTTCCTGTTAATGAAAACACGTTTGTTCTTTGCACGAACATGTTTTTACAGGAAATGAGTCGACAGACTGTCACGTGACTGAACAGCCAATCAGCTGCTGAAACACAGAAGGTGTGCGTCAACCAAACGACGGCTGAAGAATGGCCAACAACAACCGACAAGTCTGGAGACGGCTCCCACAGCTGGTCTAAAAGATGACTGAACAGGCTGATGTTTACTCTGTGTTCGTCTCTTCAGGTCGCTGTGCGTCACAGTGAAACAATTAAAGTGGTTTAGATAAATGAACCCATCATGTTTGATGTGAATCTCATTATTATTGATTAGTAATTTCTTTGGTGTTCTGTATACAGAATTGTTGCACATTAAAACCTGGTCCAGTCTGGGTTTGTGTTCTGGTCATGTGACTCCTGTGTGGCGCTTTGGATCTGTGCAATGCTGAAGAAGTCCTGTCTGCAGAACTCGCAGTGGTACGGCTCCAGTGTGGACCCGTTTGTGGATCTCCATCCTCTTGATGGAGCTGCTCTTCTTCCCGCACACGTCACAGGTGCTACACAGCTCTTTGTGTGAAAGTGGTTTTTCAGGGCCTCGGTGGACTCCAGGGGATCCCCACAGGCCCTGCACTGGCTTCCAGGCTCCTTCCAGTGGTTCTGTGCATGTCAGAGCAAGATCCCCTGTGTGGAGAAGGAGCTGAACCCTTGGCCACAGAACAGAAGGTCCAGTTCGAGGTCCAGTTCCCTGAGTCCTCTGAAGACCTGGTTCCAACTCACCGTCACTGCTGTCTTCAGTATACGACTTGTACAGGATCATGGAGTCCCTGTTGTGGTCTGTGGGTGCACGGGCCCTTCCAGGTCCTGCTTGTAATGACTGCTAAGAGTCTCTCTGAAGAACAGGATCTGGATGGATGAAGGACTCCATCAGCCAATCAGGACTCCTCTGGTTCTGAAGCTCCTCCTGTTTGATGTGCAGACTGAAACTCCGCCCCCTCACCTGCTGCTCTTCATCTGAGGTGAGAACCTGTAGAGCACCTGGACGAAACACCAGGAAGTTAAAGTATAAAGTACTGGCCTACTCCAAGTTATTGTGGTGATCTACCCCAGTTACTTACCTTCCTGCTGGGAGCTGATCTCTTCTTTGACTGCGGTCTCCAGCATCAATGGAACCGTCATCCACTTCCTGTTTGACAGTTTGAGTAGTTCCTCCTTTCCAAAGAAAGAAATCTGATTGGATGATGGACTCTGGTCTGTTCAGGTTACTCCATCGGCCAATCAGGACTCCCCTGTGTGAACCCTGTGTTGAACTCCACCCTCGTCCTGTTTAATGTAGGGAGTGAAGCCCCGCCCCCTTACCTGTAGAACACCTGAGAGAGTAAATAGCAGTGAATAAGTCTGATGATACTTCAGTAGTTTTACTTTTCACTGCATTTCCATGTATTAAAGTTTTGTCAACCAGATGAAGCTCAGTCATTACCTTTAAGACAAACTGTGTAGCCTGCCAGACATCCTTCTGGAGAGTGTAGTCCTTTCACCAGGTTCTGGGATCGGGGTCCTATCAGGGCTACTGAGAGATCCAGCAGGGCCACCTGGGGATCTCCTGGGTCTGTTCGTGACTCAGTAGGGGTTTCACCTCAGGGTGATGAGGGTCCAATCAGCTACAGCACCTTGTGGCGTCCAGCCTCCATTGTACAAGAACAGAGTTATTCAGAGTAATCACTTAGAGATAAAGTCATGTGATTCAGAGGCAGAGTGGGTCGTCCACTAATCAGAAGATTGGTGGTTCGATCCCCGGTTCAATACTCTCCAGTCTGCATGTCGAAGTGTCTTTGGGCAAGATACTGAACCCCAAATTGCTCCTGAAGGCTCTACCACCAGTGTGTGAATGTGTATGAATGGTTAACTCATCGAACTGATGAGCACTTGGCACCTTGCATGGCAGCCAATGTCATCAGTGTATGAATGTGTGTGAATGAGATATGTACTGTAAAGCGATTTGATTGCTTGGAAGACCAGAAAGGTCTATATAAGTACAGTCCATTTACCATTTACTCCCTTCATTCCATGACCTTGTCTGACAGTTCATCAACATCCTGATTCATGAAGAACGCTCAGTGAAGAACCGGACTCATTCGTACCTTGAGTAACGACATCAAACAGGTCCTTGATTCTCTGCAGACACATGCTGGATGTCTCTGTCAGCTGACACCGGGGGGTCCAAACCTCACAGACCCGGTCAGGAGTTTTTCTTTTCTTCCGGACCCCCAGAACCTGCAGCTTCTCCAGCTAACTCACTGGTTCGGTTCGGTACCTGTCTCACTGACACCGTTTCAAACAGGCACCGACTGGGTCACCTGCTCTGTCTTCACTTCAGGTGTCACACCACAGCCACATCCACATGCATGCACCACAACAACAGCGGCTCAACGCTAAATCTGTAGTGAAGCAACACCACGGCAACCGGAAACAAGTGACACAAATGCGTTAACCAAAATAAAACATGTGTCTGTCTCACCTGAAGGGGGCGGGGTTTGTCCAAACAGAGATAGCGAGCTCTGGCAGGAAGAGACAGCTACGTCACACCAGCGTCAGCTCCATGGTCTGTCCGTCATTATCGATCTGACACAAAGTCTTCACAATAAAAGCACCATCCAAAAACACATTCACTGAGTCATTTAACTTATTCAAGGACCCCAAGAATATTTGAAGGGATACATAAATGAATTCAAGGATCCCTGGGATATTTTTAAAGGACTCATTCAAAGACACCTGGAACATTTGACAGGAATCCATTTAATGACTGCATAAAAAAAAACTGAAATTTTTTTTTACCAGGTATATTCAAGGACCCAAAAAACTTCAATGATCCCACTAATTCATTCAGTGTCCTTTGGGACAATCCAAGGACCACGTGGAACTCATTTAAAGATGCCTGGAACAGTTCAAGGAATCAATTAACTTCAAAAACTTTTTATGGATCTTAGACACTCATTCAAGGACCCTGAAATCTGACTTTTTTTTCTTGTGGATTTTATTTTTCAAAACCAGCAGCTCAGTTATCCGGGAGACCAGCTGAGACAGGGAGCCTGATCAAAGGGGGTGAGGGGGAGAGACGCCCTGTGTGCACACACGGCGCCTGTGCAGCCGTCTCCATGGACACAGAGAAACATTTCACTGCACATGCCCAGTATGAATTTAAAAAATCACTTTGGAGTTTTAAGTCTACATAACATAATCTACAGAATATGCACATATGGCGATTCTTCGCTGGTCTATTTACTCCACATACACAATGTGCAAGGCTGGTTTCACCTGTAGCGACTTTACTCATCCAATAACAGCACTTTATGCAATGCTAGTTATGCAAGGGAGTCCCGCTAGCATAAAATGCTAACGCATTGGCAACTATGTTTGCTAACTTTGTTGGATGAAGCAGATTAGTGTTGTATAGAAATTCGTTTTTAAGTATGCAACTTGCCATGTTCATGTTACTCCTGAGAAAGGAAGCTGGCGAGGGAGAGCACCGTGTGTGTGTCCCTGTTTATCAGTGTGTGTCTGTCCGTGATGAACCAGTAAAGAGTCTTAATCAGCTGTGTGAGTCACTTCAACATATGGCAACTATTTTGAGAATAAAAAGTCAACATTTTTGGTGATTTTGTCTCTGCTGACTGAGGTGATATCAGTCTGAACTGGTCTGAACTCTACAGCTGTATGAAGTCTGGCTGCCTGATTGGCTCCTTGCTGATCCGGACGTCCAGGTGAACCTTCATGTGGACGTCTCTGGAGCGTTTCTCCTGGTAGCTCTTCCCGCAGACGCGGCAGCTGTACGGTTTCTCTCCGGTGTGCGTCAGCAGGTGTTTCTTCAGGTCGTTCTTGGTGACGAACGCCTTCCAGCACAGGTGGCAACTGAACGCTCGCTCCTTCTTGTGGAAGCGGATGTGTGTCTCTAGGTAACCTTTGGTGCTGAAGCTCTTGTTGCAGAGGCTGCAGCTGAACGGCTTCTCCCCGGTGTGGGTTAGCATGTGGGCGTTCAGCCCTCCCACCTGCCTGAAGGCTTTCCCACAGACGCGACACTGAAACGGCTTCTCGCCTGTGTGGATCCTCTTGTGGACCTCCAGGACGTGGACGGATGCCAGGCTCTTTCCACAGGTCTCACAGGAGACCCGATGGGCTGGTTTGTTTCCAGTGTGGTTCCTGATGTGCGTCGTCAGAGCACCATTGTCGATAAACGTCTTCCCGCAGAACTCGCAGATGTATGGCCGTTCGCCGGTGTGGATCCTCTTGTGGCGCCGCAGGGCGCCAGGCCGCGGGAAGGATTTACCGCAGACAGCGCAGCAGTATGGCTTGACTCCGGTGTGACTCCGCATGTGAGTCTCGATGTTCTGGTAGGTTTTACCACAGATGTGACAGATTTTCCCTGCGTCCCTGTGAGTCTGCAGGTGGTCTGTCAAGGTCTCTGTTGGTGGTAAACCTTCGCCGCAGATGCCGCAGACGGACTCTGCCGTGTGACTTTTGGCGTGTTTCCTCAAACTACCTTTACTCTGAAAAGACTCCCCACAGACTTTACAGCAGTGAGATGCCAGAGTCGACACCTTGGCGTTCTCTTCAGTTTTCTCCGCTTCCTTCAGGCTCTGAGAGTCCGGCCGAGTCTCATCGCTGTGGATGTCCCACGAGTGACTCTGGATGTGAGTCTTTAAGGCACTGCTCTCGATGAATGTCTTCCCACAGTGCTGACAGATGTATGGCCGCTCCCCGCTGTGGATCTTCTTGTGGCGCCTCAGCGCTCCAGGTCGGGGGAAGCGTTTGTTGCAGACGCTGCAGCGGTACGGCTTGATCCCCGTGTGGCTTCGCATGTGTGTCTCCATGTTTTGGAAACTCTTACTGC
This sequence comes from Nibea albiflora, assembly GCA_014281875.1. Taxonomy (NCBI): domain Eukaryota; kingdom Metazoa; phylum Chordata; class Actinopteri; family Sciaenidae; genus Nibea; species Nibea albiflora. Next base: position 21,208,168 of record CM024811.1, on the reverse strand, counting down.
AGATGCTGCAGGTCCCACTGGTCTCTCTGTGAGACTGCAGGTGAGTCAGCAGGCTATCAGGTGAGTCCAGCTGCTGTCCGCAGACACCACAGATGCTCTGAGCCTCCCTGCTGTGTGTCTCGGCGTGTTTCCTCAAGAAGCCTCGGCTGTGGAAGGAGTCGCCGCAGACTCTGCAGCAGAGCGAGGATGACTGAGACGTCTTCGGTCCAGAGCTCTTTGACTGACCACCCTCGTCCTCCTCTTCGCTCTGGTCTCCATCATCTTCTTCGTGGGTCTTCAGGTGATCCTGGAGCAGCTGGTTCTGGGTGAAGGTGAGTCCACAGACTGGGCAGATGTCAACTGTACTCCTGCTGTGGATCTTCCTGTGTCTCCTCAGCGCTCCGGGTCGGGGGAAACTCTTTGTGCAGACATCGCAGCTGAACGGTTTGTCTCCGGTGTGGCTCCTCATGTGCGTCTCCATGTTCTGAAACGTCTTCCCGCAGATGTCGCATGTCCTGCTGCCACTGACGGTTTCTCTGTGAGATCTGAGATGGTCGACCAAACCATCGGAGGACTCGTAGTGTTCGCCACAGACTCCACAGAGATGCTCGGGGTCGTCTGAGTGTGTTTCCACGTGTTTCACCAGATTCCCTTTATGGCGGAAACTCTTCCCACAGCTGACACAGCGGTGCACCGCCGCCAGCCGCTGTCTCCGACCACGACCGCCACCGCATCGTCCTCCATCCGTCCTGTTTGTTTGTTTATGACTGGAAGAGTTGTCACTCGCCCTCCAGTCATCATCGCTGTCGGCAGCAGATGCGCCTGATGAGGCGGAGGTGGGCGGGGCTGTGGTGAGGTGGGCGGGGTCAACATCCGACAGTGGGTGGTGGTTTTCGTTATTGCTGGTCGTCTTGACAGAGTCTGGAAGGAGAACAAAAGACACCTCATCATCATCTGTGACGTCACGAGCATGTTGTGACTGGTTAATTAAAGTTTCCCATTGAACTTGAACGCACCTCACTCTTAGTAACCAATCAGAATCGTACCCGTTACATGCAGTGCAGTTATGACGTAATAACGTTCTATATGTTCACACCTCAGGTGTGATGATCAGATGATCAGGTGACCTGTGGAAAGGTTCTGGTTCTGGTCCACCTTTGAAATGACCCATCAGGGCTCTGATGGTCCGGACTGTTGCACCTGGGTCGGTGTGACATAGCACGTCTCGTGTCTAATCTTCGTTAGTGATGTTGTCCGATTGATCTCTCTGATTGGCTGACCTCTGGTTACCTAGCAACACTCAGTGATGATGTGGCAGTCTGCAGAGGTTGACCTCACCTGTCCGGTTCAGTCGGACCACCGGGCTCAGCACGGCCTCCAGCAGCCGGCTCTGCCGCTCAAGCTGCCGCCGGTACTCGTCCACCTCCCGCTCCAGCAGCCCGACGATCCGCTCCGCCGCCACCGCCAATCGCTCGGTGAGCAGCAGCCGTAGCTGGTGGAGCAGGCGGCGTCCGCAGCCCCCGCTCCGCTTCTCCACCAGCCCCAGGATCTCCTCCACGACCCGGGTCAGCTGCTCCGACACCGACTCCATCAGGGTCCGCAGCCCGCAGCGCCGCGGGGTTTCTGTCAGAGACATCCCGGTCCAGAACCCCGTCCTCCGTCCAGCAGGAAGGAAAACAACGCGGGTCTGACGCGGATCACCGGGTTCACACAGAAGGGAGAGAGACGGAGAGAGACGGAGTCTGCCACCTGCTGGGCCGGAGGGTACACTACTGACACCGAGAGTACTAATACTACTAATACTGATAGTACTGATACTGTTACTACCTGAAGGCTGTATGCAGACAGCTGCTTCACGGTTCATACCAATCATCATCCTCCATCTCTGTGAGGTGAAGCCACAAACTGCAGTTCCTCTAACGTCCACCTGAGGCTGGCTGCAGCAGTGAGTCAGTCTCCATAAGTCCCCATGTTAGACAGCAGAAACAAACATGTTTACAGCCTGGTACAAAAAACAGTTTTGGTCTCTGTAGCTAATTTCCCCGTTCATGACAACTGTACTGAGGGTGAATTTATATACAACTCACCTGTTCACATTATATTAAGGCTTAAAGTTATGCAGGATTCAGAGCGTGGACGCTTTGATTGACAGGTGGGTGTGGTTGCTCATCCCACCTCAGGTCAGCTGATGGCTCACATCTATGACCATATTTAGATAAACTGTGAGGAAGAAGAAGAAGCAGGACTACAAACATGGCGGCAGCCAGCACTCTGATTCGTCACCATCATTCGTACATCTGTTCTCTAATTAGCTGTTAGCTAATGTTAGCTCAGTTTGTTAGCTGCTGTTTGGACCACTGGGCAGAAGAAGAAGAAGAAGAAGAAGAAGAAGAAGAAGAAGAAGAAGAGGTGTTCAGGTCCAGCAGTCAGCAGCTTCTATGGACATGATGGCAGAGGAGCAGAGAGTGAAGAGGACGCTGACGGAGGAAGCTAAGAAGAGAAAAGGAGAGAGTGAGCGAGCAAGAAGCCGCCGGACAAGAGTAAATCTGGGACTGACTTTTAGTGGTTGGTGAGAGCTTGGTGAAATAAAAGGCTGAAAGACAGACGCCGAGCTGGCTGACTGCTGCTGGACTAGTCAGTAAGATTAGCTGCTGCTGTGAGCTGGATGATGATTGGCTGTTGTGGGATTACAGTAACTTTGCACAAAGAAGTATTGACTTTGTGATACACTGACAGGTTTGAGGCAGGACTGAGGTTTAATACTTGAAACAGTGACAGTGAAGTTGTTGAACATTGTTGGTGAGTCAACAGTAACGGCGACTTCTTAGTCGTGCAAACACAAACAGCATTCTTCTCCTTTAAACTCAGCCTACAGCTGCATGAAGCCCGAGTAGAACGCGTCCATCCTCGGCTGCTCGGCCTGATCCAGCTCTGCCCCCCCCCCTCCTGTGGAGTGAACCTTGAGGTGTCCATTGAGTGATCGCTTGGCCTGGAAGCTCTTCCCGCAGACCCTGCAACTATATGGTTTCTCTCCAGTGTGGATCAGCATGTGTCTCTTCAGGTCCACGTCCTGCATGAAGCCCTTCCCACAGACCTGACACAGGAAGCGTCTCTCCTTGTTGTGGAAGCGGACATGAGTGTCCAGAGTCTGTTTCTGGGTGAAGCCTTTCCCACAGAGGCTGCAGGAAAAGGCGCGCTCCCCGGTGTGGATCTTCAGGTGAGTCTTCAGGTTGCCGCTCTGGTTGAAGGCTTTCCCGCAGAAGCTGCAGCTGTACGGTTTCTCTCCGGTGTGGATCCGCATGTGCATCTCCAGCGCCGCGTGAGCCGGGAAGCACTTCCCGCAGATGTGGCACGTGTTACCGATCTCGCGGTGGGAGTGCAGGTGAGCGGCGAGGCTAGCGGCAGACTCATAGTGGTGTCCGCAGAGTCCGCAGCAGCAGTCTGGATCCTGCAGGTGAGTCTCCACGTGTTTTACCAAGAAGGTCCTCTTGTCGAAGGCGTCCCCGCACACTTTGCAGTGGAAGGATGGTGCCGAGCTGCGGTATCTCTTGGGCTTGTCGATGGTGTCTTTCTGATGAGTCGCCAGGTGTCGCCGCAGGCTGCGAGACTTGGTGAACTCCTGTCCACAGATGCTGCAGGCATGCAACTCCTCGCCACTGTGCTCCCGCATGTGCCGCTCCAAAGAGGTCATGTGACAGAAGGCCCGGCTGCACTCTTTGCACTTGAAGGGTTTCTCTGCGGCGTGGATGCGGATGTGTGATGTCAGGTTTCCCTTCTGACTGAACTTCTTGCCGCAGACGTCACAGCTGTATGGTTTCTCTCCGGTGTGCAGACGCACATGCAGCTCCTGCGCCAGGATGGACTGGAAAGTTTTCCCGCAGAACGAGCAGGTTTTACTCTTCTTCTGGTGCGTCTGCAGGTGAGCTGCCAGGTCATCTGCGGAGTCCAAATGTTCGCCACAGACGCCGCAGCGGCTGTCCGGGTCGTTGGCGCAGACCTGCAGGACGTGTTTGAGCAGGAAACCCTTCCCTTGCAGAGAGCGCCCGCACACCTGACAGATGAAACTCTGAGCCGGAGTCGAGCGTTTCCGTTTGTTCCTGCCAGTGAGTGGAGGGCGCCCTCTCTTGTTTTTCCTCAGAGGTCTTGGACTTTGACTCTGCTCGGTCCAGTCACTGTCCGGATCGGCGTCGCTGCAAACGGCTGAGCTGCTTGGAGAGATGGGCGGGTGGTCAGCGGGCGAAGGACAGCGAGGCGTTGGCAGGCAGGAAGCATCGGTGTCGACAGTTTGTGTCTGGTTCTGGGCTGTCAGGCGGACCGGAGGCTGCAGGTCTTTGTGGGTCAGGATCACCGTCTGCAGAGACTCTGAGGAGACAAAACACACTGATCAGACTCAGGACGGCATCCAACAGTAACTCCCAGGAGAAATATATATCATTATTTTGATAGCTTTGCTTTTATTTTGGCGGGATTCCTCCTGCCCAGGCGGAGGCTGTTTTCTCGGGACAGTTCATGAAGAGTCTGCGTGGAGGACTGAGCGTGTCGACAGATAAAACGTTGTTTGTTCTTACAGTTGGAGTGAATGCCAGTTTAAAAAACTACAGAGGAAGTCTGGATGAATGAAAATCATAAAATTTGATTTAGCAGCAGTTCTGAAATTAAAACACACTATATATATTAATATGTATATTACCTTATATTGATGTATTGGAATAAAAAACAAATATGAAATATTTAATTATGTTTTTCATACCTAAAGCATTTATATTTTTTTCAGACAATAAAAGAATCCAGTTGATTTTCTGACAAGACTTTTATTTTGAAGCAGAGCGGAAGTGTCAGTGTGTGTGTGCGCGCGCTGTCTCCGGGTCCTCCCCGGTCAGTGAGCAGGGACTGACCTGCTCTGTGCAGCTTCACTTCGGGCTTCAGCACGGCATCGAGCAGCCTCCTCTGGCGGCAGATCTCCCGCTCTGACCGCTCCACTCTGTCTTCGTACTCCGCCACGGTTTCCTCAAACAGACCGACAATCTCCTCCGCAGCCGCCGTTAGCCGCTCGGTGAGCAGCGCTCTCAGCGCCGGGATTTCAGCCGCTTCTTCTCCTTTTTCCACCCGCAGCAGAAAGTCTTCAGCGGCGGCGCTGATCCGCTCATGTACCGACACCCGCAGCAGCTGCACGGCGCACATTTTCCTCCTTTAGTGCGAACAAAGAGAGCCAGCGGGGACGTAAACACACACCGAGTTCCGCGTCGACGACAGTTCGCTGCGAGGAGAGCGAAGCGGAGCGGCGGACAGCGACCTCTGCTGGGCCGGAGGGAGGAGGACACCACACACACACACACACACACACACACACACACACACACACACACACACACACACACACACACACACACACACACACACACACACACACACACACCTCATCGTCTGCAGGAAACAGAACACAAAAGTAAAACATTCAAATGAATAAACAGATCAAATAAAGCATAATAAAATATGTTACATTAACGTTACATTGATGTTCAGCCGTCATCAGTCAGCAATACACAACAATAATCCAACCGATAACAAACATTCAGACAACGTTCTCAAACAGTTAGCTAGTGTTTCTGTAGCGTTGACAGAACGTTCCTAAATAAACATGTTATCAGCTTGATGTAAACTAAAGCTCCCTGTGATAAACTGTGTGTAGTACTCTGTGTGTAGTACTCTGTGTAGTACTCTGTGTGTAGTACTCTGTGTGTAGTACTCTGTGTGTAGTACTCTGTGCGTTCACTTTTGTAGTTTTCTATCCTGCGGTAGTTACTCTGGGTCAGGTGTGGACCTCGAGGTCCTGCGGTAGTTACTCTGGGTCAGGTGTGGACCTCGAGGTCCTGCAGTAGTTGCTCTGGGTCAGGTGTGGACCTCGAGGTCCTGCAGTAGTTGCTCTGGGTCAGGTGTGGACCTCGAGGTCCTGCAGTAGTTGCTCTGGGTCAGGTGTGGACCTCGAGGTCCTGCAGTAGTTGCTCTGGGTCAGGTGTGGACCTCGAGGTCCTGCGGTAGTTACTCTGGGTCAGGTGTGGACCTCGAGGTCCTGCGGTAGTTGCTCTGGGTCAGGTGTGGACCTCGAGGTCCTGCGGTAGTTACTCTGGGTCAGGTGTGGACCTCGAGGTCCTGCGGTAGTTACTCTGGGTCAGGTGTGGACCTCGAGGTCCTGCGGTAGTTACTCTGGGTCAGGTGTGGACCTCGAGGTCCTGCGGTAGTTACTCTGGGTCAGGTGTGGACCTCGAGGTCCTGCAGTAGTTACTCTGGGTCAGGTGTGGACCTCGAGGTCCTGCGGTAGTTACTCTGGGTCAGGTGTGGACCTCGAGGTCCTGGTTCTGGGCATTTAGTATTTGTGGTGTTCTCTAGAGGTTTAAAGTGTGACCATCAGCATAAGTTCAACAGACTCAGACACTTCTGATGAACTTTCTGATGATCAATAAATATGACAGCATCAGACACCAGAGGCTCCTGAACACTGTCTGAACTCCTGACCTCACCACTGACCTTTGACCTCTGACCTGAAGATGGAAACAAATGAGGCGTGACCGTCATTGAAATGTTGGAGACTTTAAACTTCAGACTGATTCATCATATTTACTATCATACAAGTTAATGAGTGTGAGACTGATGAGTTCTGATGTGTCATCATTAATGTAACACACTGAAATCAGCTGTTTAAGCTGGGTTCAGTACTGGATCTGATTCTGTACTTTCAAAATAAAACTGCAGATTTTAGAGTGTGTGTGCTTTTATTGTGACAGTCCTGATCCTGAACCCAGCAGAGAACTCGACTTCATCTGATTTCACCATCTTTGTAGTTTTTTTAACTGACTTTGATTTAAAATATTCTGTCTGACATTTCTTCTTCTTCAGTGACGTTTAAACATTTAAATGAATGAATGGAACTGATCCGAGGTTAAAGTTTTTATTAAAATCAGCAGAAGAAGAAACAGAAATAGATCAAAGATGAGCTGAATAAGTTAAATTAATGAATAACCTGCAGGTTAATATAGAGTCTTATTTTGGTAGGACGGACAGGAAGCTGAGGATCTGTTGGTCCACAAACAGAAAAAACAAACAAGAGCTTAATGTCATTGATGAAAGTTCAGATTCATAATTAATAATTAATGAATGTGAGACAGAAAGTCGTGGTCGATATGTTCGAACTCAGCTCAGCTCTTCCCGTCTTGTCAGTTCGGGTTCGGGTCTCGTCTACACAGCGTCTCTGTGGCGTGGACGCGAAGACTCTCCGTCACACTCGTGATACTTGAGCTCGGTGTACCAGGCGAAGCTCCTGTCACAGGCGCTGCAGCTGTACTGCTTGTCCACCGTGTGGACGGACATGTGAGACTGCATGCTCGCTTTGTGAGCGTACTTTTTCCCGCAGACAGGACAGATGAAGGGTTTCTCCGGTGTGTGTCCTCATGTGGATCTTCAGGTGCGACCTGTACAAACACTCTTGACCGCAAACTGAACAGAAGAACGCCGCTCTCTTCCCGCTATGAGACTTCATGTGATTCTTCATGTGGTGAACGTGTACAAACCGTTTCCCGCACTCGGAGCAGCTGTGTGGTTTCCTGCTGGTGTCCTCTGGTTTCCTGTTGTCCTTCCAGAAGTCGCCTTCCTCGCCGTCCTCGTCCTCGCCGTCCTCGCCGTCTGATGCTTCTTCAGAGCAGCTCAGAGTGTTTGAGACAGACTCGTCTCCTGTAACAGACTTTAAATCTGACGGACGCTGTCGGGTCTCCTTCCAGAAGTCACTGTCAACGCTGTCATCTGTGTCTGGATCTGAGGTTCTGTCTGGTTCTGGTCCTCCACAGTCCTCTCCATCAGCTTCTCTTTCCATGTGATAAAGGTGTGAGGACTGAGGTTTCTCCTCATCATCTTCAGTCTTCACAGGGACAGGAGGTGATGTCACCTCCTCCTGACTGATCCGGACCTCCTCCGGTTCTTCTTTAATGTGTGGAGCTTCTGCTGGCTCCTCTTTAATGTGTGGATTTTCTGCTGGCTCATGTTCCACCCTGTCTTGGCTCAGGCTTCCTGGTTCTGTGACATCTCCTGTGTGGCTTCTCGTTTGGATCTTCAGGCAGTGCTGATGGTTCTGACCCGTGTCTGTGGAGTTTAAACCCGACTGAGGTCTACTCTCCGTCCAGTCATCATTGCTGTTGTCAGTCTCGGGTTCTCCATCAGTGTCAGCTGTTAAACGACGGTCTGGGTCTGCGTTACCAGCTAGTTCTGGTCCTCCACAGTAGTCTCCATCAGCGTTTGGAGGTTCTGCCTCTCGGTCCTCCTCAGTGCAATGAAGCTGTGGCACCGGCCCGGCACACTGATGATAGTTGAGCTGATAGAAGTGAGTGAACCGTCGGTGGCAGGCGGTGCAGCGGTACATTCTGGCCTTGGCGTGGACGACCATGTGTTTGGTAAGGTAGCGTCTCCATGGGAACTGTTTCCCGCACACAGAGCAGCTGAACAGCTTCCGTCTGGCGTGGACTTCCATGTGTTTGGTCAGAGATCGTCTCCAGGCAAACTCTTTGCCGCAGACAGAGCAGCTGAACTGCGTCTGTCTTGTGTGGATCCTCATGTGTTTGATCAGAGACTCACTGTCCATGAAGCCGCTGTTACAAACAGAGCAGCTGAACGTCTTCTCACCCGTGTGACTCGTCATGTGATCACTTAAAGCGTCAGGCCTGATGAACATCTCGCCACACAGCGAGCAGCTGAACGGTTTCTCTGCTGTGTGAACTCTTATGTGGTGTTTACGGCTGACGCCTTTCCGCTCGGTCTGTTTGTTATGACACAGCAGGAAGTCACCGACACATTCGTGGTTCATCAGCTCTGACTCTGAACTGAACGTTTTGTCACAGACGATACAGCTGTGGAGTTTTTCTCCAACGTGGACGCACAGGTGTCTCGTCAAACTTCCTCCTGACGTGAATCCTTTCCCGCAGAACAAACAGCTGAACGCTCGCTGTCCTGCTGGACATTTGGTGAGCATCTGCAGAGCGTGTTGGTCTCCAGATGAGCTCAACAGTTTCCTGTCAGACACTTCCTCGTGCTGCAGGTAGTTCACGGCTGACAGACACTGTCTGGTCTGTCTGCAGAGGTCGATGTTGATGCTGTCAGCTGATCTGGGTTCAGTTATTATTGTGTCACTGGAGCAGCTAGACGGTTTCTTTCCCGTCTTCACACAGACTTTTTTATTTCTCTGATAGGTGAAGCGTGACTGATGCTGCCGGGTCTCTCTCCAGAAATCAACGTCATCAGTTACACGGGACAGTTCTGTCTCTTCACCAATGCCTGGTTTCAGGTTCTCGGCGGGTTCTGATCCAGTAAAGCTCATCAGTCTTTGCTGCATGGACTCACCCAGACATTTGTGTTTTTTGATCTGAAACTGCCAAAAGAATCTCCTCCCGCAGACGGGGCATTCGAATGGTTTCACCTCGGAGTGGACCGCTGTGTGCTGGGTCAGGATTCCTCTCTGTGAGAAGCTTTTCCCGCAGATGGAGCAGCTGTACGGTTTCTCTCCGGTGTGCGTTCTCATGTGGATCTCCAGGTGTGAACTGAACTGACGTTTCTTCCCGCAGATGGTGCAGGTGAACAGTTCTTCCCTCTGTGCATGCGTGCGTGTGTCATCAGGCGGTATTTGTTTGGAAATGTGGCATCGCACTCGGAACAGCTGAGCGTGCTCCGTGACAACGGCCTGACACACGCGTGGACTCGGAGCTGCGACGTGCCTCTGAATCTTTTCCCGCAGTTGTTGCAGCTGAACGGTTTCGCCCCTGTGTGTGTGGTCATGTGATATGTCAGGGCACCTTTGTGTCGGTATGTTTTCCCGCACAGCGAGCAGCTGAAGGGTCTCTCTCCCGTGTGGATCTTTACGTGGTAGTCCAGTCCGGCTTTCTGAATGAACCTCTTCCCGCACAGCGAGCAGCCGAACGGTTTCACTCCCGTGTGCGTCCTCATGTGTTTGTTCAGGTTTCCTCTGTGAGTGAACGTCTTCAGGCACACTGTGCAGCGCAACAAGCTCCGCCCACCGTCTGTCCACTCACCGTCATCAGAGTCGTCAGTCTCTGAACAACAGTCTGGGTCTGAGGTTCTGTCTGGTTCTGGTCCCCCACAGTCCTCTCCATTAGCTTCTGTTTCCATCTGAGGTTTCTCCTCATCTTCCTCCTTCACCTCGCTCAGACCTTGAAGCTGCTCTGTGCTGCTCCATACCTCCTCCTGCTCCTCTTTAATGTGGGGTGGTTCTGTTGGGCCCTCCTGGCCCAGACTCGGGGGAACCTCTTCTTGACTTGCCGTCAGCTGCTGGACGTCTGCAGGAGAGAGAAACACAGTCAGTCACATCTCTTCAGAACTGTTCTGGTTCTGTCAGCTGACTCTGATGATGATTGTTAATAAAGTTTGAATCAAACTGTAAATCAAACATTAAGTGACCTCACAGCCAATCAGGTCACAGAACACGAACACCGTCACAGTGACAGTCTGAGACGATGGCAGCAGCAGCTGAGGCTCATGGGAGATGTAGTATTCAGAGTTTATAGTGGAGAACTGGCAGCTCGTCACTGTGTTCAGGTACAGTACTATGAAAATACTTGATTACAAATACAAGTCCTGAAAGTAAAAGTACTCACGGTGTTTCTTTAGCAGATGCTAACTGCTGCTAACAGACACAGTATGGAGGGTTTGGCAAATGTTAGCTTAGCATCACTGACCTGCTCTCCACAGCTTTATTTCAGGCTTCAGCAGCACGTCGAGGAGCTTCTGTCGACGGCTGACCTCCTTCACGTATCCGGATAACGTCTTCTCCAAATGTCCAATCAGATCTTCTCGAGCTGCGGTGAGCAGCCGTTGTCTGAACCAATCAGGAAGGTCGAGATGCTCAGAGGGAAACTCTGCTTCACACCCCGACGACAGCCGGGCGTCTGCGGGAAACATTCAGGAAACATTCAGGAAACATTCGGGACGAGGGGAGAATATATATAATAATGTAATATATATAATAATGTAATATCAGTAAACAACAACTACAGCCACAAGCACGAAGTTTCATCATCATCAGCTGCATTAATATCTAAAGTAACTAAAGTAACTGTCAGACAGGTGTAATCTGAGTACCTCTGTCTGAGGTAAACATTAAGAACTGAGCTAGCCGCGGCTAACAGGCAGTGTGCAGGGTTTAGCTAACGCTAGCTTAGCATCAGTTAGCGGGGCAGCACAGTGAACTGACCCGCTGTCCGCAGCCTTTTCCCGGGCTTCATCAGCTCGTCCAGCAGCCTCTGCTGCCGCTCGAGCTCCGTCTCGTATCCGGATATCAACGCGTCGAAATGTCCAATCAGATCACGTCTCGTGGCCGTTAACAGCCGCCGTTTGAACGAACCGGTCAAGTTCGGAAGTTCAGACATTGTCCACCGAGCCAAGAGTCTCAGATGACCAGAGACCGATCAGAACCTACCCGAACAGGTCCGTTCACTCTGCTCCTTTAGCATTCTATGCTAACTGTGTCCGTCAGAAAGCGCCGACAAGACCCGGAAACAAATACAACTTCCGGCTCATGCCTCTGGCCTTCAAAATAAAAGAGTGATTCATGAGGAGAGAGAGAGGAGAGGAGAGGAAAGAGGAGAGGAAAGAGGAGAGGAAAGAGGAGAGGAGAGGAGAGGAGAGGAGGGGAGAGGAGAGGAGAGAGGAGAGGAGAGAGGAGAGGAGAGGAAGGAGGAGAGGAGAGAGGAGAGGAGAGGAGAGAGGAGAGGAAAGAGGAGAGGAAAGGAGAGGAAAGAGGAGAGGAGAGGAGAGGAGAGGAGAGGAGAGGAAGGAGGAGAGGAGAGGAGAGGAGAGGAGAGGAGAGGAGAGGAAAGAGGAGAGGAGAGGAGAGAGAGAGGAGAGAGGAGAGGAGAGGAAAGAGGAGAGGAAAGGAGAGGAAAGAGGAGAGGAGAGGAGAGGAGAGGAGAGAGGAGAGGAGAGGAGGAGAGGAGAGGAAGGAGGAGAGGAGAGAGGAGAGGAGAGGAGAGAGGAGAGGAAAGAGGAGAGGAGAGGAGAGGAGAGGAGAGGAGAGGAGAGGAGAGGAGAGAGGAGAGGGGAGAGGAGAGGAGAGGAGAGGAGAGGAGAGAGGAAAGGAGAGAGGAAAGGAGAGAGGAGAGGAGAGGAGAGAAGAGGAGAGGAGAGGAGAGGAGAGGAGAGAAGGAGGAGAGGAGAGGAGTGTGATGGTCAGACTTTAAACCTCTGACTAAACTAACTAAACGCCCAGAACCAGGATCCAGAAACTACATAACAAAAGTGAACACACAGAGTACTACACAGAGTACTACACACAGAGTACTACACAGAGTACTACACACAGAGTACTACACAGAGTACTACACAGAGTACTACACAGAGTACTACACACAGAGTACTACACAGAGTACTACACAGAGTACTACACAGAGTACTACACAGAGTACTACACACAGAGTACTACACAGAGTACTACACACAGAGTACTACGCACAGAGTACTACACACAGAGTACTACACACAGTACTACACACAGAGTACTACGCACAGAGTACTACGCACAGAGTACTACGCACAGAGTACTACACACAGTTTATCACAGGGAGCTTTAGTTTACATCAAGCTGATAACATGTTTATTTAGGAACGTTCTGTCAACGCTACAGAAACACTAGCTAACTGTTTGAGAACGTTGTCTGAATGTTTGTTATCGGTTGGATTATTGTTGTGTATTGCTGACTGATGACGGCTGAACATCAATGTAACGTTAATGTAACATATTTTATTATGCTTTATTTGATCTGTTTATTCATTTGAATGTTTTATTTTTGTTGAGGGGATTCGAACTGTAGCATGCAGAGTGGACAGGTGCCAATGAACACCTGTCCTAAAACCCGTGAACGTATCATTGGTCAGCAAACAGCCTTTTATTTTGAAACTGGTCCCGGAAGTACTCCTCTCTGCCCCGCTGTAACGATGTGATGTGTTCGGAGCGGAGCTGCTCGGTAAATCGGAATCAAACCTGCCGTCAGTTCGAGTTAAACAGAGATGGACCGACACCGGAATCGGCTGGACGTGGATCTGAAACCGGAAGCGAAGCTCCGAGCAGAAGGTCGGTGCTTTGACTGTGCGGCTCCGCTAATGATGCTAAGCTAACATTACACAGCTAGCTGCTGCTAAAAGAGCCTGAACAGGAGCCGGGAGCGCGCCTCGTGCACGCGAGGAGTCCCCATTAACGTTAATTACCGGAGCTGTTAGTGTGAGTACAGCAGAGTAATCGGATTACACTGGAAATACTCCATTAGTGCGAGTCAGCAGACTACCAAAATAAAAGCATCATGGTCACGTTAGCTCTCCCTTCCTGCTGCAGCTCAGTTTACTTCCTGTTCCTCCTCAGTCTTCTGATCTGGGTCAGGTCGGTCGGGTCGTGGCAGCAGGTTCTCCTTGAGGCGTAGCTGGACCTTCAGCAGAATCAACGTCAGGTTCTGCTCTGAGCTGCTGACCCAATCTCTGAGGCTGAGCCCCTGCAGAGGATCTAGACCTCACAGATCACTGCTGACACCGACCCGGCCCGCCGGTCCAACTCAGATCACTGTTAAACCTTGAGATCAGTTTTTATTACAGACAGCCATGTTGTTACAGTGTTTTTATGGTATTGTAGTGTTGTTAGTGTTGTTACAGTGTAGTTCTGAGGTTCAGGTCCTGACCGACCCGTCTTCAGGCCTATGGACAAACCGGGCTCCACGTTCTCTCCATATATGGTCACTTCGCAGCACTGTCAATCAAAACGTTGGTCAGTTAATTAACGAGACCCTCTGTCTGTTTCAGCTCTGCCTTCAGATGTCCGCAAAGTGATCGTCGGTGAAGAGGAGCAGCAGGAGTGGAGCCCCTGTCTGGACCTGGTAGAACCTCCACACATTAAAGAGGAGCAGGAGGAGGCATGGAGCGGTCAGGGGGAGGTGACATCACTTCCTGTCCCTGTCAAGAGTGAAGATGATGATGAAGATAAACCTCAGTCCTCACAGCTTCATCACATGGAAACAGAAGCTGATGGAGAGGACTGTAGAGGACCAGAACCAGACAGAACCTCAGATCCAGACCACCGTTTACAGACTGAAGACTCATCTGAGACGGAGGTCAGTGATGGAGAGTGGGAGGAGAGCCGCGAGCCTCCGTCAGCGCTCAGCTCCATGAGGAGCCTCCTGGCTGTGGAGAGGTCGTTCAGCTGTTCTGAATGCGGCCAAAGGTTCGGCCGCAAGCCACACCTGAATGCTCACATGAGGATCCACACAGGGGAGAAACCCTTCAGCTGCTCCTTCTGCGGGAAAAGGTTTTCTCAGAAGGGAAACTCCATCAGTCACATGAGGCTGCACACAGGAGAGAAACCCTTCAGCTGCTCCGTGTGTCACAAACGCTTCAGGTACAGCGGTGACGTCAGCCGACACATGAGGATCCACACGGGGAAGAAACGCTGCAACCGCAACGTCAGCGACTCCATCAGCAGGAATATTCACACAGAATCAGAACCAGACAGACCTTCAGAACCAGTCAGTGATGATAACCCTCCAGCTGAGCCTGAAGTCGACGACGGCTTGTTCAAAGAGTCGTACCGCTGCTCTGAGTGCAGCCGAACATTCTGCCGCCGCGACCACCTGATGAGTCACATGAGGACGCACACGGGAGAGAAACCGTTCAGCTGCTCCGTCTGTCAGAAACGCTTCAGCTGCAGCGGGAATATTCTGGCTCACATGAGGATACACACTGGAGAGAAACCCTTTGAGTGCTCCTTCTGCGGGAAGAGCTTCAGTCAAAAAGGAACTCTGCAGCTCCACATGAGGATCCACACAGGGGAGAAACCCTTCAGCTGCCCCTTCTGCGACAAACGCTTCGCTCATAAGCGCCGCATGACACTGCACATGTCGGTGCACACTGAGGAGAAACGCTTCAGCTGCACCGCATGTGATAAACGCTTCACGTGGTACACACAGCTCAAAACACACAAGTGTGTCGGTGAGTCGTCGCAGCCCCGGCAGAACCAGGTAGAGAAAAAAGTTCCTGCCAAAGAGACGTTCAGCTGCAGCGAGTGTGGGAAAATGTTCAGCCTGAAAGGAAACCTGAAGACTCACATGAGGATCCACACGGGGGAGAAACCCTTTAGCTGCTCCGTGTGCGGGAAAGGCTTCAAACAGAACGTTCACCTGACAGAGCATAAAACCATCCACACTGGAGAGAAACTCTACAAGTGCAGTGTCTGTGGGAAAGGCTTCAATAAGAAACTGCTCCATAAAAACCACACCTGTGTTTGATCCTCACAGGTAAAGACCAGCAGCGGGGTGACTGTATTTTATTTGGAAAAGCTGAAGTAAAGTGGCAGTGTTACTTCCCGTGAATCGTTTTTTAATAGAAACTTTCAGATGAATGTCAGCGACTCAATCCTCCATGATTTGTACTTTATGTAGTTCTCTGCATACTCTGTATTTAGTACTCTATGTAGTACCTTGTGTACTTACTGCTGTTGCGCCCGTCATGAACTCACCTCGACCTCTTCAGCTCAAAGCTGGTTGTCCCTCCTCTTCAGCTACGGAGACAAAATGACGTCCACTGAGGACGAGACATGTCCAACACTCACAGTACACTGACTGTAGAAAAGACAGACAGGGTGGACACGCTGATGGACGAGGACAGAGACAGATGGAGACTCAGCGATGTTACATTTGAACTTCAGCAGTGATTAAATCACAAACAGAAAGATGTGTCCGTCAACATGAAACATGACTCAGCTGTTTGACTGTTTAAAATGAAACATGACTCAGCTGTTTGACTGTTTAAAATGAAACATGACTCAGCTGTTTGACTGTTTAAAATGAAACATGACTCAGCTGTTTGGTGCTGTGCTCACTCACTCAGGACAGCTCATAGCTAACAGACAGTGGAGTGCCCCCTGCTGGATGTGAACAGGTCATATATCTGCTGCATGAACACGTTGAATCTGATGATGTAACAGAGGTCACATGGTTCATTAATAAACGTTTAACGAACACACTGACCGCTCTGTCTGTCTGTTCAGCATTTTAAAGTCTGATGACAGGAAGCAGCTTACTGTCAGCCAATAGCAGGCCTCCAAGGTAACGTGTCACAGCTCGTCATTATGTACACTTCAATACGCTGAAACAAAGTTAGCAGCTCAAATATATAGATTAATGATGTCACATGATCACAGTGACGTGAGGCTGTCTGCACATAGCGTTACCATGGCAACATTACAGTAAAGTGTGGAGGTGCAGTGCTGTGGCCGTGTCACAGACCTGCTCTGTGCAACCGGAGACTTCACACAGTGAACAGATGTTTAGATTAATTTATTTAAATTCATTAAGTTTAATTTACATTAATTTAGTTTGGTAGAAAACTCTGAACACTGTTCGACGTTAGATAAACGTTCAGGTTAGGTTGTGCCGGCATCATTGATGATGTCATCAATTTCCTGAATGTTTCTGCTCATGGAGCTGTTTAGGTTGGACACAATGTAGCGTTAATCTAACATTGTTCAGAGGGTGTGCCGTGTGCTGCAGACTGACCTTTAATGTTTGAACAAAGAAAGAAACTTTATGGACACCAACGATGATCTTTGATCTTTAATTATCATCTGATTGATATGAGACAGGAAACAGAACCTAAGCTGACGTGAGGAGATCTGATGCTGTCGGTTCTCTGCAACAGACCGCGATGTTCAGCACATTTATACAAAGATACTGAGCAGTACGAACCAGAGCTGTGAAGAGTCGTCTCTGTTACGTGAACATGTGCTGACTCAGTCAGTCACATCAGGTCTCTGTTCGTCTGTCTGTGATATTTCATGTGATTATTAAAACTTTGCCTCCAGGTGAAACTTTTCCCGCATACGGAGCAGCTGAAGGGTTTCTCTCCTGTGTGCGTCCTCATGTGAACCTTCAGGTGGCCACTTTCAGTGAAGCGGTTGCCGCACACGGAGCAGCTGAAGGGTTTCTCTCCGGTGTGGATCCTCAGGTGTTTCCGTAACGAGCCGCTGCACGAAAAGTACTTCATACACACCGAACAACCGTACGGTTTCTCTCCGGTGTGGATCCTCAGGTGCTCCTGCAGGTTTTTCTTACGCAGAAATCTTTTCTCACACTGAGAGCAGCTGAACGGTCTCTCTGCGTCATTCTTATCTTTGAAACTTGATTTGTCAATTTCAGTCTGACGTTTACAGAAGTCTGAAGCATTTGAGCTGCAGGTTCGAGGCCCGGCCTCGTCGGTTCGGCCCGGTTCAAGTTGTGATGCCTTGCTGACACACCAGTGCTTCTTCAGGTTGTAACGCCACGCAAACCTTTTGCCACAGACGCAGTACAGGAATCTTTTCTCGTCCGTGTGGATTCCCGTGTGGTCGGTCTGCATGAGGCCGTTCTCACACAAAGAGCAGCTGGACGGTGTCTCTCCTGCGTGTGTCCGCATGTGCATCTGCAGATTTTCTTCACCACAGAATGTTTTCCCGCACTCAGAGCAGATGAACGATTTCTTATCAAATGCAGTGTTCACACCTGACGGAGGTCCTTTGGTCTCCATCTCAGGTTCTGAAGAGTCTGAAGTTTTGTCATCAGAATCGGATCCTCCATCAGCTCCTTTATCTATCTGTTTGGCGGAGTTGCCGGTTGGGGGTGGCGCCTCTCTGTCCTCCTCGGTCTGTGATGACTCGCCAAAACACTTGTGGCTCTTGAGTTCATGACGCCAGGCGAATCTTTTGTCACAAACGCAGCAGCGGAAGCGGATCTTCCCTGTGTGGCGAGCCATATGTTGGGTCAGGTAGCCTCGCTGCGTGAACTTGCGAGTGCACACCGAGCAGCTGAACAGGTTCTGTTCAGTGAGCCACCCTGTGTCGCTCTTCAGTCGGTGGCTGTAGCAGAGTCTTTTATCGCACTCGATGGTGCAGCTGGTTGGTTTCTCCCCGCTGTGCACGCTCATGTGTTGGATCAGATATTTGTAGATTGAGTATTTCTTCCCACACACAGAGCAGCTGAATGGTTTCCCGCCTCTGTGCGTCCTCAGGTGCGTTTCCAGGAAGCCATGTTTACTGAACGTTTTCCCACATTCAGAGCAGCTGAACGGTCTCTCATCTGACGGAGGCGCTCTGCTCTCCACCCAGTCATCACAGCTGACCTCAATCTCAGCAACACAGAATTCTGATGTCTTCTCATCAGTCTCAGGTGTTAAATGTTCTCCACAGTCCTCTCCATCAGCTTCTGTTTCCATGTGATGAAGCTGTGAGGACTGAGGTTTCTCTTCTTCATCTTCACTCTTGATGAGATCAGCTTCATCCAGGCCTTGAAGCTGTTCTCTGCTGCTCCACACCTCCTCCTCCTGCTCCTCTTTAACGTGTGGAGGCTCTGCTGGGCCCTCCTGGTCCAGACTGGGGTGAACCTCTTCTTGACTTACTGTCAGCTGCTGGACGTCTGCAGGAAACAGAGACACACAAACATTATTTAACATTTAACACTGCATGAAGCCGAAACGTAACAGTTTATAGCATTTATATATATAGAGAGAGAGATGTATACACATACATATAAAAATATATAAAATATATTTCTGCAGACTGATCTGAGAGAAAACAGACAGACAGGTAGATAGACAGACAGACAGACAGGTCGTGTAGCAGTTAGCTTAGCTGCCTCAGAGCTTCCAGCTTCCGAAGGAACAGCTGGAAATTAACGAGCTTCCGGTTTAACGGCAACGCCAACAAAACTGCCGTTTGGACCGGAACCTGCCGGTGACAGGTCCTCCGGGTCCTCCCCGGTCAGTGAGCAGGGACTGACCTGCTCTGTGCAGCTTCACTTCGGGCTTCAGCACGGCATCGAGCAGCCTCCTCTGGCGGCAGATCTCCCGCTCTGACCGCTCCACTCTGTCTTCGTACTCCGCCACGGTTTCCTCAAACAGACCGACAATCTCCTCCGCAGCCGCCGTTAGCCGCTCGGTGAGCAGCGCTCTCAGCGCCGGGATTTCAGCCGCTTCTTCTCCTTTTTCCACCCGCAGCAGAAAGTCTTCAGCGGCGGCGCTGATCCGCTCATGTACCGACACCCGCAGCAGCTGCACGGCGCACATTTTCCTCCTTTAGTGCTCCGTAACCTCCACAGAACCGAACCGAGGAGGACGGAACCGGAGACCGGGAGTCCTTCAACGGGATCGACCGCGAACAGCGACCCCTGCTGCACCGGAGGACGAACCACAACAACAAACAAAACTATTTCATTTTATTTGATTACATTTTTTTCCTTTAATCTGTTTTTATATTTTAATTAAATTAGTTGAATCATGATCGACATGTCGACAGAACAAACAGCTCCAGATAAATATTTTAATATTAATATTTTCATATTTTAACGGATTATTTCACGTTTTAAAATAAAGATTCTTACAGTCACTTTATTTTCCTGTTGACATCGTTCACAATAAATTATTGATCATCTGACAGGAGTGTGTGTGTGAGTACTTCTGTGACATCACACGATCAGCTGATGTTGGATCAATAAATCCCAATGACTCACACAGAAGTCACTGAACACACACTGAACATCAGGTGACAACGTTCTCTGCTCTGATTGGTCGATGTCTCGCTCACACCTGTAGTTCAGGTTCATTAACAAACAGGAAGTGACAGAAAGTTACAGACAGTAAGTCAGCCATGAGAGCTGTGCAGAAACAGTTCAGTCATGTGACTGAAACACCCGGTCAGACAGGTTCAAAAACGGACCCGGGCCGGGCGAGGCTTCATCTCTGACCTCTGACCCGCCTTCCTCCTGACTGATCAGGACGTGTTCATCGGTTCGTTAGCGTTAGCTTCGTGCTGCATTTTGTCCGGACACGTGTCCGCGGACTCGGCCGCGTGCAGCTTCATGTGTCTCTTCAGGTGTCCAGTGACAGTGAAGCGTTTGGCGCACACGGAGCAGCTGAAGGGTTTCTCCCCTGTGTGGACTCTCATGTGGATCTTCAGACTTCCCTTCTGGGCACAGCTCTTCCCGCAGACGGTGCAGCTGAAGGGTTTCTCTCCGGTGTGGACTCGCATGTGTTTGGTTAAGTCTCCTTTCTCGGCACAGCACTTCCCACAGAAGGGGCAGCTGAAGGGTTTCTCCCCCGTGTGGACCCTCATGTGTTTCTTCAGGTCCGTCTTCTGAGCGCAGCCTTTCCCGCAGACGGTGCAGCTGAAGGGTTTCTCCCCCGTGTGGTACTTCATGTGTCGGTTCAGGTGTTCTTTGACATGGAAGCTCTTGCTGCACACGGAACACGTGAAGGGTTTCTCTCCTGTGTGGATCCTCATGTGCCGGGTCATGTTTCCTCTGCCGCTGAAGTTCTTCCCGCAGAACAGGCAGCTGTACGGCTGCTCACCAGTGTGACAGCGCATGTGCGCCGTCAGCGACCCGCTGTCTTTGAAGGACTTCTCGCAGCCCGTGCACGGGAACGGTCTCTCCCCGGTGTGGTCACGTATGTGTCGGTTCAGGTTCCCCTTCAGGCTGAATCTTTTCCCACAGTACGAACACGGAAACGGTCGCTCCTTCGTCGGCGAGCCCGTCTCACTCTCGGCAGCTTCACCGCTTTTCTGATCCTCCAAACTCGCCGCCATTTGGTCCGCTCGTGTCCAATCACAGTCACTGTCGTCGGTCTCAGTCGAGTCCAGAGAATTGTCCTCACTGAGTGGCTGTAAATGTTGGTCTGCATCTGAGGTTCTGTCTGGTCTAGTCTGGTGGTCCTCTCCATCAGGTTCTGTTTCCATGTGATGCAGCTGTGAGGACTGAGGTTTTTCCTCCTCCTCCTCCTTCACCTCATCCACTCCTTGAAGCTGCTCTCTGGTGGTCCAGAGTTCTTCTGGTTCTTCTTTAATATGTGGTGGTTCTGCTGATTCCTCCGGGTCCAGACTGGGTGGAACCTCTGCAGGACAGACTGAAACACAGAAAACAAAAAGTTCACGTTCATTCATGAATCGACTGAGATCGATCGACATGTCGACATTTTAACATGAACAGACTGAAACTGTAAAACCTCAAACTCAGATGTCCAGACAGGACATCATAAGAACCGACCCACAGAACCACAAGGAAGGTGGACCAGGACCAGATCAGCTCGACTTGATCTGTCATGACTGCTGCATGAAGACGACTCACTGAGTCAGAACCATGTCGCGGGCCGGTCCAGTACCTGCTGGAGGGTGAACAAACCTTCTTCCTGTCCTGGTTCACGTGTTTCCTGTTTTATTTTGGAATTCTCGTGTCTGTGAATCTACATCTGTCTCAGAGCGACCCGATGGCCAAACATTTGTGACTCCTCAGACTCTTCCAAAGACACCAGGATTCCACCAGGACTTTTCCAGGTTTTCCAGCACTGTATGAGCCGTTAGTCTCTGACAGCGGAGGACTGACTGCAGCATCTGCAGGTGACAGCTGATCAGTCACATGACATCAATAATAATAGACAGTGTTTGTTGGTGGTTCTGTTGGTGGTTCTGTTCGTGGTTCTGTTGGTGATTTTCTTACAGATAATGTGAGATGACAGAAACAAACAGAACCACTGGCTGTTAGAATAAACTACTTCTCCCATGAGGCTTTGCTGGCACTGTTGTGTCTCGGGCTCATGGGAGTTGTAGTTCTTGTTTGCTATCAAAGTATTTGCAATCTAAAGTAATTTTCCCAGGGTTCTGTTCGGCTTGCTTGATGACCCAGAATGTCTCGGTTCAGTCCGAACCTTCAACTTTGTTTGGGCCGATGCTAGCTACCATTAGCATGCATGCTACCTCCGGGTCCTCCCCGGTCAGTGAGCAGGGACTGACCTGCTCTGTGCAGCTTCACTTCGGGCTTCAGCACGGCATCGAGCAGCCTCCTCTGGCGGCAGATCTCCCGCTCTGACCGCTCCACTCTGTCTTCGTACTCCGCCACGGTTTCCTCAAACAGACCGACAATCTCCTCCGCAGCCGCCGTTAGCCGCTCGGTGAGCAGCGCTCTCAGCGCCGGGATTTCAGCCGCTTCTTCTCCTTTTTCCACCCGCAGCAGAAAGTCTTCAGCGGCGGCGCTGATCCGCTCATGTACCGACACCCGCAGCAGCTGCACGGCGCACATTTTCCTCCTTTAGTGCGAACAAAGAGAGCCAGCGGGGACGTAAACACACACCGAGTTCCGCGTCGACGACAGTTCGCTGCGAGGAGAGCGAAGCGGAGCGGCGGACAGCGACCTCTGCTGGGCCGGAGGGAGGAGGGACAGGAAGGTCGGGTCCAGTGTTTACCTGTCACCTGTCCAGCATGTCAGCTGACTCAGCCCGGGATGCCAGCAGCCAAACCCGGCAAGAAAACCAGCTCGATAGGCTGCTGTGTTCACTGTTAGACTGGACACTGCCGGTTCAGAGGTTCTGTTGCTGTGTTCACTGTTAGACAGGACACTGCCGGTTCAGAGGTTCTGTTACTGTGTTCACTGTTAGACTGGACACTGCCGGTTCAGAGGTTCTGTTACTGTGTTCACTGTTAGACTGGACACTGCCGGTTCAGAGGTTCTGTTGCTGTGTTCACTGTTAGACTGGACACTGCCGGTTCAGAGGTTCTGTTACTGTGTTCACTGTTAGACTGGACACTGCCGGTTCAGAGGTTCTGTTACTGTGTTCACTGTTAGACTGGACACTGCCGGTTCAGAGGTTCTGTTGCTGTGCTCACTGTTAGACTGGACACTGCCGGTTCAGAGGTTCTGTTGCTGTGTTCACTGTTAGACTGGACACTGCCGGTTCAGAGGTTCTGTTACTGTGTTCACTGTTAGACTGGACACTGCCGGTTCAGAGGTTCTGTTGCTGTGTTCACTGTTAGACTGGACACTGCCGGTTTCACACACACAGAATTGTCAGCAGAAACATGAAACATTTTTTTTTTTTATTTTCAACATTTTCAGATTTAAAAATTAAAAAACAAATTGTTCACGATGACATCATCACTGAATTCATCACAAAAATAATAAAATTTCAGCTGCTGACTTCAAACATCTGAACCAGAACCAGCTTCTAGCACTTTTCAGACTTTGAACATGGAACATGACCTTTGTGTTAAAGTCCTGATATCATGTGATCTCATCATCATCATCATTGTCTTGACCTGTGATCAGGTGACCTGTGATCAGCTGACCTGTGATCAGGTGACCTGTGATCAGGTGACCTGTGATCAGGTGACCTGTGATCAGGTGACCTGTGATCAGGTGACCTGTGATCAGGTGAACGGTGTCTCTGTCAGTCGTACGTCTGTTCTCACACTATGTAACTTTGGGCTCCGGGTCGGGAGAAGTACGTAACGCTTTACGGCACTAAGTCACACAGCACCAACTATTTCACTGATTCTGGTGAAACTGGATCAGATTTTATGGAGAAAATGTTTCCTGGTTTTCCCTCTGATGTCCTCCGGCTGCTAACATTTAGCAATAACGTTAGCAAGAATCGCTAACGTTAACCAGCAATGCTGCGTGTCCAACCGCCTCACAAAACAAGACGACAGAGACTGGACGATGTTAGCTAATGTTAGCCAGCTAAAACCACAATGCGTCGTATATCTGACGTGCTTTAGAGTAACGTTAGCGTTGACTTTGGACTCTGTGCTGCTGGTTGTAGAGTGGACCATGTAACCGGGCTCAGCAGCTTCTACGGACATGATGGCAGAGGAGCAGAGAGTGAAGAGGACGCTGACGGAGGAAGCTAAGAAGAGAAAAGGAGAGAGTGAGCGAGCAAGAAGCCGCCGGACAAGAGTAAATCTGGGACTGACTTTTAGTGGTTGGTGAGAGCTTGGTGAAATAAAAGGCTGAAAGACAGACGCCGAGCTGGCTGACTGCTGCTGGACTAGTCAGTAAGATTAGCTGCTGCTGACCTGGATGATGATTGGCTGTTGATCAGAAGTAATGTAACCAGAGTAAATACTCGAGTACAGCTGGACATAGTTACACAGTGGGATTACACAGCACATTTCTGGGATGACTCAGTAAAACATTAAACAGTCTTTTGGTCACAGCTGGATGAAGTCGGTGTGAACTCCTTCCTGATGCTTGAGGCTCGGTGTCACAGCTGAGTCCTTGGTGGCTCGTTCTCCTCCGGTGTGAACCTTCATGTGTGAGTCCACTGAGCGTTTCTCTTGGTACCTCTTCCCGCAGACCCGGCAGCTGTATGGTTTCTCTCCAGTGTGTGTCAGCATGTGTCTCTTCAGGTCGATCTTCTGGACGAACCCTTTGCTGCAGAGCTGGCAGCTGAATGGTTTCTCCTTCTTGTGGAATCTCTCGTGAGTCTCCAGTGAGATCTTCTGGCGAAACGTCTTCCCGCAGAGACTGCAGATGAACGGCTTCTCGCCCGTGTGGATCCTCATGTGCGAGTCCAGGTTTCCGATCTGTCTGAAGTTTTTCCCGCACACCCTGCAGGTGTACGGTTTCTCTCCGGTGTGGATTCTCTTGTGCACATCAAGGTGCTGGCTCATGGTAAACTTCTTGCCACAGACGTCGCAGGAGTAAATCCTCGGCTTTCCTCCGGTGTGGCTCTTGATGTGTCTCTTCAGGACGGTGTTTTCTATGAAGGTCTTCCCGCAGAACTCACAGATGTACGGCCGCTCGCCAGCATGCAGCTTCATGTGTCTCTCCAGAGAGCCTTTCCTGGGGAAGTCCTTGCCGCAATCCTTGCAGCTGAAGGGTTTCTGTCCGGTGTGCGTTCTCATGTGGATCTCCATGTCCCTGAAGCTGATGCCACAGATGTCGCAGATCCTGCTGGTTTCTCTGTGACTCTGGACGTGAAGCTGCAAACTCTCAGAGGACTCCGACTGCTCTCCACAGACGCCGCAGCGACACTCAGGATCGCTTAAATGAGTCTCTGCGTGTCGCACAAAGTTACCTTTATTGTGAAAGGCGTTGCCGCAGACCTTGCAGCAGTGAGAAGGAGTCAGACTCGGCTTCCTGCGTTGGCTCCTGGTGGCGGGCGCCTCGTCAGCCTCGTGGCTCCGGACGTGTCGCCTCAGCTCGACGCTCTTACCGAAGCCTTTCCCGCACACTTTGCAGCTGAACGGCGTCTGTCCGTCGTGGGCCTTCATGTGTCGCTCCAGAGAGCCGGTGTGGCTGAACTCTTTGTGGCAGACGGTGCACCTGAATGGTTTCTCCGCTGTGTGGATCCTCATGTGCGTCACCATGTTGCCCTTCTGGTTGAAGACTTTGCCGCAGACGTAGCAGCTGAACGGTTTCTCACCGGTGTGCAGCCTCAGGTGCGTCTCCTGTGCTCGAATCGAAGGGAACTTCTTGCCACAGACGTCGCAGGTCCTACTGCTGTCACGGTGCGTCTGAAGGTGCAGCCTCAGGCCGTCGCTGGAGTCCAACTGCTCGCCGCACAGGCCGCAGAGACACTTGGCCTCCTTCAGGTGTTTCTCTACGTGTTTCATCAGGAAGCCTTTCCTGTCGAACGACTTCCCGCACACTCGGCAGCAGTGAGGTGTCGCCTCTTCGTCGTTCTCGTCATCGTCCTCTTCACCAGCCAGATCGTCCGCAGAGTCGAGGCGTTGATCTGGTTCAGAGACGTCCTCCGGTCTGGAGGAAGTACCGGGCAGCGGCTCCTTCAGTCGGTCCTCAACGGAGACGGCAGAGAGACTCCGGACACCGACGGACAGACACAGCTCTGCGGAGAGACACAGACATTCATCATCAGAGGCAAAGACGGGCAGAGACATGAGATCAGAGACACCATGTCTGAGACTACAACACCCACAATGCACCGGGCTGGACGAGAGAACATGAGTGGGACCAGTTTTAATAGTCCAGTCTGTGTGTATATAATCAGCTGTTTACCACCTGACCAATCAGAGAGGTGTCAGGTGATCAAACAGGAAGGAAGTGGTGAAGTCCTAAAGTCGGACTCTTGTTTGATTTGATTGGCTGCCTGTGACCACAACAACAACCACGATCAAACATCAGACCCGCCGTGCCCAGGTTCTGGTTCTGTTAGCTCACAAAGTGAGTCCAGGCGACGTGTCGCAGGAAGTGACGCACACTCCGGCCTCTTATTGGCTGAACTCAGAGTTCAAAGTTGAATTCGAAGCGGATTCGTCGTCGTCTGCAGGTCACGTGGGACTCAACCTGACGTCAATATGACGTGTCATGTGACACATATGACGTTTCTAAACATTCTCTCGTTATTGGACCTGAAGTGATCACCACACCAGACCAGAACCAGAGCTGCGGCACGTGGACCGGTCCGGTCAGGTTCTGGGTCTCACAGGATTCACGTCAGCCTGTCGAACCGGAAGTTAGTCACATTGGAGATACTTTAATAATGACGTCACTGTGTCTACTTACTACCGCGCACAAACACCACGTGACCAGGCAGAACGCCTCAGAACCGGATCTTGGTGTCGGTACCGGATCTCCAGACTCACCGGGCTCCTCCGGTGCTCTCTCGGCCGCTCTGGTAGCCTCGTACACGGTGAAGATGTGTTCCACGGCCGCGGTGAGCCGCTCCGTCACCAGCTGCTTCAGCCGCTGCACGGCCGCGTGCCGCTCCGTCAGCAGCACGAGGATCTCCTCCGCGGCCTCCGCGAGCTGCTCATCGATCAGCGCGCGCAGGCTCGCGCTCTCGGTGCTTTTGGACCGTTTTTTAGACATCACGGCGGAACCAGAACCCCGAACAAAGAACCAGTGTAAACAATGAGGGCACTTCCGGGATCCCCGAGCCAGCGTCTCTGCGTCAGGCATAGACGCTGCCTTCGGATGTGACGTCATCTTCTGCGTCAGCAAGCGTGTGTGAAGCACTGTGCGCGTGCAAACAGCACGCGGAAACAGCTGATTTGGGGTTTTAAGGTCCTTTTTTCCAGCTTTGAACTTTTTGATTTATTCTGTCGTCAAAAAGGAACCGGAAGTGCTTCACATCTGCAGCAGGTATGAACTCCAGCTGCTGTTAGCTCAGTCTGTTAGCTGCTGTTAGCTCAGTATGTTAGCTGCTGTTAGCTCAGTATGTTAGCTGCTGTTAGCTCAGTATGTTAGCTGCTGTTAGCTCAGTCTGTTAGCTGCTGTTAGCTCAGTATGTTAGCTGCTGTTAGCTCAGTATGTTAGCTGCTGTTCGCTCAGTCTGTTAGCTGCTGTTAGCTCAGTCTGTTAGCAGCTGTTCGCTCAGTCTGTTAGCTGCTGTTAGCTCAGTCTGTTAGCAGCTGTTCGCTCAGTCTGTTAGCTGCTGTTAGCTCAGTATGTTAGCTGCTGTTAGCTCAGTATGTTAGCTGCTGTTAGCTCAGTATGTTAGCTGCTGTTCGCTCAGTCTGTTAGCTGCTGTCTGTGTTCTGATTGGACTGTTTGTGTCAGGTGAGCTGGAGCAGACATGACTCATGACAAGAAGAAGAAGAAGAAGAGCGGCGTGCCGGACCGATGGTTGGACTACCGTCCGGTGGGTCAGCGGATCACAGGGACGCGATTCATCGCCTTCAAGGTGCCGCTCAAACCATCCCTGAACTGCCGAGTCCCCGAGTCAGACTCGTTCAGTCTCTGGGACCTGTTGGACCATCTGAAGAACCAGAACCAGGAGCTGGGTCTGATCATCGATCTCACCTTCACCACCAGGTACTACAGCCTGGCCGACGTGCCACAGTCCTGCTCGTACATCAAGATCCTCACCGAGGGTCACCAGGTTCCCTCTGACAGTGCCATCCTGAGCTTCAAACGGGCAGTGAGACGCTTCCTGAGGGAGAACCAAGACAACGACAAGCTGATCGGCGTCCACTGCACCCATGGGCTGAACCGCACCGGGTACCTGGTCTGCCGGTACCTCGTAGATGTGGACGGGCTGGATGCCGTGGCAGCACTGGAGCTGTTTAACACGTGCAGAGGTCACCGCATCGAGAGGCAGAACTACCTGAATGACCTGCAGGGCGGCGCCAAGAGGAGCAACGCTGGCATCAACAAGCCGGAGGAGGAGGCGGCTACAGGGCAGTGTGTGGAGAGACCGCTGCAGGGCGCTGCCGCCACGCAGGGCGCTGCCGCCATGCAGGCTGTGGCTACCACACGTCTCAAAAAACAGAGACCACTGCAGGGCGCTGCCGCCACGCAGGGCGCTGCCGCCACGCAGGCTGTGGCTACCACACGTCTCAAAAAACAGAGACCACTGCAGGGCGACAACCCGGCAGGTGATGACCCACCAGAGACGCAACCAGCAGACGAGGAACGACCACCGAGGAACCGTCGCCGTCGTAAACCTCGACATCAGCGGCAGGCAGCCCCGAAGGCGCGTGATGGGCCGGGTTCTCCTCAGAGGCGCCTCCACCCGGCCCCTCCCCTCCAGGCCTACGTCTGGACTGCCCCTCCGTGACCAGCAGGAAGCAGCCAGACAAACACAAAGACTCAAAGTGAACTGTGAAGGTCATAACGTCATTTCTGTTCAGATTTTACTGTGAAACTGACATTAAAGAAAGAAAACAACTTCCTGTTTGTGCGAGTTCTAAACACTGTCCTGAGGAAAGGTGATGAGGAGTGAGGAGAAGTGGTCAGAGTCCGTCATGAGGTGATCTGTGTTAAACTACAAACAGCTCCATGTTAGATGTTGGTGCTCTGATGCAGGATACATAAAGATGGATGTAAACAAAGTGTCCACTCACACACAAACAGGTTAACAAGTTCTGATCAACAATCAGCAGGAACTTCATGAAGATCTGCAGGACGTCCGTCACAGTCACACTGAATGTCACATTCATCTCAATGGTCAGCACAACTGAACGTTTGTCAAACACTGTGTGTGAACGCAGCTTCATGACATCATCACGTATGTTCATATCCACACACTCTGCTCAACAAACACGCTGCTAGACCAGAACCAGAACCAGAACCTCTGACTTCCTGTTTTTTATTAAGGTTCACCTGTAGAATCAAACATCATTAAAACATTCTGTCACCATGGAAACAGCCGAGAGGAGGAAGAGGAAATTATTTCTGTTTACACTTTTTGGATTTTCAGAATAAAGTTCAAACAAGAAAAACAAATCAGCTCTCAAAGGTTGGAAAATAAAAATATTCAAAAATTTCTAAAAAAAATATTTCAATTTCTTCTGAGTTCAAAAGTCAACGACCAGAACTACTCCAGGATCTCCAGGACCGCTCCAGGATCTCCAGGACTCATCAGGTAATCAGATTTTCTAAAATAACAGAAACCTGTCAAGTCCAGACCGATCAGGACCGGTCCGGTTCTTCAGGCATCAGTTCCCTTCGGACTCTCGTGGTTCTTCCTCCAGCACCGACACCTGTACAAATGTCTTCCCACACTCATCACAGTTGTGCTTTCCTACTCAGGTCCGGTTCTGGTCTCTCTCTGCTCTGAGTTCTGGTCTGGTCCTCCAGTTTCTTCTTCTTCTTCTGAGCGGTCCTGTGAGTCCGGACCACGTTAAGCTTCAGGCTCTCTGCGGCGCCGCAGACTGGCCCCACCTCCTGCAGGTGAGCTTTGCTGTGCCTGAGTAAGAACCTCCGGGCCTTGAAGGTCCGGCTGCAGACTCGGCAGCTGAGCGGTCCACCTGGTCCATGGCCCGTCTTTGAAGTGGACCTGGCGTCAGTTGGGTCTTTGCTGTAGTCGTCGCTGTCCTCGGTCTCAGATGACAGCAGCTGGACATCCTGATCCAGACCTGCTGCTCCCAGTTCTGGACCTGCTGCTGCGGTCCCGTCCACACACCTGGAGCTGTAGGTGAACTGGATGATGTCGGCCTTGTCCAGGTCCACCTGCACCTGTTCCTCCTCATCTTGTGGGAGTTCTGGCTGATCCTGCTCCTGGTTGTGGTCCTGGTCCCGGTTCTGGGGCTCAGGCTGGGCCTCTTGGTTCCTCAGCAGTTGCTGTGTGACGGCGTCTGAAACACAAAGGATTCAATCAGAGAGCGACCAGGTGACCCACCTGAGACCAGCCGAGTCAGAACATGGACCCGAGAGCTGGACCCACCAGCACCGGATCAGGATAAGAGGACCCAGATCAGACCTGAGCTGGATTTACATTCACCTGGACCGGTACCGATGTGTCTCACCTGCGCCGGGCTCGTTCATGA
This sequence comes from Nibea albiflora, assembly GCA_014281875.1. Lineage (NCBI taxonomy): Eukaryota > Metazoa > Chordata > Actinopteri > Sciaenidae > Nibea > Nibea albiflora. The sequence goes on along the minus strand of CM024811.1, from coordinate 21,178,135 downwards.
GCGGTGTGTGGAGCGCGCAGAGTAGCGCGTGCTGGCGGGAGATGACCTGCTGACTCAGCGCCGCTTCTTCTTCGTATTTAACGATCGTTTGCTCAAAAACCGCCAAAATCTCTTCGACCGCCGCGTGCAGCCGCTGCTGGACAAACACGCGGAGCTTCTGGGCCCGGGACATGTTCACACCGGGAGCCGGGACACCGGGAGATCACCGGGATCACTGCTGCTAACTGCGAACCGCTACCGGAGCGTGTGTTCCGTTGTAGCTTCCGGAGTCCTTCACAATAAAAGCATCATGTCAACGACTCTTAAAAAATAAAAGATGCGTCAAATGTTTAAATCTATTAAAATTCAAGTTGAGGATTTCTGTAAAAAATCACATAAACAATAAAACAAAATATTTTATTAACATTTAAAAATGTACTTCCTGTCACTCCATGACAGGGAGGCCATGTTGGTTTTTACATAGATTAGAACTGTAATGTTTGAACCAATCAGAATCTTCTGTCTCTGTGAAGTGAAACAAACTGCAGTTCCTCTAACGTCCACTTGAGGCTGGCTCCAGAAGTGAGCCAGTCTCCATAAGTCCCCATGTTCAAATGTCCAACTTCAGAGACTTTAGAGTTCTTTTAGTTTTGAAATAAAAATTCTTCATTAACTTTCAAGAAACTTTTTAATGAACAAACTGAAACATGAAGACGTTTTTATTCATGCAGACGTTTCTGCCTCGTCTTTCACTTCTTTCTCTTCACACACGTCTTTTTCCTGAAAAAAAAAAAAGAGTGTCAACTGTGATGTCATCAAACTTTCAATGCGCTGTATTAACCTTTCAATGCTCTGTATTAACCTTTCAATGTTCTGTATTAACCTTTCAATGCTCTGTATTAACCTTTCAATGCTCTGTATTAACCTTTCAGTGCTCTGTATTAACCTTTCAATGCGCCGTATTAACCTTTCAATGTTCTGTATTAACCTTTCAATGCTCTGTATTAACCTTTCAGTGCTCTGTATTAACCTTTCAATGCTCTGTATTAACCTTTCAGTGCTCTGTATTAACCTTTCAGTGCTCTGTATTAACCTTTCAATGCTCTGTATTAACCTTTCAGTGCTCTGTATTAACCTTTCAATGTTCTGTATTAACCTTTCAATGCTCTGTATTAACCTTTCAATGCGCCGTATTAACCTTTCAATGCGCCGTATTAACCTTTCAATGCGCCGTATTAACCTTTCAATGCGCCGTATTAACCTTTCAATGTTCTGTATTAACCTTTCAATGTTCTGTATTAACCTTTCAATGTTCTGTATTAACCTTTCAATGCGCCGTATTAACCTTTCAATGCTCTGTGTTAACCTTTCAATGCTCTGTATTAACCTTTCAATGTTCTGTATTAACCTTTCAATGCTCTGTATTAACCTTTCAATGTTCTGTATTAACCTTTCAATGCTCTGTATTAACCTTTCAATGCGCCGTATTAACCTTTCAATGCTCTGTATTAACCTTTCAATGCTCTGTATTAACCTTTCATTGCTCTGTATTAACCTTTCAATGCCCCGTATTAACCTTTCAATGCTCTGTATTAACCTTTCAATGCGCCGTATTAACCTTTCAATGCAGGGACGTCACTTCATTATAGCGGCTTGGCATTGTGGACCTTTATTTTATTTGTTACATTCTGACTCATACGTGCATACCTTATCTTGATCAAAGTAACCAATCAGCGTGTCAGACTATTACTACTGGAAACAGACGTGTGGTTCTGACCCGGTTTGTCTGGTCCTCCTGGTCCCTCCTCCTCCTCAGCTCCGTCTCCACCACGCTGTAGAAGTCCTTCTCAGCTTTTGCGATCAGCTGATCAGGACTGTCGTCTCCGTCGTCTCGTCCTCCGTCCTCGTCTCTGCTCTGCTCCGATCGACTCCTCTCCTTCAGACGGATTTCTCTCTGCCGGGCCTCCAGAATCTTCTCTCGCTTTGTCTCTCGTTCAAACATCTGCAAACACAAAGTCCACTTTACTGATTTGTCCTCCTGCTCATCTTCAAACATTCATCAGAGTGTTTGACTTTCTCACAGCAGCCAGCAGACTCTTCTCGTTCTTCTGGAGCGTTGACAGTCCAGAGCAGATCTCCAGCAGTGTGGCTCCGCCCTGCTGAGAGCCGCACGCCACCAGACGCCCGTTATCCTGAACCCGGAGGCTGTACAGGGCCTCATCACACACCTGAGAACAACGGCAACAACAACAACATTAACAGCAACATCAACAACAACAGCAACAACATTAACATCAACAACATCATCATCATCAGTTGTAGCTGCGTGTTAGTGAGGCGAGGTGTACTCACCTTGAGGCTCAGCGTGGGGTCATTCTGTTTGAACAGGATGTCCCAGACATCCAGCATGCCGTCCATCTTCACAGTGAAGAAAACGGACGGTCTGACTGGACTCCAGCAGGCGTCCGTCAGGTATGACATCTGATACCTGGGACAAAAAGATGTCAACACAAAGACAGGCGGGATGGACGTGAGACACAAGACACACGATGGGACCAGCAAGAATGGACAGGAGATGAGAAACAAAACAGGAAGAAACCAGATTCAACAAAATAAAGTACAATCTGAAAAAAAAACAAAATCACAGAATGAAACGAAGACGAGACGGGACAGACGAGAGACTTCATCTGTCCTTCAGACATGTTCATGTAAAATCTACGTCCTATTCAGGACACGTCTGATCATACTTGGTCCACATAATGGACGACTCCTTGATGTCCTCAGACCAGATACGAGCTGTCCAGTCCCCCACAGTGAGGAAGTTCTTGGGGAAGAAGGGGTTCCTCTGCAGGGCATAGACGGGTCCGTGATGACCGTCGTAGGTACAGACGATCTTCTCTGCTGGAGTCTTCGCCTTCCTGTTGCAGGACACCACCACGCCCTGCTCCGTCCCCACCATGAACTTAGTCGGCTGCAGAGACGTCAAGGACACAGACACTGAAACTAAGAGGACAGACACTGAGACTGAGAGGACATATACAGAGACACTGAGACTCAGAGGACAGACACTGAGACTGAGAGGATATATACACAGACACTGAGACTGAGCGGTCTAAGTGAGACAGTACCACGGTTTGGACCTCACCATGGTGGACTCAAACTCCAGAGAGATGGCTCCTAAAGCTCGGTCCAGGTTCCCCTCTCTGCTCGGGTCCAGAACCAGACGCTCTGTGGGCTCGCTCAACCTGCGAACGTCCCACCACAGAACCTGACAGGAAGAGGACAGAAAATGTTTGGACAATGTCTACCTGTCAGTCTACCTGTCTATCTGTCTACCTGTCTGTTGTTCTACCTGTCTGTCATCAGTCTACCTGTCTCTCTGTCTGCCCGTCAGTCTACCTGTCTCTCTGTCTGCCTGTCTGTCTGTCGTTCTGTCTGTCCGTCGGTCTGCCTGTCTGTCCGTCTGCCTGTCTGTCTATCTGCCTGTCTGTCCGTCGGTCTGTCTGTCTGTCAGTCTGCCTGTCTGTCCGTCAGTCTACCTGTCCGTCAGTGGAGGCAGAGAAGGTGTCTGTCCCGGTCTTGGACTGCAGCCATATGATCTTGTAGACCGGGTCTCTGTGACTCTGCTCCACGGAGGAAAACTCCACTGGCTGGCTGCCTCTCCGGGTGTCCCAGTATGCTAAAACAAACACACCTACAGGTGAATACACCTTGTCTCAGACAGGAAATCACCTTTCTGTCCGTTTGGATCTGAACCCACCGATCTGCCCGTTGTAGCAGCCGCCCACCAGAGTGTGGGAGTCTTTGGGGTTGTAGTCCAGACAGACGAGTGGAGACGCTGGCTTCAGCGCCATCTCCGGTCTGTTGGGGTTCTCTGGAACAGAGCAAAGGTCTGTGAGCGCCTGTGAGCGCCTGTGAGCGTCTGTGAGCGTCTGTGAGCGTCTGTGAGCGTCTGTGAACGCCTGTGAGCGTCTGTGAACGTCTGTGAGCGTCTGTGAGCGTCTGTGAACTCCTGTGAGCGTCTGTGAGCGTCTGTCTGTCTGTCTCACCAATGTCCCAGATGTAGGAGTCCAGGCTCGTGTCTTTGGACGTCCTCTGGAACTCGAGGCAGGAGTAGGCGGCTGCCAGCTTCCTGCCTCCATCAGGATGCCATGACAGGCCAGTGACGGTACGCTTCACCTCATTTGGATCCCTGCAGACACACAGGTGATGACACACAGGTGATGACACACAGGTGATGACACAGGTGATGACACACAGGTGATGACACACAGGTGATGACACACAGGTGATGACACACAGGTGATGTCATACAGGTGATGACACACAGGTAATGACACACAGGTGATGACACAGGTGATGACACAGGTGATGACACACAGGTGATGACAAACAGGTGATGACACACAGGTGATGACACACAGGTGATGACACAGGTGATGACACACAGGTGATGACACACAGGTGATGACAAACAGGTGATGACACACAGGTGATGACACACAGGTGATGACACAGGTGATGACACAGGTGATGACACACAGGTGATGACACACAGGTGATGACACAGGTGATGACACACAGGTGATGACAAACAGGTGATGACACAGGTGATGACACACAGGTGATGACACAGGTGATGACACACAGGTGATGACACACAGGTGATGACAAACAGGTGATGACACACAGGTGATGACACATAGGTGATGACACACAGGTGATGACACAGGTGATGACACACAGGTGATGACACAGGTGATGACACACAGGTGATGACACACGGGTGATGACACATAGGTGATGACACACAGGTGATGACACAGGTGATGACACAGGTGATGACACACAGGTGATGACACACAGGTGATGACACAGGTGATGACAAACAGGTGATGACACACAGGTGATGACACACAGGTGATGACACACAGGTGATGACACACAGGTGATGACACAGGTGATGACACAGGTGATGACACACAGGTGATGACACAGGTGATGACAAACAGGTGATGACACACAGGTGATGACACACAGGTGATGACACAGGTGATGACACACAGGTGATGACAAACAGGTGATGACAAACAGGTGATGACACACAGGTGATGACACAGGTGATGACACACAGGTGATGACATAGGTGATGACACACAGGTGATGACACACAGGTGATGACACACAGGTGATGACAAACAGGTGATGACACACAGGTGATGACACACAGGTGATGACACAGGTGATGACACAGGTGATGACACACAGGTGATGACACACGGGTTACTGCACAGCACGTCACATATATTAGCAGGCTGTGTTGTGGTGCTGCTGGAGCTGCAGAGGTGGAGGTTTATTTTTTCTGTGGTACTTTGGAGGACTTCCTCCACCTGTCAGGTTGTACCTGAACACGTTGATGGTCTTGGCAGATGGCGGCTCCTGAATTTCCTCCACCTCCTCCTCGTCCTCCAGGTACTCCGAGTAGATGTCCACAGAGTTGTTCTGTCCAATGCAGTGATCCGAGACCTAGACGTGATGACATCACACAGGGCCCTGTGACATCACAACCGGAGGTGTGGGACTGAACTGAAGAGAGTGGATGTGGGCTGAGGGTGGATGAAGACTAAAGTGAAGAGAGTGGATGTGGGCTGAGGGTGGATGAAGACTAAAGTGAAGAGAGTGGATGTGGGCTGAGGGTGGATGAAGACTAAAGTGAAGAGAGTGGATGTGGGCTGAGGGTGGATGAAGACTAAAGTGAAGAGAGTGGATGTGGGCTGAGGGTGGATGAAGACTAAAGTGAAGAGAGTGGATGTGGGCTAGGGTGGATGAAGACTAAAGTGAAGAGAGTGGATGTGGGCTGAGGGTGGATGAAGACTAAGTGAAGGAGAGTGGATGTGGGCTAGGGTGGATGAAGACTAAAGTGAAGAGAGTGGATGTGGGCTAGGGTGGATGAAGACTAAAGTGAAGAGAGTGGATGTGGGCTGAGGGTGGATGAAGACTAAAGTGAAGAGAGTGGATGTGGGCTGAGGGTGGATGAAGACTAAAGTGAAGAGAGTGGATGTGGGCTGAGGGTGGATGAAGACTAAAGTGAAGAGAGTGGATGTGGGCTAGGGTGGATGAAGACTAAAGTGAAGAGAGTGGATGTGGGCTGAGGGTGGATGAAGACTAAAGTGAAGAGAGTGGATGTGGGCTGAGGGTGGATGAAGACTAAAGTGAAGAGAGTGGATGTGGGCTGAGGGTGGATGAAGACTAAAGTGAAGAGAGTGGATGTGGGCTGAAGTGGGTGGATGAAGACTAAAGTGAAGAGAGTGGATGTGGGCTGAGGGTGGATGAAGACTAAAGTGAAGAGAGTGGATGTGGGCTGAAGTGGGTGGATGTTGGTAGTATGTCTTACTCCGCCCAGCTGCTGGATGCTATTGATGTAGCTCTCGTCTTTCTCCACCTTCTTCCTGAAGCGGATGGTCTGCTCCATCTCCAAAGGGTTGACGTCTTTGGGCCATCCCCCCTCCACATGGTTTATCCCACAACTCTCCGACTCAAAGCGCTCTGTGTTCACCTGCAGACACAAACACCTGAGAACACCTGACCTTGCCTGAGAACACAGTTACTATAGTTTTGGTACTTTAACTGTAGTTTTACTGTAGTTTTAGTACTTTTACTGTAACATTCGGTACTTTAACTGTAGTTTTACTGTAGTTTTAGTACTTTTAATGTAACATTTGGTACTTTAACTGTAGTTTTAGTACTTTTACTGTAACATTCGGTACTTTAACTGTAGTTTTACTGTAGTTTTAGTACTTTTACTGTAACATTTGGTACTTTACCTTTAGTTTTAGTACTTTTACTGTAACATTCGGTACTTTAACTGTAGTTTTGGTACTTTAACTGCAGTTTAACTGTAGCTTTGGTACTTTTGCTATAGTTTTGCTGTAGTTTTAGTACTTTTACTGTAACATTTGGTACTTTAACTGTAGTTTTGGTACTTTAACTGCAGTTTAACTGTAGCTTTGGTACTTTTGCTATAGTTTTGCTGTAGTTTTAGTACTTTTACTGTAACATTTGGTACTTTACCTTTAGTTTTAGTACTTTTACTGTAACATTCGGTACTTTAACTGTAGTTTTGGTACTTTAACTGCAGTTTAACTGTAGCTTTGGTACTTTTGCTATAGTTTTGCTGTAGTTTTAGTACTTTTACTGTAACATTTGGTACTTTAACTGTAGTTTTGGTACTTTAACTGTAGTTTTACTCTAGCTTTGGTAATTTTACTGCAGTACTTGTACTTGTGTGGTATCAAATCTGCGCTGACGTTATTAAAATGAGTTTTTGGCGGTAACCGTCGTGTGTTGGCGTAACATGGCGGCGGAGTGAAGCTCCCTCACTCACCTGGTGCTCGGACATGTCCCGGCAGGCCTGCCCCGCCTGGTCTCGAGGTGTTTTCTGGGTGAACTGTAGCGCCAGGCTCGGGTCCGGAGGGACGTCCACCAGCAGCTCAGCAGGCCGGTCAGAGAGGAGACACTGCCGGCCAAACTCACTGCGGAGCTTCGTGTACACATGAACGATCTCCATGCCTGTATTCGCTTCGGTTTGGTTCGGGCGGTTCTGATCTGCCGACCTGGCCGTGCAGTTTGCTGTATCCTAGCAACGCCGTGACGCGGCGGCCGGAGGTATCCTAGTAACAGCGATTTTTTTCTTTTGAACGAACTTTATTGAACAGCTGAAAGGAAACCGTTAAAATCCGTCAAACAACAAACAACTATATCATACATGATGAAGTATAAAGGGAATATATCATACATAATGAAGTATAAAGGGAATATATCATACATAATGAAGTATAAAGGGAATATATCATACATAATGAAGTATAAAGGGAATATATCATATATAATGAAGTATAAAGGGAATATATCATACATGATGAAGTATAAAGGGAATATATCATATATAATGAAGTATAAAGGGAATATATCATACATAATGAAGTATAAAGGGAATATATCATACATAATGAAGTATAAAGGGAATATATCATATATAATGAAGTGAATATATCTTTGATGGTATATGGATATCATTATTTCTGTTAACAAAAAACATTAAACAAACGTTAACAACACGATGTATTAATGTTTATTATCAGTGTAAAGCCTAACTCACACCGGGGACGTCAGCGGCGCGTTACGGCTGCGTTGCGTCAGCCGTTGCTGATCGCTGCCATTATAATCAATGAGAGCACTCACACCGGGCGCGCTGCGGAACGTCTCAGCAGCGTCCCAGAAGCGTCTCTCCGCTCCGCAGCGCTATCTTTACGTAGCACTTCTATTTTTGACGCGAGCCGTTGCTAAACCGCGTCAATTTCTACAGAGCAGATTGCACCAGACAGGAAATCTGACACAGAATCAGCGTAATAAACTTCCGACCCTTCTCAAAATCTCGTGATCTCGCGTGAAGGCTAGTTCGCTACGCAGCCGTAACGCGCCCGGTGTGAGTTGACGCCGGGCAGAGGACAGAGCTGAACCGTGACGCTGCCGTTATGCGCCCGGTGTGAGTCCCGTGTTAACGTGTCAGCTGCAGGAAACAGTTGATATGACATCATGATCATTAATCTGTCATTTACTGATAAAGCAGGAAAACTTGTTGATGATGTCATCCAATAAAAACGCTTTCTCTCAGAGTGCTTCCTGTTTGATCCAGTCTGACTGTGAGGGCTGCTGCAGTGATCCATGTCCGGGCCTCACTGATCACTGAACAGAACCAGAGCATTGCAACGGGACAAAGCTACGAGGCTAACAGTATGCTACACATTTATATACAATATAATATACTAAGGATATATTAGTCAGTATTAGTATATAAATGTGTTTCTAATAAGCTAACATACCGTTAGCTTATTAGAAACACATGACATATATATATAGCTTCACTTCCTGTCTGCACACTTGTGTCGTTTGAACTGTGACTGCCACGTGAAGCTTTTGCCACAGACGGAGCAGCTGAACGGTTTCTCCCCCGTGTGTGCCGCCATGTGTCTCGTCATGTGACCCTTCCGTGAGAATCTCTTCCCGCACACGGAGCAGGTGAAAGGTTTGATCCCGGTGTGTGTCCTCATGTGTTGGACCAGCGTGTGGCGCTGAGTGAAGCTCATGTTACACACCGAGCAGCTGAACGGTTTCTCTCCTGTGTGAATTCTGAAGTGAGAGACTAAATCCGAGCGCTGCCTGAAGCTTTTCCCGCACAGCGAGCAGCTGAACGGTTTCTCCCCGGTGTGCACCCTCATGTGTTTGTCCAGCGACCAGCTGTGACTGAAGCTGGTGTGACACACCGAGCAGCTGAAGGGTTTTTCTCCTGAGTGACACCTCGTGTGAGCGATCAAATGTTCCCGCCGGGTGAAGCTCTTACTGCAGAAGGAGCAGCTGAACGGTTTCTCCCCGCTGTGACATCTCAGGTGTCTCTTCAGGTTCGTCTTGTGGCCGAATGTTTTCCCGCAGTCAGAACATACGAACGTGTTCAAACCTGACCCAGCTTCTCTGTCATCATCACTGACCTCCGTCTCAGACGAGTCTTCAGTCTGTAAACGGTGGTCTGGATCTGAGGTTCTGTCTGATTCTGGTTCTTCACAGTCCTCTCCATCAGCTTCTGTTTCCATGTGATGAAGCTGTGAGGACTGAGGTTTATCTTCATCATCATCTTCACTCTTCACGGGGACAGGAAGTGATGTTGCTTCCTCCTGACCGCTCCATGCCTCCTCCTGCTCCTCTTTAATTTGTGGAGGTTCTACTGGGTCCTCCTTGTCCAGGCTGGGAGGAACCTCTTCTTTACACGCCATAAGCTGCTGGACGTCTGCAGGAAACAGAAACATCAGAGGTGTCCATCATAAGTGGAGCAGTCGGACGACATCAGACGGAAATGCAGCAAATAAATTGTGTATAAAATCTGATCCAGTTTGAATAAAGTTCTGAAGCTGTGGTTCTGTTGAGTGATCAGTGAGGCCCAGACATAGATGATCATAGCAGCGGTGGCAGTGGCAAGGCTAGCTTTTTAGACGGGCTCAAGCTCATCCAAAACTTGCCTTAGCCCATCGTTTAGTCTTCAAATCCATCATTTCTTCAGAAGCCTGTCTTGTTTGGAGAGGAAAACGGTAACAGGCTCAAATGGGCCAGTAAAATCAAGCACAACCTCCCTGCATGCATCTCTTGTCTCTTGTCTTTTACCACTTAACGTGGTTCCCGTTAGAGATGATAACCTGATAACCTGCAGTGCAGCTGTTAGAACCACACAATGCAGCAGTGTGCTGTAACACTAATGACCAGGTAATGCTTCATTTTAGGACCTTGACATAATCTGTCAGATGTCTATTAAACAGCAGTTGACCACAAGATGATTTTCTCAATGCCTCTTCTTACGCTTAAGTTCGCAGAAAAGGCTCGTAACGATACGTAGCATGATAAGCTAGGGCGCTAAGAGAATAGTGCTAACTATTCAATTGCAGTTAACGTTTTACCCAGCAACAAGATATGAAAGATATGAAATGTCATTGTGAAGTTATGCCTTATGCCAAGTTAGAAAGTCTAACGGGAGTGAAGTGGTCCGGGTTACTGTTCTGTTATTGCTGAGACAGTTTATGAAGAAGTAGAAGAAAATGAAACGTTGATTTTTATTAAACTGTCTATGTGACTACTTTTCACTGTGTTATATTAGGTCATATAATGTCGGGTTTGATATGAAGAGACTGTGCAAAAATGGCACCAACGTCATTGCTACTCTCCGGTCGAATTCTATGGGCCCGGGCCAGGTCAGGCCGGACTTCTAAGGCCCGTTTCATGCTCTAGGCCAGAATAGCCTAAAGTTCAAGATGGCCTTTTATGCTGAGACAGACAGCTGTGGTCAATCGAGTCTACTCTTCAGTTTACATGAACTAATGTTTGGAGAAAAGCTGATCACTGTTCATCCTTAATCACTAATGTCATCATACCTGAAAACACTGAAGACACTTCCTGTCAGTGTTGGACACATGCTGGGTGCTTTTATTGTGAAATTAATGAGGTTGAACGCAGTGCAGTTACCGTAAAGTTCAGAATATAGCGGCCCTCCCGGCGCCCTGTCAGCCGCAGTGAGTCGTTGTTTCTCCAGCGCTCTCATTATTTGGACTCTGGATACATTCATTCTCTCTCTCTCTCTCTCTCTCTCTCTCTCTCTCTCTCTCTCTCTCACACACACACTCTCACACACACACACTCACACACTCTCTCTCTCTATATCTGACCGCGTCTCTCTGGCTAACTTCCAGCTAGCATTCTAAGCTACCTGCTGTAAGTCCGTTCGCGTCTCTTCATCCGGACGTACGGCGGCTCTGAAGGTTCAAACCCGCCGCTGTCAGACACAGCTGACGAGACTCAACGAGCCGGACGCCATTTTGATGAAAACACTGAAGACGATCACTTCCAGGGGTCACTTCCTGTCGCCTGTCAAAATAAAATAAAAAATAAAAGGACTGTGATTGGAGCACACTGAAAAGGGGGCGGGGTTTGTAAATGATAATTGTTGCACTGACAGGAAGTGATGTCATTTTTCAGATTAGCTGGTGAATGTGTCACTTGCTGTGTCTCAATTCAGAGGCTGCATCGGCCTTCGAAGGACGCGGCCTTCACGGCCTTCGTGCAGCGTTGTGATGTGATCGGCCTTCAAATGTGCGCTTCGAAGGATGCAGCCCCTGAATTGAGACACTGCCACTGTGGCATTCTGGGTAATTCTGATGTCATCTCTCACTATCTGTCAAACAATCGGCAGACATCAAAGAGTTTTATTTGATTATCACATCAACAGGAACAGGAAGTGAAGCCTTTCATTTTATTTTGACAAGTCGTCGATTTTAAAACGGTGACGGCTCGTGTGTTCAACAGGCAGACAGACAGACGGACGCACAGGACAGCTTCTGCTTAGCTCTGATTGGACGAAACATTGATTCCAGGTTTACAAATGACAGGAAGTAAGTCCACTCACTTTCAAAATAAAATCAACAGATTCAGTAATTATTCTGACGAGCACGTCGATGTCATGAGAGAAACAATGAGTCAGTTGGAATTCCTTCAAAATAAAACATTACCTCAGGTCGCAGAATAATAAGGAAGGTCAACTTACAAAATAAAAGTTCCTATGCAGACTCCAGACAAAAATGTTCAACTGAGCAGCAACTTCCTCCTGAATAACATGAAGCAACATTTTAACAACATTTAACAACATTTGCCCCTGAAACTTCCCTGAAACATTCTTGAGCCGTTCCTGAAATGTTCCTGGACCACAGCACGTACAGAAGGTCCACAGAGGTTCAACCTCAGGAGACGATAAACCAACTGTAAGTGATATACCTCACATACTAACTCTCTTTACGTGGACTTCCTCTAAATTAACACAAAAGCTTGGATGACATCACCAGAACTGTCCAATGAGCGAGTTACAGGTGAGTCCATGTGACTCAGGACTGCATGGATCAGAGTTTCTGGCTGGTTCTGGTCTTGATTGTCTCAGATGAAGGTGTGAGGACTCGTCTTCACTCTTCACAGAGACAGGACTGAACGTGAACTCGCTGATCTCGGCCTGTCTTTGTCCAGGACCGGTCCAGACTCCCTGAAGCTGTGAGGTGGGTCCGACACACCTGTGGTTCTTGAGCTGATAGTTCCAGGTGAACTTCTGAGCACAGGCGCTGCAGCTGAAGGGTTTCTCTCCGGTGTGCGTCCTCATGTGGAGCTGCAAATGTTCAAACCGGGAGAAACTTTTCCCGCACAGTGAACAGCTGTATGGTTTCTCTCCGGTGTGACACTTCAGGTGGTTCTGCAGGTGAGCCTTCTGCCCGAACCTTTTCCCGCACAGCGAGCAGCTGAAGGGTTTCTCTCCAGTGTGGGTCCTCATGTGAGTCTTCAGGTTCGAGTTCTGGTTGAACACTTTCCCGCACTGAGAGCAGCTGAAGAGTTTCTCACAAGAACTGTTCAAATAGTTTCTGCTGAGGAGGTCCAAACAGAACCGACGGTCTGGGTCTGAGGTTCTGTCTGGTTCTGGTCCTCTACAGTCCTCTCCATCATTTTCCGTTTCCATGTGATGAAGCTGTGAGGACTGAGGTTTCTCCTCATCATCATCTTCACTCTTCAGAGGGACAGGAAGTGATGTCACCTCCTCCTGACCACTCCATGCCTCCTCCTGCTCCTCTTTAATGTGTGGAGGTTCTGCTGGGCCCTCCTGGTCTGAACTGGGGGGAACCTCTTCTTGACTGGCCGTCAGCTGCTGGGCGTCTGCAGGAAACAGGAAACAGTCTGTTAGCACGTTAGCTTCTCATTTAGCTGCTGCACACCTGATCTCAGTTCACCTGTGTGTGTGTGTGTGTGTGTGTGTGTGTGTGTGTGTGTGTGTGTGTGCTGATCATTTCAGGTGTGATCAAAGGTCATCTTGTGTTTCATGTCTCTTTGAAGACACGATGCTCGTCATTATTAGTAAACAGCAGGAGGAGGAGTCAGCTGAGGAGGAGGGGTCAACTGAGGAGGAGGGGTCAACTGAGGAGGAGGAGTCCGCTGAGGAGGAGGGGTCAACTGAGGAGGAGGAGTCAGCTGAGGAGGAGGAGTCAACTGAGGAGGAGGAGTCAGCTGAGGAGGAGGGGTCAGCTGAGGAGGAGGGGTCAGCTGAGGAGGAGGAGTCCGCTGAGGAGGAGGAGTCAGCTGAGGAGGAGGAGTCCGCTGAGGAGAAGGAGTCAACTGAGGAGGAGGAGTCAACTGAGGAGGAGGGGTCAGCTGAGGAGGAGGGGTCAGCTGAGGAGGAGGAGTCCGCTGAGGAGAAGGAGTCAGGGTCAGAAGAAGAGAACGCATCTGAATTAGCCTCCACATCAGCCGCTGAAGACTTGGAAGAAGGAAGTGAGACTCATGATGAAGAGGAAGGTTGATCGATCGAACATCGATCTGGTCTTCCATCCTGATGGACGACGCAGACAGAGACAAGTCTCCCACATGAAGTCCTCTTTGACCTGTTCATGGAGGAGCTCGGGCCTCTGCAGCACCTCCTGGCCATCACTCAGACGGAGGAGATGCTGCAGATGTACGGCCGTTCAGTTACCGTATAGTGTGTGGTAGAGGCGCAGTACAGACCTGCTCGGTGTAACCGGAGCTCAGGCTTCAGCACCGCGTCCAGGAGTTGCCGTTGTCGCTCGTTCTCCTCTTTTAACCGACAGAATTGCTCCTCGTACTCCGAGATGGTTTTTTCAAACAGCTCGAAGATCTCCTGCGCAGCCGCAGTTAGTCGCTGCTTCACCAGCGCTTTCATCATCTGAACGTTTGACATAATCTCACACACACACACACACACATAAACACTCTGAGGCTAAGACGCCATTTTGATGAAAACACTTCCGGGTGTCTTATTCTTCTCCTCGTCTTCTTCCGGCTGCTGAGCGGACTGCTGCCCTCCAGAGGACCGAGCCGAGCTGCTGCTGCTGCCGCCTGACGGAGCGAGGAGAGCGGCTGAGAGAGGAGGAAGAGCCGGCCGGAGGGAGAGAGCGGACCGTCCCCACAGACTGTCCAAAACCTGGACCTAGTCTCTGAGACGTCCCCGCAGACTGTCCAAAACCTGGACGTAGTCTCTGAGACGTCCCACAGACTGTCCAAAACCTGGACGTAGTCTCTGTGACGTCCCCGCAGACTGTCTAAAACCTGGACGTAGTCTCTGTGACGTCCCCGCAGACCGTCCAAAACCTGGACGTAGTCTCTGTGACGTCCCCGCAGACCGTCTAAAACCTGGACGTAGTCTCTGTGACGTCCCCGCAGACCGTCTAAAACCTGGACGTAGTCTCTGAGACGTCCCCGCAGACCGTCTAAAACCTGGACGTAGTCTCTGAGACGTCCCCGCAGACCGTCTAAAACCTGGACGTAGTCTCTGAGACGTCCCCGCAGACCGTCTAAAACCTGGACGTAGTCTCTGTGACGTCCCGCAGACCGTCTAAAACCTGGACGTAGTCTCTGAGACGTCCCCGCAGACTGTCTAAAACCTGGACGTAGTCTCTGAGACGTCCCCGCAGACTGTCTAAAACCTGGACGTAGTCTGACTGAGCTTTTATTTTGAAACGTGCCCCGGAAGTCGTGGCTCTTATTGTGTCGTAGTGTTTCCGCAGTGAGTCACAGTGTCTCTTCAGTGTCTCTTCAGTGTCTCTTCAGTGTCTCTGTCTCTCTGAAGATGTCCAGACTTCACAGTCTGAGGCTGTTCGTCAATCAGCGACTTTCCGCCGCCGTCGATGAGATTTTCGGACATTTCGAACGAACCATCACGGAGTACGAGCAGGAGATGGACCGCCGCCACCGGGACCTGCTGGACGAGGTGTCACCGCCCGAGGCGAAGCTCCGCCGGGCAGGTTTGTGTCTGTTTGCCGCTGAAACATGTTTCATGTCACGGAGCTTCATGCTAAGCTAACGTTAGACGTTTCAGACACATAACAGGCCGAACCATCCCGAACCCTAACGAGTCTAAACCCGAAACCAGCTGTCACAGTTAGGATGCAATCTGATTACTCTCATAGTGTAAGTCATTACATATCACTACGTTACAAAGCAACTCAAGTAAATAGACTGATTCAGACAACAGGTGAGTTACACCTGCCGAGGATTAATACACATCAGACATCAGACAAAGGATCAATGCTGATGTTTGATTGGTTGATCATGACTGGAGCCTGACATAGTTCAGTTAGTTCAGATGAGTTGGTTAGTTTAACTGGTTGAGTTGGTTGGTTTAACTGGTTGAGTTGGTTGGTTTAACTGGTTGAGTTGGTTGGTTTAACTGGTTGAGTTGGTTGGTTTAACTGGTTGAGTTGGTTAGTTTAACTGGTTGAGTTGGTTGGTTTAACTGGTTGAGTTGGTTGGTTTAACTGGTTGAGTTGGTTGGTTTAACTGGTTGAGTTGGTTGGTCGGCTCTCTCTGCCCAGACTGAGGATGAGATGATAGATGCAGAGACAATGAGTCACAATATTGTCATGTGTTTGTATTTCAGGGCTTCCTGTCGACGTTCAACGGGTGTTTGTGAATTTAAAAGAGGTTCAGCCTGAGCAGCGGGAGTGGAGCTCCAGTGTGGACCAGGATGACCCAACAGAACCGACCCACATTAAAGAGGAAGAGGAGGAGGAACTCTGGACCAGCAGAGAGCAGCTTCAAGGTGTGGACGAGGTGAAGGAGGAGGAAGGAGAGAAACATGGAATGGAAACAGAAGATGATCAAGAGGACTGTGGAGGACCAGAACCAGGCAGAACCTCAGATCCAGAACCAGACAAAACCTCAGATCCAGAACCAGACAGATCCTCGGATCCAAATCATAATTTCCAAACAGTTAGTGATAGCAAAGTTTCAAAGTGTTCTGAGGCTGAAGTCAGCGATGATGACTGTAGGTCGGTTCCTGTGAGTGACGTGAACTGTAACGCCGCAAAGTCATTCACGTGTTGTGAGTGTGGCAGGAAGTTTGGTCGTAAGGACAGTCTGCGGCGTCACATGAGGTTTCACACGGGAGAGAAACCGTACAGCTGCTCCGTGTGCGGGAAAAGGTTTTCTCAGAGGCCGAACTTGATCCGACACATGAGGTGTCACTCTGGAGAAAAACCGTTCAGCTGTTCGTTTTGTGACGCCAGCTTCGCCGTGCGCAGCGCTCTGGTGAATCACATGAGGATCCACACCGGAGAGAAACCGTTCAGCTGCCTGTACTGTGACAAAAGCTTCACACAGAAGGGCGGACTGAAGAAACACATGACGGTCCACACCGGGGAGAAACCGTACAGCTGCCCCGTGTGTGCTAAAAGTTTCTCTCAGAAGGCGAACCTGACGTATCACTTCTCCGTGCACACGGGACACAAACAGTTCAGCTGCAGCGTCTGTGACAAAAGATTCACGTGGCAGTCGCAGGTCAAAAGTCACAAGTGTGTCGGCGAGAATAGCAGCACCTGAAAGTCTGAAGAGTCTGAAGAGTCCACGTCTGTCCTGGTAAGACAGGAAGTCTAACCACCAGTGAGAGGACAGTCCACAGCTCACTGGTAGTTTCAATAAAATATGAATTCAAACAAAGTTTTTGTTCACGCCTGTTTTTTGTCTGATAGAAGACGTAAAGTCAGTCTGTCCTCTGTCCACTGTCCTCTAGTGTCTGTCCGACGTGTCTTCAGGTGTTTGTTCAGGAGTTTGTCATTTCCTGTTAAAGCAGAAACATTTGATGATGTTGATGTCATCCTGAACTCATGTCCTAATTTAACATCCAGTCAAACGCTTTCTCTCTTCTGACGCCGGAGCGGAGTGCTGCCTGTTTGATCCAGTCTGACTGAGGCTGCTGTAGTCATCTCTGTCCGGGCATGCTAACAGAACCGGGCTCAGCAGCCAGACTGGACCAGGTTGGAGCACAGCCTCTGAAACACTACCGAGGTGATTTACAGACTTTATGATGATAAGTAGCAGCAGAGCTAAAGCTAATATAATAAAGCTAAACACAACTAACACTGAGGATCCAGTTGGTTTGGAGCTAGCGTTAATGTAGCTATCCACTAACATAAGTTAATGTTATGGACATCGCTAGTTTAGGAAAAGCTCCCTCTGGAGTTTTTGTTACCATCGATGATGGAGCGTCATCATCAGGTCAGGTTAAATGAGCGCTGACATCCAGTCCTGGACAGCTGAGGTACAGTTTACTGATGTTGAAGTATAGCAGGGTATCATCTGCATAACGAGTGATAAGAGATGCACTTAATTGACTAATTAAGGAGCTGAAGTGATTCACCAGGTGGTTCATCCTCCAGACAGGTGACGCAGCTGAAGGTTGTTCAGAACCTCGCCTCCATCCTGATCATCATTGAATTTCAAAGCCTGATGGTGTTGGATGGTGTAGTTGATATTAAACCAGACCTTAACCGGGCCAAGGGCAGAATCCATGAGAAGACAATACATGGAGCTGTGAACTCAGTTGTTGATGAAGTACATCATCTGTCTGTTCTCAACATCTGGAGACATACATCAAAATAATGAAAGTTCAGATGTTTTTAAAGCTGTTCTTCAAGAGACGTCAGCACTGACGACTTCATCTGGAATCATAAAATTCAGTTCATTTATCGAGCTGGCGATATTTGCTACTAGTGTGAAGGCTGATTCCACAAAGATTCGGCCCAGTTCTGCAATGATCTCGCTGTCAGGTGGGAAGAGTTCACCCAGCGCTTCGTTAATAGCTCAAGAAATCTGGGAGGGCAGAAGACATGAAAGTCACTGACGTCGAGGGCGAGCTCCATGGCACGTTCATCAGGGAACGCAAATATGGGAACCACACATACAGACGAATGCTGAAGAAGCTGCGGGACATGAACTGATAACCAGCTGCACATATTCTGGACAAGATTTTCAGTAAAATGTAATAAAAGAAGTAATGAATGGAAGAGGAAAAGTAATCTATTACAAATCTCACTGACTGCAGCTCTGTCAGTTACAGCTGATCCTCCAACATGTGGATGAGACTGCAGACAGGCTTCACTGGAGGAGCAAATCATGAAGCAGCATGAAGAACTTCAACAAGTGTTTGGAGTGTAAACAGGTCTCACACACACACACACACACACCTGTTTTCTGTTGTAACACAATGTGTGTGTGTGTGTGTGTGTGTGTGTGTTAGCATTAATTAGCATGTCTTATCTCTGTTGGCTGGACGCTGCGAGCTAAATGTCATCCCGCCGTCTGATCGACGCTCACATTAAAGCTTCTCTGAATCAGCCTGTCTCTGATTGGTCGATCGTGCTGATTAGAACATGCAGCTGGAGGGCGGCGGCAGAGGAAACATCGAATCAAGGTTTCCTCCATCAGGTGACAGAGCGTGGAACTCAGTGGAGGGAACTGAACCGCTGACCGCTGTCATCAGTGTTTCATTTCAGTGGACGTCATTTTGTCTCTGACAGCCTGGTACAAAAACAGTTTTGGTCTCATGACAACTGTACTGAGGGTGAATTTATATACAACTCACCTGTTCACATTATATTAAGGCTTAAAGTTCTGCAGGATTCAGAGCGTGGACGCTTTGATTGACAGGTCCAGGCATGACAGACAAAAAGTCTGCGTACAAATGATGATGTCATCGGAGTCAAGCAGATTTATGAAGAAACTTTATTAACAAAAATAAATTAATCTGAGGACAGACACCTCTAAAACAAAGACAGAGACATGCAGAGAGACAGTCAGGTGAGACAGGTGAGACGTGTGTGTGTGTGTGTTTAGTAGCAGCGCAAGAAGAAGGTGTTGCAGGCCGTTCCTCTCAGACAGTCGCACAGTCGACCGATCCGAGGTCCATGCTTCATCGCACAGCGCTCGCCCACATCACACTGAGAGGGACAGACAGGCAGAGAGACAGACAGGCAGAGAGACAGACAGACAGATAGACAGACAGACACACACACACAAACAGACAGACAGACAGACACAGACATACACAGACACAGACAGACAGACACAGACATACACAGACACAGACAGACAGACACAGACACAGACATACACAGACACACACAGACAGACACACACAGACACAGACAGACAGAGACACACACAGACAGACAGAGACACACACAGACAGACAGAGACACACACACACAGACACACACAGACAGACAGACACAGACACAGACACACACAGACAGACACAGACACACACAGACAGACACACACAGACACAGACAGACAGAGACACACACAGACAGACAGAGACACACACAGACATACACAGACACACACAGACAGACACACACAGACAGACAGACACAGACACAGACACACACAGACAGACACAGACACACACAGACAGACAGACACAGACACAGACACACACACACAAACAGACACAGACACAGACACAGACACAGACACAGACAGACACAGACAGACACAGACAGACACAGACACACACAGACAGACACAGACAGACAGACACAGACACAGACACACACACACAAACAGACACAGACACAGACACAGACACAGACACAGACACAAGACAGACACAGACACACACAGACAGACACAGACAGACAGACACAGACACACACAGACACACACAGACAGACACAGACACACACAGACAGACAGACACACACAGACAGACAGACACAGACAGACACACACAGACACACACAGACACACACAGACAGACACAGACACACACAGACAGACACAGACACACACAGACACAGACACAGACACACACAGACAGACACAGACACACACAGACAGACAGACACACACAGATAGACAGACAGACAGGAGGATCAAATTTTGAACTTCAATGAGACATTACCTAATGCTAATGCTAATGCTAATGCAGCAACACAGAGACAGGCTGTGATGTCATGGTTCTGTGTGAGTCATGTGATGATGTCATGTGATGTGAGCAGTCCATTGACCGCCATCTTTCTCTGTCGTCAGCCACTCGTTCACACCTGACGTCTGACTGTGACCCGTCCTGCAGGTGTGAACGAAGCTGACGGACCTCATGATGACAAATGACCTGATCAACAGGAAGTCCATAAAAGGAAGATCTGAAGAGAGGTGTTTGATTGACAGCTGTCAGTCATGTTCTCACCCGCGGGATGACGCTGGCTTTCTTCTCCACAGAGAGTCCAACGCTGCTGTCAGCTTCATCCAGGAAACCCTGCAGAGCTTCAGCCTACACACACACACACACACACACACACACACACACACACACACACACACACACACACACACCTGTCTGTTATTGAATCTAAAATTAATGAATTTTTAATTTTCATAATTAACTCTCATTATTTAGAAAACATCTGAACAGCCTCATTTAGCATCTTAATTAACACTTAATTATCACACACCCAAACCTCAAAATACTTCACATATCCTGCAACATGAAGCACTGCAACCAAAATCAAACTTTTGCACCAGATGACACACACTTCACTCATCTTCATCATGCTTTGCATAATGCGAACAAACTGTAGAGAATTCTTCACATTGTTTCATATGCACAGAAATATTTACAGATACACACACGTGCTATTGAAATATTTTTCACCAAACAAGTCAGTTCAACATTTGCACAGCAGATATATTTACACTGGAGTGAACCAAAACATGCTCACATGTGTCCTCTCACTCTTCCTCTACCTCTCATTCTCACCTCTCTTCCTCTCTCGGCGATGTCTTCCATTGTTGTTGGAAAAGAAAAACGATGCTCACCTGAGCTCTTTTATTGCTTACTTCCTGATTGAAGTGTTAACAATTACAAAACACCTGTTCGGCCAGGTGGCACATAGTGACCATGTAGTGTCATTTTAAATGGCAGTGTTTGGAAATCCCAGGCGTGTGACTTTATGTCAGAATGTGTGTCCGTTTCAATATTTGTGCTATACGTTTCATTTCAGTTTGTTAGAAACTGGAAAAAACTGGAAAAAAATTCATTCTCACTGTGATTTTATTTTAATGATCTAGGGGTCTTCAACCAGGGGTCCGTGACCCCTAGGGGGTCTGCAGAGATAATGCGGGGGTCTGCCAATAATTATAATTTTCATAATTTTCACTAGAATAATGCTGTGAGGCTGCTGATGACTGAAAAACTACAAACAGACAAGGCATCTGAGCGGCAGTCAGATGAGTCAGTCCAAAGACAAACAGCAATAACAATAATTATATATCGTAAAAACATGTAGGCTAATAAACCAGCACAGAAACAGGTGAACGTTATTATAAAGTTATTTTAGGCTTAAATGTGACACATTTGTCACATGTGAGACAAAAAATAATTACATGGGACGAAACCTTCATTATCTGTCATCATCTGTGTATCCATTAGATCTAATTAGATTTCATCCATGATTAGTTTTGATTCCATCATAATTCACCATCATTTACAACTTAATTAATGAATTCATCATACCTGAATCACGTTATTGTTCAGCGTAATTAATATTTGAAGTCTGTGAATCCTGCCTGACGACAGGCGACTCACCAGCTCTTTGGTTGTGAGTCCGATGCTCGGCTCGTCGGGCGCTGACCTTTGACCCTGACAGAGTGATGTCAGCACGGACAGACAGACGGACAGGTAGACGACGGCTCGGACGCTCTCCATCATCAAAAACACTTAAAAAACCTAAAAAAATGTAAAGACAGAAAAGTTTTAGAGTGTTCAAACCAACGTGACGTTCAGGAGGACGAAGTTAAACTCACGAGTCAAACGATTAAAGATCCAACACAAATATAAATGTTATATTTCTTTTCTTCTTTGGTGTCGAATTCCAAACTCTGCCTCTCCTCGTGGGTTCTCCTGCAGCACCTCCTTTCTTACTTTATTTCTTGTTCTTCTTGCTCATCACGTTCCTCCCTCCTGTATTTATACTGTCTCCTCCTCCTGCTGTCAGCTGCCCGCTCTCATATTATTCATGTATTCAGGACGTCACATGAGAGCGTGTGGACGTGTTTTCCTGTGATTGATGATGTATCCATGCAGTTAATATTAAACAGGTTGATGCTGAACGTTGACGTGAGCGCACCCTTCAGACCTGTGCTGTTGTCTCGAGGTCAGAGGTCAGACTGTGACTCACAGCTGAAGGTCACATTAACAGTTAAAGTGTCAGTTCATTATGTGGATTCACCTCCTCCGTAATGAACACGGCATTGATTTCACAGTGCCACGAGATAATGATCAAGAGCTGCTCCAGTGATGGATGACTGACAACAAAGATACATTAAACAACAATAAAGAAACAAAACAACCACAAAGAGACAAAAAACAACCACAAAGAGACAAAACAACCACAAAGAGACAAAACAACCACAAAAAACAAAACAACAACAAAGAGACAAAACAACCACAAAAAACAAAACAACAACAAAGAGACAAAAAACAACCACAAAGAGACAAAAAACAACAACAAAGAGACAAAAAACAACAACAAAGAGACAAAACAACAACCACAAAGAGACAAAAAACAACAACAAAGAGACAAAACAACAACAAAGAGACAAACAACAACAACAAAGAAACAAAACAACCGCAAAGAGACAAAAAACAACCACATAGAGACACAAATACAAA
Organism: Nibea albiflora; assembly: GCA_014281875.1. Classification (NCBI taxonomy): domain Eukaryota; kingdom Metazoa; phylum Chordata; class Actinopteri; family Sciaenidae; genus Nibea; species Nibea albiflora. The sequence goes on along the minus strand of CM024811.1, from coordinate 21,155,064 downwards.
GACTGTCTCGCTCTTGTTTGTTTCTCGATGTGTTCCTAAATAAATTTTATGTTATCTTCAATTCAGACTGGAGGTCAGTCTAATGATGGTTGATTTGCTGGAGGAATCCTCACGAGGACGACTGAAGTCAGAGGATCAGACGAGTTCATTAACGCCTCGCTCTCTACCTGATGATTAAAATACAGCTGCTTCCTGTCAGAGGTGAGGAGTCGCTGTTTCATCTGGATGTTGTTTGTTGGACAAATCTCCCATCATTCATCTGTGCTGGAGGCAGTGGGCCTGACCTCAGATCAGGAAGATGTTTAATGATGACGCAGGGGAAACTGTTGCTGCCCTTTACTTCGTCTGATTTGCATCATGAGGTGACCTGCAGCTCAGAGAGCGTTCAGCATTTCATCTCAACTCTCATTAACGGCTAAATGTCAAACTGACGATTCACTGACCGCCCAGCACGACGGTGTGTTTGTGAGAGTGTGTGTGTGTATGTGAAGTACAAAAGTACAAAATATCCGACTGAATTCAAAATACTAGCTGATTCTTTGAGTGTGCACAAACTGAACATAAATCTCCACAGAGGGAGCGAGCGGACAGTCGAGGCTGAAGCTGACGTCACACACACTGTTTATTCAGACAAACCACAGAAGAAGACAGACGACGACCTCTGTCTGTGAAACTTCAAACATCCACTGACCTTCAGAATAAACATGAAGCTACTACACCCACAAAACACCGTCCGTCTGTCTGTCTGTCTGTCTGTCTGTCTGTCTGTCCGTCCGTCTGTCCGTCTGTCCGTCTGTCTGTCTGTCTGTCTGTCCGTCCGTCTGTCCGTCTGTCCGTCTGTCTTATCACTGTCTGAACATCTGCAGGTCAGTTAGTCGTTTGCTGGTCAGTCTGTGTTTGGACAGAATAAATGTCATCAGACTTCATCACTATCTTCACTCTGACATTTGTACAACACAAATGTTAGTCTATGCTCATTTATGCACTGTGTGTGTGTGTGTGTGTGTGTGTGTGTGTGTGTGTGTGTGTGTGGTATCTGATTTTTGTTCATAATATAATAAAACATCTTAATTTTTTCTAAGCAAGAAACTCAAAACTACAAGTGAACAACAGACAAACCTGGACGTAGTCTCCGTGACGTCCCCGCAGACTGTCTAAAACCTGGACGTAGTCTCCGTGACGTCCCCGCAGACTGTCTAAAACCTGGACGTAGTCTCCGTGACATCCCCGCAGACTGTCTAAAACCTGGACGTAGTCTCCGTGACGTCCCCACAGACTGTCTAAAACCTGGACGTAGTCTCTAACATTTGAACATGGGGACTTATGGAGACTGACTCACTTCTGGAGCCAGCCTGAAGTGGACGAGAAGATGAACTGCAGTTTGTGTTTCACTTCACAGAAAATGAAGATGCTGATTGGTGATTACACAACGACTGAATGTTTGTTAGTGAAATGCGCCCTGGGAGTTGTAGTTCCTGTATGTTTCGTCCTCGTCGTTGATAATGATAAAAACTTTAAAGTCTGTCTCGTGAATGTGGATCAAAGTTCGCTCTGGTTTCGTGCAGATTCCTCATGGACTGAAATAAATACGGAGTGCCGCCTGAGGCGTCCGTCACTTCCTCCTCTCAACCGCTGTCAACACTCGCCTTGAGTTGGTGACACTGACGAGGTCGACTCTGATCATCATCAACACACTACAAATAAACAAGTGAGGCCTGAAGGCGTCCTGACGCTCACTCAGCGTCCAGCCAACGTTCTGCTGATGTTCACAATAATTAACTCATTAATATAATAATAATAATAATAAAATGACTCATATTTGTATAATTTAATATGTTAATAAAGAATACTCAGCACGTATGAAGCAGCAGATCTTATTAAAATTTGGGTCCTCATAGCTAATTATCATGTTAATTATTCATCAATATGTTAATGAGTCATTCATTAATCTGTGACATCATCAGATTATAACAAGTCAGAAATGGTCAACAAGAAACTTTAAAAGATTTTATTGTAAAAAATATCATAGTGAAAAATTAAAATCATGAACTCTGAATTTACCAACACAGACTTTTAATTTGACGGGACAAATGCTTCCTGTTTAGACTTTCATCATCAGAATCCTCGGTCTGGTCTGGACCGGACCAGACTGGACCGGACCAAAGGATGGACAGTAGTAAATAAAGGAAGTGCTGCTGTTGGACTCTCTCTCTCTGATGACATCACTGTGATGACATCACTGTGATGACATCACTGTGATGACATCACTGTGACTCTGGGGGGCGCTGTCATTCTGTAAACGTCTCTCTAACGTTATCTGAACTTTGTCGAGGTTTGGACTAAACACACACAGTGAAGGTGACACTGCGGCAACTAATTCTTACAACCAAACAACAGGAAGTCCTTCAAAATAAAAGTACTTCACTGCAGTAAACGTGACGTCATCTTTGAGGTTTCCATGGATACCCTTCACATCTCGTCTCTTAGCAACAGTGGACTGTGAGCTGGCGTGGTTTGTTCCTGATGACATCAGAGTTCATCACAACGTGACTCGCTGACAGACAGACAGGTAGAAGGTGAGACAGGTGACAAGTAAAGTATAAACAGACAGTGTTCAGGCTGCAGTGATCGGTGCTGCTCATGAAGCTTCGTGATTGGCTCAGGTCCACCTGTGAACCATGGCTCCGTGTTCAGGTGGGCGGGCGTCTGAGGTCACAGAGGTGGCTATGACTCCTCCCACCTGTGATCAGGTGACCCATGCTGGTGTGGGCGGGATCGGACTGATCCAACATTGGGCTCATAGAGTGTTCAAGCTGATCAGAACCACCAGAGTCCAGACCAACATCCTGATGTCCTGCAGACAGTAAACACACCATCAGCTCCTGATCACATGACACACAGCTTATATGTCAACTTAGCTTAGAATCTTAACATGAAGGCTAACGCATAAATGCTAACAGTTGTTGTGCAATACCATCAGGATGTTCTCTGCACCATTAGCATGTTAGCAACTTTATCATGTTAGCATGCTACGTGCTAGCATGAGTGTATAACCCTATATGTATAACCAAGACCAGACTGTATTAAGACTGAGCACATCTGAACATGGGGACTTATGGAGACTGATCAGAGTGTAGTATTCTGTGAGCTATTGTTGTGGTCAAAATTTTTCTCATATTCAGACGAGAAAAACATCAAACCACCAAGACCACAGAACACACACACACACACTGTTTGATTTACAGATATAAAGAGTGTCAGTGTTTGTTGATGCTGGCAGAGAATAGCTACACTTTATAGAAAGCAGATGGACACACACGCACACACACACAGTGTTAACAGCTGTAATGTGTCGAATCAGCACTTTTATAGATAATCCAGACATGGCAGAGCTCGTCCTGTGATCAGTACCAGGTTCCATCTGTTTTGTCTGTTGTTTAAAGGTCCGGTCTGTGATTCACTGACATCTAGAGGCTAACGCTATAACCTAGCATCAACCTCTGAACCGGCAGTGTCCAGTCTAACAGTGAACACAGCAACAGAACCTCTGAACCGGCAGCGTCCAGTCTAACAGTGAACACAGCAACAGAAACTCTGAACCAGCAGCGTCCAGTCTAACAGTGAACACAGTAACAGAACCTCTGAACCGGCAGCGTCCAGTCTAACAGTGAACACAGCAACAGAACCTCTGAACCGGCAGCGTCCAGTCTAACAGTGAACACAGCAACAGAACCTCTGAACCAGCATTGTCCAGTCTAACAATGAACACAGCAGCCTTTCGAGGTGGTGGTATTAGTTTTGTTATATTAACATGCTAACATGCTAAAGTTGCACATAAAATATTAACTTCCTGATGGTACTGCAATACAACTGTTAGCATTTATGCTAAAATGCTGAAAGTTCTGGTTCAGAGAATCCGTTGTTACCATGGAAACAGGAAGTGATGCGGCACTATGAACGTCAACCTTTCCCCCATTCTCGTCGTCCTCGTCACCTTCGTTGTCCTCGTCGCCTTCGTCGTCCTCGTTGTCCTCGTTGTCCGGGCCAATGAATTGTTCACTGAACTTGTCCAGATCGTCGCTGCTGGCGTTACCTTAAGACACCACAAACACCTGTAACACCTGTGAACCTCACCTGAGCCATGGAGGCTGGAGCTAACACGCTAACTGAAACTGAAGCTAAGCTAACGGCTAATTGACTAGCAGTATCAAATCAAATCAAAACAAATTTTATTTGTATAGCCCAAAGTCACAAAACACATTTTGCCTCAGAGGGCTTTACAGTCTGTACAGTCTGTAGTAGGGGGCACTAATTAGCATCACAGAGCTAGCGGTCCAGCTCTGTCCCGTGTTGATGCCCAAATGTTTCCTGAATGTTACATAGAGAATCTTTAAGGTGACGTGTGTGTGACTCACTGAAAAAGGTGTACTCAAAGGTGGCGTTGTAGTCGTCGTAGTCTGGAGCCGGGGTGAAGTCGTCGTACTGAGCTGACACTGAAAATACAACACAAGTACAGTTAGCAGCTTGGCTAACAGTGCCCTCTGTTTCTAGTCTTTGTGCTAAGCTAAGATAAAGACCTCAGTGACTCACAGACAGATGAAACTGAAACATTCAAATATTCCACTGAGGTGTGTCTGCTATTGTTATGTCAGCATTTTATGTTCCACCGTCTGCCTTCAATAAGAGCTGTGTGTGTGTGTGTGTGTGTGGTGGGCGTCTGGGTGTGTTCAGATTCTCAGCATGTTTTCACTTCTTTGTTGAACACACTTTTTGTTGTTGGAATGACAGTTGAGGTTAAATCCAGCTGCTCTCATACAACAGACAGTACGGTAAAAAATCAAACAAGTCAAACACACACACACACACAAACACACACACACAAACTCTCCCATGGGAAACTGATCCCTGATGATCCACATTAATCACGAGTGTGTGTTCAGTGTCTGTTCAGTGTGTGTGCTCAGTGTGTGTGTGTGTGTCGTCTCTCAGTTCATCAACTCGTCTCCAACATGATCCATGAATCCTGAGTCTGTGCTTGTTGTGAAGTTGGAGTCTTTGAACTGAATCAGATCACTGACTGACTCTCTGACTCTGTAACTCTGACTCTGTAACTCTCTGACTCTGTAACTCTCTGACTCTGTAACTCTGACTCTGTAACTCTCTGACTCTGTAACTCTCTGACTCTGTAACTCTCTGACTCTGTAACTCTGACTCTGTAACTCTCTGACTCTGTAACTCTCTGACTCTGTAACTCTCTGACTCTGTAACTCTCTTTGTAACTCTCTTTGTAACTCTGACTCTCTGACTCTGTAACTCTCTGACTCTGTAACTCTCTGACTCTGTAACTCTCTTTGTAACTCTCTTTGTAACTCTGACTCTCTGACTCTGTAACTCTCTGACTCTGTAACTCTCTTTGTAACTCTCTTTGTAACTCTCTGACTCTCTAACTCTGTAACTCTCTGACTCTGTAACTCTCTTTGTAACTCTGTAACTCTCTTTGTAACTCTCTGACTCTGTAACTCTCTGACTCTGTAACTCTCTTTGTAACTCTCTGACTCTGTAACTCTGTAACTCTCTGACTCTGTAACTCTCTTTGTAACTCTGTAACTCTGTAACTCTCTTTGTAACTCTCTGACTCTGTAACTCTGTAACTCTCTGACTCTGTAACTCTCTTTGTAACTCTGTAACTCTGTAACTCTCTTTGTAACTCTCTGACTCTGTAACTCTCTGACTCTGTAACTCTCTGACTCTGTAACTCTCTTTGTAACTCTCTGACTCTGTAACTCTCTGACTCTCTGACTCTGTAACTCTCTGACTCTCAGTGATTGATGGAAACATGACAAATGAACAAACTGTTCTTGTGGTGAGAGAACGTACTGCATCAAATGAACAAGTCACTGAGACGACTCATTACTCTGAGTCATAGAAAAGATTAGTTCATATTGAACCATTCGTTCACCACAGACACACCACTGCACACAAAGTGTCTCAGCCACAAACAGTTCAGACGTCCTCAAGTTCACTTTAGGTCGTCACTTCTCAGTGTCCCAGACTGAAGACAGACTCCCTCTGTCCTCTGTCCTGTCTAGTCTGTCTTCTGTCCTCTCTCCTGTCCTCTGTCCTCTCTCCTTGCCTGTCCTCTCTCCTGTCCTCTTTCCTGTCCTCTGTCCTGTCATGTCTAACTTGTCTTCACAGTGCTGGATGATGGACGTCCCGCTGAGTGGGACAGGAAACAGTTCAAAGATTTGTGGTGAAGTTAAAAAGCCATGAGGATGTGAATGAAGTCTCAAAGACGTGTAGCTAACGTGAACACACACACACACACACACACACACACACACACACACACACACACACACACACACACACACACACACACGCACACACACACACACAGTGGGTTGATGGGAACTGAGGGGGCGGGCTGTTAATTGTTACCAAACAGGAAGTGTCTCATCTCCAACAGCCTGTCAGTCACAGAGTTTCATCCTGATGCTGCAAGAGGAGGAAATGAAAACCAGGTGACACACACACACACACAGAGTCAGAGATCAGCTGTCAATCAAACTGTGTGGGCGGGACTGTGGTAAAACAGAACAGGAGGCAGGGAGGAGTGAGGTAATTAAGGAGGGAAGGAGAGAGGAAAGGAGTAAGAGAGGAAGAAAACAAAGGAAAGGAGAAGGAAACAAGGAGAGGAGGAAAGAAACAGGAAAGGAGGAATGAAAGGAAGAAAGCAGAGAAGAGTTAACAAATTAAAAGCATGGGGGGGGGGGGGGGGGGGGGGTCACATGATCCTCAGCTTAACTTTACAGAAGCCAGCTGTTCATCAGAGAACCAGCTGAGACCCCCTCGCTTCACCCTGAGTTCAAGGAGACAGAGAAAGTTTGTCCATGCTGGGCTCCTGTAGAAACATGGCAGACCACACCACCAACAAGTCAGCTGATTAATGTGACACACCGGACCTTTAAGTCTGCAGGCCGGTCTGAACTGACGTGAATCCAATACATCAGATCGCACCACTGTCAACACTGTCTTTGAACGCACCATCAACACCGTCTTTGAACACACCACCATAGTGCCATCTTTTGGCTGACAGCAGGGGGAGGGACGCTCTACTGTTACACTTTCCTCTCTGTGCTCCAATAACAACATGTAGCTAACATGTAGCTAACATGTAGCTACATGTAGCATATCTCAGCACAGGAAAGCAGGAAGCTTGCTGAACTGTGATTGGAGCACAGAGAGAGGGGCGGAGCTTCAGCAGCATTCCTTTTGTGTTGATCAGTAAATTAACAAACTGTTTTGGTAAATCTGACTTTATGCTAAGCTAAGCTAAGCTAAGCTAAGCTAAGAAGCTGCTGACTGAAGATTTCACTGAACAAACAACAAGAGAGTCTGTTCACAGCGTGAGGAGGGCACACACACACACACACACACACACACACACACACACACACACACACACAGTGTACAGGAAGAAACAGCTGCAACGCACACACTGATCACATGAACAAGATGTCAAGCACACACACAGTAATATACACACACACACACAGTAACACACACTGTAACACACACACACTGTAACATACACACACAGTAACACACACTGTAACACACACACAGTAACACACACACACTGTAACATACACACACAGTAACACACACTGTAACACACACACACAGTAACACACACACACTGTAACACACACTGTAACACACACACAGTAACACACACACACTGTAACACACACTGTAACACACACACACTGTAACATACACACACAGTAACACACACACACACACTGTAACACACACACACACACTGTAACACACACACTGTAACACACACACACACACACACACTGTAACACATACACACACTGTAACACACACACAGTAACACATACACACACTTTAACACACACACACTGTAACACACACACACACTGTAACACAC
>CM024811.1:21129604-21134604 GCA_014281875.1 Nibea albiflora | reverse complement strand
CGACGTTCAGTGGACTGTACTGACCTCCGGGCAGAAGGCAGACCAGCTGACCGTTCACCCTGAAGCCCACGGGAGCGTCTGAAAGCTGAACACACACACACACACACACACACAAATATCATAATAATGTTACATTTCCACTTCCTGACGGCTAACAGAGATAAATGAGACTGAACCATGAGTTGCTAATAAACGTGATGCCAGCATGTCAGTACCGTCACAGGGTGGTGGAGTTTGGGATAGCTGCTACTGCTGACTGCTTGAACGGGGATGGGGACAGTCCTGACCGGCGGGGGGGCGGTGTCATCGTGTCCCTCCCCGTCATCCTCCTGCTCCTCTTCATCACACTCCATCAGCAGATCAGCACCTCGGTCTGCTGCGCCCTCCACCTCCATCACCTGCAGAGAGTACACCTGTCAGTCACACACCAACTGGCTCCATTCTGATGTTTGAATCATGTGATCAAAGACGACAGCAGCTTGCTTGGGCTAAAATGCTAATGCTTCCATACAGTCATTATTTATTATAATCATCTGACAGCAAGCTAAACAAAGTCACAGTTATTAAATATTTAAGCTGAGAACCAAACACTGTAGTTACTGTTAGCTCAGAGTTAGCAAAGTGTTAGCTCAAAGTTAGCACAGTGTTAGCTCAAAGTTAGCACAGTGTTAGCTCAAAGTTAGCACAGTGTTAGCACAGTGTTAGCTCAGAGTTAACACCGTGTTAGCTCAGAGTTAGCTCTGTGATGGGGACTTTTTACTTTCTGTTAGTAAATAAGATTTAAATATTTAAACAGTTTGAATAATAACATCTAAATGTATATAATATAGTAAATAATGAATAAGCAGTGTGCTATAAATCTGTTAATTGTACAAGAACAAACAAAGCTTAGCTCAGTCAGTTAGCATGCTAGGCTAACAAGCTAATGATGACTGTAAGCAGCAGAATGAGCTGAATGTAGAAATGTAATAGATTACTACCTTCTCTAACTACTCTTACTTTATGATTACTTTCGTAAAGTTCAGCACTCTGGTTATCAGTGTGTGTTAATGACTGCTGCACACTAACAAGCTAACAACTTAGCCTAGCAGCTACTCAGAGTCTTCTTTTACTCCGCATCATATCCGCCTAAAGGAGCGCGCGAGGCGTCTGCTTACCTTATCCGGACCTTTGAAATGTCAAATAAATATTTATTCCATGAAAAGGGCGCGAGGAAACTTTGTATTTAATATAAATAACCGGAGAATCAGAGAGTCAGTGAGCTGCACTCTGCTGCTGTTAGCACCGGGCACACCGTTACAGTGAGGACTGCACTACTGTATCCCTCCGCCGCATCGCCTCCTCTTCATGTAACTGCATGGAGGCGGAGTGATATCTGAGGTCTGAAACTGCTTCGTATCGTTTTAAAAAAGACTTTAATTAAAAACCTCACCTCTCATCCACCCTGTGATCACACACACATCCACCCATCCATCCGTGCTCCACCTCTGACAGAGACGTGCGGCCGAAAATACTCCATCTTAAAACAAACGCCAATGTTAATGCTGAAACTAGTCCCCGAGCTAACAGTGATTAGCATGCTAACGTGTTAGTAAAGGAAAGCTGCACACACACACACACACACACACACACACACACACACACACACACACACACAGACACAGTAGACTTTAAATATGTTTGTAATTTAAACTGTAAACTCTCTGAGCCGTCAGGTAAAGACACACCTGAGTGTTGTTGGAAGCAGCTAACAGCTAAATTTACCGTGTGAGAGGTTGGACATCGGCTAATGCTAGCTAACTATATATAAATAATAATAAATAATAATTAACACCAACATGCAGTAAAACTGACACAGTTCACAGATCTACGTCACTCGTTACTTTATGCTATGCTAAGTTAGCATAAGCCTACAGACCATAGCCTGCAGCTAGCTTTGTGCTAATCATAAAACAGCTGTTTAAATGTAGAGACTGAAATTATCATTAAATGTATATTAAAATGTTCATGTTTATTAACACAGTGTGAACACATTTAATAAATGGTCCAGCAGCGTGTTTCTGTGGAACTGACTTAGTGCAGCAGTGAACGGTCACATTAAACTCATTTATGTTAAAACAATACTTTGTTTTGTTTGTGTGACAGACACAAACTAATCAAATTAAAACATTTTATAAGCTATAATAAATTATAGTAGCTTAAAGGACCAGTGTATAATATTGATAGTGATTTATTAACATAAAGGGAGTATAATACATATGACTATGTTGTTAGTGGTATATAGTCACCCTATGAAACGAGTCGTGATGTTTTTATTACTTTCACCGTTTTAAGTACACATACCGACATTTTATGTCCCCCTACATGGAGGCCGCCATCTTGCACTGCACAGTAGCGATTTGCCGCTACTGATGAGCTCAGAGCAACTGCAGACGTACAAACAGAAGCATTAAACATACATTTTCCTGCTCTGCAACCAACTCAGATTGTGACCGACTTCAACTGATCAAGCAAAGTCACAAACTTCAGCAGTTCCCAACTCTGACTTCTTGGTAGTAAGACTCTAAGACTCATGGCACATGTAACAGCACAGGCAACATCTGATCGACTGTCTGGCTGATCTTGACTAGGCATACTTTTAGTGACTATAATGGGAGGAGAACCATCGGCCCACATCCGCACCCCAGCAAGATGGTTCCCCAGAATGACTTCCACCCCCTCCACCAGCAACTCATTGCGCACACCCATCTCAGCATCTCCATCCACCAAACCTGAGACAAGATACAGACTATGCACAGGTGCAGGGAACACCACCATCAAACAGACTCAAATGAGTCCAATGAGCCGGAATCCTGAAGTATCTTGTAGTACCTGTTCAACACTACCCAGCAAGACACCAAACCCTCAGAAATAATGGCCCAAATAGAGTCTGATGCAGCTTTTTGATGAACATAACTCTCCCTGCACACATTATCCAAACCTGATACATCACTTTAGTGATCGGCCAACACCGCCACCTGACCTGGAGTACTTACTTTAGCCACAGTAGCCACATTTTTAGGTATCAAGTCTTTAAACTATTCTAATATTAGCAGGTCACACAGTTTCTCACACGTCAACCTCTGATGCAGACCCCGCCTCTTTCACCTGGCCCTGACCCCGCCTCTTTCACCTGGTTTATTTATTGTTGTGTGTTTACGTCGTTAATGTTAGCTTTAGTTAGCATGCGGACCAGCGTGCTGCCTTCAGGGGCTGCTAGCTGCTGGCATCTCCGAAGCGAAGAGTGCTGCATTCAGTTGCAATCGGAAATTACAGAATCTAGCGAACAGCGAATCTTACACGCTGCTCCTTTAAAATACGTTACGTAATGACGTAATGCCGCAGGCGTCGTGCGTGGCGGTCCTGACGTCACCGATCAGGAAGGAGTCCTTCAGCAGTGTTGTCGCAGCAGCTGCTCCTCACAGACCGAACCGGACCGAACCGGCTGTTGTTGTTGTTGTTGTTGTTGTTCGGTTGCTTCTTCTGCGTCGCCAACATGAACGTGACGCTCGCGGTGAAGCAGTACATCTCCAAGATGATCGAGAACAGCGGGCCCGGAATGAAGGTGCTGCTGATGGACCGAGAGACGGTGAGCCACCGACCGACTGTCTGTTACTGTCTGTGTCTGTTACAGTCTGTGTCTGTTACTGTCTGTGTCTGTTACTGTCTGTGTCTGTTACAGTCTGTGTCTGTTACCGTCTGTGTCTGTTACAGTCTGTGTCTGTTACTGTCTGTGTCTGTTACTGTCTGTGTCTGTTACTGTCTGTGTCTGTTACTGTCTGTGTCTGTTACAGTCTGTGTCTGTTACTGTCTGTGTCTGTTACTGTCTGTTACAGTCTGTGTCTGTTACAGTCTGTGTCTGTTACTGTCTGTTACAGTCTGTGTCTGTTACTGTCTGTGTCTGTTACTGTCTGTGTCTCTTACAGTCTGTGTCTGTTACAGTCTTTGTCTGTTACCGTCTGTGTCTGTTACAGTCTGTGTCTGTTACTGTCTGTGTCTGTTACAGTCTGTGTCTGTTACTGTCTGTGTCTGTTACAGTCTGTGTCTGTTACAGTCTGTGTCTGTTACAGTCTGTGTCTGTTACAGTCTGTGTCTGTTACTGTCTGTGTCTGTTACTGTCTGTGTCTGTTACCGTCTGTGTCTGTTACAGTCTGTGTCTGTTACAGTCTGTGTCTGTTACTGTCTGTGTCTGTTACCGTCTGTGACTGTTACAGTCTGTGTCTGTTACAGTCTGTGACTGTTACCGTCTGTGACTGTTACAGTCTGTGACTGTTACAGTCTGTGTCTGTTACAGTCTGTATCTGTTACTGTCTGTGTCTGTTACTGTCTGTGTCTGTTACCGTCTGTGTCTGTTACCGTCTGTGTCTGTTACCGTCTGTGACTGTTACTGTCTGTTACAGTCTGTGTCTGTTACTGTCTGTGTCTGTTACAGTCTGTGACTGTTACTGTCTGTGTCTGTTACAGTCTGTGTCTGTTACTGTCTGTTACAGTCTGTGTCTGTTACAGTCTGTGACTGTTACTGTCTGTGTCTGTTACAGTCTGTGTCTGTTACTGTCTGTTACTGTCTGTGTCTGTTACTGTCTGTGTCTGTTACAGTCTGTGACTGTTACTGTCTGTGTCTGTTACAGTCTGTGTCTGTTACTGTCTGTTACAGTCTGTGTCTGTTACAGTCTGTGACTGTTACAGTCTGTGTCTGTTACAGTCTGTGACTGTTACAGTCTGTGTCTGTGACTGTCTGTAGGTAAATCAAATGTCACATGTACAGAACAATCAACACAAACATGTTGTACAGTTACAATGAATGATAGAATGATTACAGCAGCAGCTGTGATAGAGAGACACAGATGCACAGCAGCAGTAAATCATTAACTATGAACTGTGATGGAGAGATGGGAGCAATAATGACAGTAATAATATATGTAGAGGACGTCAGCAGGACCACAGCAGCAGCCACGATCCAG
>CM024811.1:21089604-21122104 GCA_014281875.1 Nibea albiflora | reverse complement strand
TCACCATCATCACCATCTGCGGATATGCTAATGAGCTGAATCAAAGCATATGAATATTCATTAGATTAATATGAAATGAATATTAATTTAATATTGTCATTATTGGATGTTTGCATGACGTCAGTGACGTCATCATAAATGTTGATTATTGATATTTGAAGATGACGTCATGTTTGTGACAGAGAGGGATATTAAATAAGATCACGTCAATTAATAAAAACAGGAAGTGACGTCATCGTGAAGCTGTTTTTATAATTGATCAGCTGATCAATACTTTAATTAGTCTGTATCTCCCTACATCCTCGTTCCTCTCCTCTTTTCCTTTGTTTCCTTTCTTGCTTCCTCCCTTTCTGTTTCCACCTTTCTTCCTTCAGATCCTCCTTCCTTCCCTCCTTCCTTCCTTCCTTCCTTCCTTCCTTCCTTCCTTCCTTCCTTCCTTCCTATATTCAGTTCAGTTTATTTCTAGAGCCCCAGATCAAAACTTCAGTTATCTCATGACACTTTGACACAGAGCAGCTCAGACGGTCAAATCTTCTCTTCGAGTCTCTGCAGGTCTCTGTTAGTCTCTGCAGGTCTCTGTTAGTCTCTGTTAGTCTCTGCAGGTCTCTGTTAGTCTCTGCAGGTCTCTGTTAGTCTCTGCAGGTCTCTGTTAGTCTCTGCAGGTCTCTGTTAGTCTCTGTTAGTCTCTGCAGGTCTCTGTTAGTCTCTGCAGGTCTCTGTTAGTCTCTGCAGGTCTCTGTTAGTCTCTGTTAGTCTCTGCAGGTCTCTGTTAGTCTCTGTTAGTCTCTGTTAGTCTCTGCAGGTCTCTGTTAGTCTCTGCAGGTCTCTGTTAGTCTCTGTTAGTCTCTGCAGGTCTCTGTTAGTCTCTGTTAGTCTCTGCAGGTCTCTGTTAGTCTCTGCAGGTCTCTGTTAGTCTCTGCAGGTCTCTGTTAGTCTCTGTTAGTCTCTGCAGGTCTCTGTTAGTCTCTGTTAGTCTCTGTTAGTCTCTGCAGGTCTCTGTTAGTCTCTGCAGGTCTCTGTTAGTCTCTGTTAGTCTCTGCAGGTCTCTGTTAGTCTCTGCAGGTCTCTGTTAGTCTCTGTTAGTCTCTGCAGGTCTCTGTTAGTCTCTGCAGGTCTCTGTTAGTCTCTGTTAGTCTCTGCAGGTCTCTGTTAGTCTCTGTTAGTCTCTGCAGGTCTCTGTTAGTCTCTGTTAGTCTCTGCAGGTCTCTGTTAGTCTCTGCAGGTCTCTGTGAGTCTCTGTTAGTCTCTGCAGGTCTCTGTTAGTCTCTGCAGGTCTCTGTTAGTCTCTGCTGGTCTCTGCAGGTCTCTGTTGGTCTCTGTTAGTCTCTGCAGGTCTCTGTTAGTCTCTGCAGGTCTCTGTTAGTCTGTGCTGGTCTCTGCAGGTCTCTGTTAGTCTGTGCTGGTCTCTGCAGGTCTCTGTTAGTCTGTGCTGGTCTCTGCAGGTCTCTGTTAGTCTCTGCAGGTCTCTGTTAGTCTGTGCTGGTCTCTGCAGGTCTCTGCTGGTCTCTGCTGGTCTCTGCAGGTCTCTGCTGATCTCTCTCTGTCCCCCCTCGTTGTCTCTGGGTCTTGCAGGGCGTTCAGGACTCGGGTCCGCAGGCCATCCAACAGCCGGAGAAGGTGGGCTGGATCAGGAAGTTCTGCGGTCGCGGGATCTTCAGGGAGTTGTGGAGGAACCGGTACCTGGTTCTGAGAGGAGACCGGCTGTACGTCTCCGACAAGGAGGTGAGGAGCTCTACTTCCTGTCTGATGAACTCTACTTCCTGTCTGATGAACTGTACTTCCTGTCTGATGAACTATACTTCCTGTCTGATGAACTCTACTTCCTGTCTGATGAACTCTACTTCCTGTCTGATGAACTGTACTTCCTGTCTGATGAACTGTACTTCCTGTCCAGTGAACTGTACTTCCTGTCCAGTGAACTGTACTTCCTGTCCAGTGAACTCTACTTCCTGTCTGATGAACTCTACTTCCTGTCTGATGAACTCTACTTCCTGTCCAGTGAACTGTACTTCCTGTCCGATGAACTCTACTTCCTGTCCAGTGAACTGTACTTCCTGTCTGATGAACTCTACTTCCTGTCCAGTGAACTGTACTTCCTGTCTGATGAACTCTACTTCCTGTCCAGTGAACTGTACTTCCTGTCTGATGGACACGCCGCGTGTCTCGTGTGTTTCTTGCCTCGGCAGGTGAAGGACGAGCGGCGGGCACAGGAAGTGTTCGACCTGGCTGATTACGAGCGTTCAGAGGAGCTGAGGAAGGCGAAGAGTCGCAGCAAGAAGAACCACAGCCGCTTCACCGTGCTGCGGTGCAGGCAACCAGGAAACACTGTGAGTCAGCCAATCAGTGATCACCTGAGACTCACCTGGAGTCACCTGACGGCACAGCAGCATGTCTGATGAAGATGACGGAGTTAGTGACTGTAGTAAACATAACAGAGAGACAAGTTACAGAACATTTAAACTAATTAGCTGCTGCTAACAGAACCGGGCTCAGCATCCGGACCGGATCGGGTTGGAGAACAACAGGGAATAACGTTACAGTACCGAGGTGATTTACAGACTTCATGATGGAAACATTGGTCAGTAGCAGCAGAGCTAAAGCTAATATAATAAAGCTGAGGATCCAGGTAGTTTGGAGGTAGTGCTAATGTCCTCTGTCCTCAGAGGCTTCACAGTCTGTACAGGCAGTGACTCCCTCTGTCCTTAGACCCTCGGTTCCCCTTTAACAGGGAAAACATGTGGAAGAAAGCTCAGGAAGAGCCACAGAGGAGGGATCCCTCTGCCAGGACGGACAGACGTCACATGGATGTCACATGTACAGAACTAATAACAAAGTAACATGGACTAGTTTTTTTCTGCATCCGCTTGAGATGCGATGCGTCTGATTTTGGCGATGTTGCGTAAGTGGAAGAATGTAGTCTTCAAAATTAGTTTTATGTGACATTAAAGGACAAATCCTGATCAAAAACAACTCCAAGGTTCTTTATGGTGGAGCTGGAGGCCAGCATGATCCCGTCTAAGGTAGCCAAGTCTCCGGAAAGAGAGTTTCTGAGGTGTTTGGGTCCAATTATAAGAACTTCAGTTTTGTCTGAGTTCAACATCAGAACATTGTAGGTCATCCAACTTTTTATATCCTTCAGGCACGCTTGCAGTTTAGTTAACTGATTGGTTTCATCAGGCTTGATCAATAAATATATTTGGGTGTCGTCAGCATAACAATGAAGATTAATGGAGTGATTCCTAATAATGTTCCTAGAGGAAGCATATATAGACTGAATAGAAGTGGCCCTAGTACTGAACCTTGTGGTACTCCATGACAGACTTTGGTATGCATGGAGGATTCATCATTGACGTGAACAAACTGAGTTCGATCTAAGAAATATGACCTAAACCAGCTTAGGGCGGTTCCTTTGATGCCAATCTGATGTTCCAATCTCTGTAAAAGAATCTGATGGTCTATGGTGTCAAATGCAGCACTAAGATCTAACAGGACAAGTACAGAGATGAGTCCTTTGTCTGATGCCATTAGGAGATCGTTTGTGACTTTGACTAGTGCGGTCTCTGTGCTATGATGGACTCTAAATCCTGACTGAAAATCCTCGAATAAACTGTTCTTATGAAGAAATTCACACAGCTGATTAGCTACAGCTTTCTCAAGTAGCTTAGAAAGAAAGGGAAGGTTTGATATCGGTCTATAATTGGCTAAGACCTCTGGATCTAGAGTGGGCTTTTTAAGAAGAGGTTTAATTACAGCTACTTTAAAGGACTGTGGTACATATCCTGATAATAAAGACAGATTAATCATATCCAGTAAAGAAGGGCTGACTAACGGTAAAATATCCTTGAGCAGCCTGGTTGGAATGGGGTCTAGGAGACAGGTTGACGACTTAGATGAAGAAATTATCGAAGTTATTTGATGAAGGTCAATGGGAGAAAAACAGTCCAAATATGTATCAGGTTTTGCAGCTGATTCCAAACTTGCTGTATCAGAATGCAGATCAGTGCCTGTCGAAGGAAAGGCATGATGTATTTAGTCTCTAATAGTTCTAATTTTATCATTAAAGAAGCTCATGAAGTCATTACTAGTTAGACCCAGAGGAGTAGATGGGTCAATAGAGCTGTGGTTCTCTGTTAGCCTGGCTACAGTGCTGAAGAGAAACCTGGGGTTGTTCTTGTTTTCCTCTATTAAAGAAGAGTAGTAGGCTGTTCTGGCATTATGGAGAGCCTTCCTGTAGGTTTGAAGATTATCTTGCCAGACTAAGCGAGATTCTTCCAGTTTAGTGGCACAACATTTGTGTTCTGAGGTGCAACAGAGTCGAGAGCTGTCTGTAATGAGCCTGTAGTACTATTGGTGATGTAACTATATTTATTGCAACGACTTCATATGATAATAATAATGTAATATTATTAGTAGTCATAGTAATTTTATTAATGACTTCTGCTCCTCTAAGTCAGGGGAATGTTTTCTGTCTTCATCCATCCTCGCCTCTCGTGTCCGTCCTCTGTCCTCAAAGATTACTTGGTCACGCTTGACCGGCTCTGTCACGCCATTGGTGGATTTCCTCTTTCATCTGCGTCAGGATTGGTGGATTAGATTTCATTTCGCCCTCCCAGTCTCAGCTGCAGCGATTGGCCGAGCTGTTGTTTTTTTCTCCTCCTCTGAAAAGGTTTAAGCTGCAGAATCCCATTAGTCTGTCAGAGGACGAGTTACATCACAGTAATCCTGAACACTTTCACATGTCAGCCAAGCGGACGCTCGCTAACAGAGGAAACTGATTTAAATGTAAAGAACACGTCTTATTCTTCAACATCAGTTTGTGCATTAAGATTATTACATAATTAAACAGCGGCGTGGCATGTATCAGACATTAAGTTCACTTTATATACTGCACATACAAGCTACAGCAAACACTTTAATTACGATATTAGCTCTGTTAGCTACACTGTGGTAAACAGACATCAGGTAAGCGAGCTACACAAAAAGCTTTAATTAAACTAAATGTTACAAAAACTACCAGAACTTTAAGTTTAATCAGCTACTAAAGAAAAAAACATTGGCCACACCAACTCCAACTTTAATTACAACAATTAGCATTAATTAATTTACCTGAACTTAACAGGTGGTCGTCTGAGGTTGCTTAAAGCTTTCTTTGTTTTTCTCCGGTGGTTTACCTGGACAGGTGAACATGGTGTTTGTCTCTTTGCAGGTTCCTAACCTCGTGTTTCTGGCGGTGAGTCCAGAGGAGAAGGAATCATGGGTCAACGCTCTCAACCTGGCAATCATCAAAGCCAAGAACCGCATCTTAGACGAGGTACGGGCTGATGATGTTTGAGTATTACTTACCCCTGTGAAATAAACCCGGGGTTGGGTTGTGGTGGCAGCAGGCTTAGCAACTCCTCCTGGAGGATCTGGAAGTGTTCCCAGGCTAGATGGTCTATGTAGTCCCTCCAGCAGGTTCTGGGTCTCCACCCAGTTAGACGTGCCTTGAACACCTCCAAAGGAAGGCTCTATGATGCTGTCCAGGGCATTAGTCCCTGTTTGGGCCTCCTGGCCAGTTTGGTCATGAATCACAGTTTGTTGCATTGATCCCAGAGTCAGTCTGTATGTTTCTGTCCAGGTGACCATCGAGGAGGACAACGTTCTGGTTCATCCAACCAGAGACCGGGCTAAGATCCCTCACGGCCGCCGGCTGCCAACCAGAGGACACCTTCTGGCTGTGGTACTCAGACATCTTATCTGATTACTTCTTTATATTTTTAATACATGACATTATTAACATGATAAAATCACGATCATCCAGGCGTCAACGTCTTCCCATGGCATGCTGACTCTCGACCTGGTTGCTGAGGAAGATGGTTTCTTCCCAGACTACGACTCCTGGGAGAACAGCTTGCACGGGGGGGGTTCTGCTGTCGGACCTCGGGGAGTCGGAGTTCGTCAGCGAGCGGACACCGATGTGTCAAAACTGCGGGTGACCTCTAAGGAACCCACGGTGAAGACTGGCAGTCTGCCCAGGGGGAGTGAGCGGTCCTGGGGCAAACAGTCCCAACCGGAGACCTCCAAGGTCCACACGACTCAGCAGGTGCAGATCAGGAAACTTTCTGATGCTTGTAGAACGTTCACAATCGTTTCATAGATGAGTTCTGCACAATCTTTACTTGTCTCCTGCCTTGCAAGACAGATACCCCCAAACTGAGAACTTCATTGGGTGTGTTTGTGTTCAATGTTGCATATGTTATATGTTTGTTTTGGCTGGAACCTCCAAGATGTCCTTGTTAGATTTTTATGTTGGTCAGTACTTTGGTAGTCCTCATCATGAAACATTTCCTCCGTCTAAACCTGGACTGCTGCTCTTTATCTGGACTGTCCTCTCAGGTCCTCCAGGCTCAGTCTCGAACGCCGCAGCCTGGGAAGAGGTTCAGCATGCAGGGCCGGAGTCGCTGTGCATCCATGGATGAAGTCCTCTCCTCCAGGTATACTTGGTGGTTTTAGTCCAGTCTTCTTCCTCCTGGACAAACTCCTTGACCCAACAAAGACCAACTCTGCATGAAAGGAAGGAAGTCGATCAGAAACCTGATGGATGATTTGATTAGTAAAGTTTACCTCAAGTGTCTAACTGTGAAAGTTCTTTCCTCTCTCCCTGCTTCCCTCCTTCAGACCAGTAATGATTCGTTCTGAACTGCGCTCCGCTCTTCGTCGTCATCCAACTGAGGAGGAGGCCTCGGTTGGGACTTCAGTCCAGCCGGTCGGTCAGCTGCAGAGTCTAATCGCACAGAGGATGCAGAGAGCTCAGGAGCTGCTGGAGGAGATGAGACTGCAGGTCTGCTTCATCCAGGACGTCGTCGAGCGAAACGTTTTTTTATTGACTGTATGAATGAATGTGATATAATCAGGACGAATGTTGTGACCGACAGGAGCTGCAGAAGGCCAAAGCAGAGAGAGAGCGAGGAGGCAGCTCGCCGTACCTGAAGGGCATCGACTCACCTCGCCTCCACCACCTCCGGGGCTCAGACTCTCCTCACTCCAGGTTGGTTTTATTCAGACTATAACATCCCATATTTAAACCATGACACACGTCCTCGTACAGTCTGTCATGTTCTACATTCAGACGCTTTTATCCAAAGAGGGAAACAACCAAGGTCCAGCTGCAGAGGACAGACGTGTCACGTCCAGCTGCAGAGGACAGATGTGTCACGTCCAGCTGCAGAGGACAGACGTGTCACGTCCAGCTGCAGAGGACAGACGTGTCACGTCCAGCTGTTGGTAGTGTTGTAGAGGAGGTCCTCTCTGCAGAGCTGCAGGTCTTCAGCAGGTCTGTGAAGGTAGAGAGGGACGCCCCTGATCTGTAGGAATTGGCAGGACGTTCCACGAACAGACAGAAAAGTTTGGACTGTCCTGAGCGTCCGGGTGGCAGAGCCAGGCGTCTCACTGGAGGAGGAAACATCTGTCTGTGTGAGGACGTTTAAGGAGGACGTACAGGTGAACACAGCCTGGATCAGGAGCTGGGCATCGTGATCAGATCGGATAGCTGGTCACTGATCAGGACTCCTCAGTTTCTCGATACCCTGAGTGACGCGTACAGACACATTACACAAGGTTACACAAAGTCATGTGTGGCCTCGAGCTCAGCAGTGTTAGCTGTTTGTCTTTGGCTGGCAGTAGCAGGTGCCGTCCTGTCTCAACACTGTGGCCCGGGTCCAAGAACTCTGGTGCTGCCTGCTTAGACAGAACAGACAGCTGGACACTGACATTCCAGTCTGTGAACAGACGTCTGTGTCTGCAGACTAACTGACAAAGACTCCGTCCTTGGTAAAAGCTTCTCTTCACCTGATTCTGGGCGTGTCGTGTTTGTGGCGTCATCTCAGGTTTAAAGTCTGTCCACCAGCATGAGTTGGACAGACTGTGAGACCGACTCAGATGAACTTTGAGAGTCCTCAAAGTGTCAATAAATAATACAGCCTCAGACATCAGAGGCTCCTGAACACTTTCTTCTTCCTGACCTCACCTTTGACCTTTGACCTTTGACTTCAGCAATTTCTCCACAACAGTTTAAATAAAGATGGAAACACTGGAGGGTCTAAAAGGGTCGTACAGGTGAATAACAGGCTGAGTATTTAACAGATATTTGTTGTCCTCCTCAGCAGGTCATCTGGATCTTCACGGAGCAGGAGCAGCGATTCTCCTCGTCTCCGGGGCAAAGACTCTCCTCGCCTGAGAGGGAGGGAGTCTCCTCGATCCAAAGCTAGGAGGAATCGCTCCAAAGGGTCCGACACGCCTCGCTCCAGAGTATCTCATTCACCGGCCTCCAAAGCAAACGACTCTCCTCGGCTGAAAGATTCGCCTCACCTGATTTCCATCAACTCTCCTCGGATGAGGAGCTCCGACAGAGTCCGTTCACCAAAAGTCAAGAGATCATCCAACAAGGAGGACGACTCTCCTGTCCAGAAGTCACCTGAATCACCTCCATGTGTCAGAGGAGCCGACTCTCAGGTTAAAGTTTCTGATTCACCACAAGTCAGCGAGTCTGAGTCCCCTCGTCTGGGGAGCAGCAAGGAGTCGCCCTGCCTGAGTCAGAAGAACTCACCGAGCCTCTCCGGATCATTCGAGTCCTCGCAGCCCAAAACTCCTGACAAACGCCACCCGTCTCCACCCTCCTCGCCTCCCTCTCTGCTGTCGGAGGAAGACCAGCAGGTGGAGGACAGGCGCGCAGAGGCTGAGCGCCTCCTGGAGGAGGCCGTGTCATCGTGGAAGGAAGCGCAGGAGGTCCTGCAGGAGGTGAAGGAGCTGCAGAGCCAGACGCTGCGACGGCAACACAGGAGGACATACGAGAAGATGGCGCCACCAGCAGCAGACGAGGATGACACGCCCACCTCGCCGACGTCGCTGGAGGACGACGAATCAGAAACACCTTAATGATGTCAGGTCGTGATGTCATCTCTTAACCCAGGGAGCGCCGGACGCACGTGGACAGATCATTCTGAAACCAGCGACACAGTTCTTCCCAGGAGGTCTGTCCTCCACACTGCTGCTGCTTTTTATCTTTGTGATGCTGCACGACTTTTTCTCCTTCGATTCTTCAACAGATGTCAACGTTTATACGAGGAGACATTTTTCATTATAAGACACTGAAGAGCACAATGTTTCTATGATGGGGGGTCTTTTTAAATAAGGATGCACTGCACACTGATTATTAACCATTTAAATATATATGACATGTTTTATTTCGTATGTTCTGTCCTCACGTATCGTCTCTCGTCAAAGATCAGGGAGTTTAACGTTCGAGGCGCTGAAGAGACAAAAAGCAATAAAGAAACTAAAAGTCTTCTATGAGCACGGAGCTTCGACTCCGTTTGGCTTTAACACGTAAGCTGAAACGTGTTTTTAATGTGAGCTAATATTACTCTTGTCCGGCGGCTTCTTGCTCGCTCACTCTCTCCTTTTCTCTTCTTAGCTTCCTCCGTCAGCGTCCTCTTCACTCTCTGCCATTATGTCCGTAGAGACTGCTGCCCCTGCTCGCCCAGCTCCGGTTCAGATCTCGTTTGCTGACGGACAGTGACCAACACGGCGCTGATCTGGCTGTTAATCGTCCGTCTTGTTATTAGCAGGTTAATTTGTCGGCTGGCGTTGCAGGGCGGTTGGATACACGTAGCATTGCTCAGCTGATGCTGGCTGGTTAATCTTAGCTTGATGCTTGCTAACGTTATCTCTAACAGAGTGGATATGTTTGCCAAATGAGGAACATGACATTAACTCATGTAATTTCCAGCTCCAGTTCTGACATGACACCGGCTCCGCTCCCCGTCAGCGTTCCCCCAATGCTCTGAGCTCACAATCCAGGCAGCCCGGCTAACAAACTAAGCTGACATTAGCTAACAGCAGCTAACAGACTAAGTTGAGTTGAAACATTCATTTTTCTCTGCTGAAATATTCTTTGATGTTTTTTGTGTTTGAACGTTTTCGTGTTTTTGTTGCACTGATGAAAAATATTTAGTTAGCTCCACTTTGAGATATTTTAAATGTGTTGATTGAACTAAAATTTATTTGTTGATGTTCTTGAATGAATTACTGTACACAGCAATGCATTGTGGGAAAAAAACAAACACACTTCCTGTTTTTAGCATTCAGACCTCATTTTCACATGCTAACTTAAGATAAGCTAACAGGTAATGAGAAGCTACGTCACCTCTGAACCCTGAAACTCACCTGGGAACAGGTGAACTCACCTCATTGACTGATTTTTTTCTTGTTTGAATTAAAATCTTGAAATATGAAACCATATTTTGTTGTGTGTGTGTTTTATTTACTCACCCTCACACAGAGCTAACACAGAACTAACACAGGGCTAACGCAGAGCTAACACAGAGCTAACACAGGGCTAACGCAGAGCTAACACAGAGCTAACACGGGGCTAACACATAGCTAACACAGGGCTAACGCAAAGCTAACACAGAGCTAACGCAGAGCGAACACAGGGCTAACGCAGAGCTAACGCAGGGCTAACACAGAGCTAACACAGACCTAACACAGGGCTAACACAGAGCTAACACAGGGCTAACGCAGAGCTAACACAGGGCTAACGCAGAGCTAACACAGGGCTAACACAGGGCTAACGCAGAGCTAACACAGGGCTAACGCAGAGCTAACACAGGGCTAACGCAGAGCTAACACAGGGCTAACGCAGAGCTAACGCAGGGCTAACACAGAGCTAACACAGGGCTAACACAGAGCTAACACAGAGCTAACACAGGGCTAACACAGAGCTAACACAGGGCTAACACAGAGCTAACACAGGGCTAACACAGAGCTAACACAGGGCTAACACAGAGCTGCAGGCATGAATTTCACTTTGTGATTTGAGTCACATGATCCATCGAGCTGTTTTATCGCTGACACACACACACACACAGTGTGTAATGAAGCGATGCTGTTTGTTCTGCCCTACATCTGTGACCTGTGTGTGTGTCATCATGTATGCATGTGTGAGCATTTCTTAATGACCGCTCTACTGTGATGCTGCGCTGTGATTGGTCAGTTAGGTCAGCGTCAGGGTATTGGCACGGACTCGGATCGACCCGTGAACTCTGATACCTGATCCAACATCTGAGGCAGAACCAGAGGTCACGTGACCCGTACCCAGAGAAAACAACAAAGTTTGAATGTTCAATACATTATTTACACTGAGTGTGTGTGTGTGTGTGTGTGTGTGTGTGTGTGTGTGTGTGTGTGTGTTGGGGGATGGTATACAAGTTCATTGTGACTCAGAGCCCTGCAGCCTCGACCTAATTTCTTCATCTGTTCACAGACTGTCTAAACCTGGACGTAGTCTCTGTGACGTCCCCACAGACTGTCTAAAACCTGGACGTAGTCTCTGTACAGACGCTCTCGTAGCAACAGAACTAAAAATACTTTGTGTTTATTATCAGAGATCAGTGACATCATCAACACACACTGCAGCACTGAGGTCAGAATGATGTCATTGTGCCATCCTGTTGTTGTCCAGTAGCAGCTCAATGTGTGTGTGTGTGTGTGTGTGTGTGTGTGTGTATAAATAACATGAAAGCTTTCAGTGTAAATATTTCAGAGGAGCTAACGCATGACATCATGCTAACCTTAACACACACAGTGTGCGTTAACTCAAACCTGCCATCATCATCATCACCATCATCATTGTCATCATCGTTGTCTGTCACCTCCTGTTAAACCACACTGACCTGTGATCAGCTGACCTGTGATCAGCTGACCTGTGATCAGGTGACCTGTGATCAGCTGACCTGTGATCAGCTGACCTGTGATCAGGTGACCTGTGATCAGGTGAACGGTGTCTCTGTCAGTCGTACGTCTGTTCTCACACTATGTAACTTTGGGCTCCGGGTCGGGAGAAGTCACTAAGTCACACAGCACCAGCTATTTCACTGATTCTGGTGAAACTGGATCAGATTTTATGGAGAAAATGTTTCCTGGTTTTCCCTCTGATGTCCTCCGGCTGCTCCGCCTGGCATGACGACATCATGTCAGCTGACCCTCACTGACCAATCAGAGCAGCCAGAGACAGCTGAATAAGTTTAATGTGTGTTTTCCCATGAGGCTTTGGGTAGGCGGTGTCAGTGTGTGTTCATGGCTGTTGTATCCATTGAAGACAGTTCAACAGTCTGGTGTGTATAAAAAGGAGGTCAGAGGTCAAAGGATGCATCCAAGTTGAATTCATAGAACTGATTTATTGGCAGCCTGATGACCAATCAGACGGGACGACACAGGAGGTAATTTAAATATTAAACAAGCTCTCACTGTGAGGTTGTCAACAGGAAGACAGCACCATCTGCAGGATGGACACACACACACACACACACACACACACACACACACACACACACACACACACACACACACAGGACTCGAACGCCATCTGCTGATAAGTATCAATGATACATGAAACAGGAACTACTTCAAGTCTGTTTACTTGTCATGGATGTTGATTGGTGCAACAGAACCTCTGAACTGGCAGTGTCCAGTCTAACAGTGAACACAGCAACAGAACCTCTGAACCGGCAGTGTCCAGTCTAACAGTGAACACAGCAACAGAACCTCTGAACCGGCAGTGTCCAGTCTAACAGTGAACACAGCAACAGAACCTCTGAACCGGCAGTGTCCAGTCTAACAGTGAACACAGCAACAGAACCTCTGAACCGGCAGTGTCCAGTCTAACAGTGAACACAGCAACAGAACCTCTGAACCGGCAGTGTCCAGTCTAACAGTGAACACAGCAACAGAACCTCTGAACCGGCAGTGTCCAGTCTAACAGTGAACACAGCAACAGAACCTCTGAACCGGCAGTGTCCAGTCTAACAGTGAGCACAGCAACAGAACCTCTGAACCGGCAGTGTCCAGTCTAACAGTGAGCACAGTAACAGAACCTCTGAACCGGCAGTGTCCAGTCTAACAGTGAACACAGCAACAGAACCTCTGAACCGGCAGTGTCCAGTCTAACAGTGAACACAGCAACAGAACCTCTGAACCGGCAGTGTCCAGTCTAACAGTGAACACAGCAACAGAACCTCTGAACCGGCAGTGTCCAGTCTAACAGTGAACACAGCAACAGAACCTCTGAACCGGCAGTGTCCAGTCTAACAGTGAGCACAGCAACAGAACCTCTGAACCGGCAGTGTCCAGTCTAACAGTGAACACAGCAACAGAACCTCTGAACCGGCAGTGTCCAGTCTAACAGTGAGCACAGCAACAGAACCTCTGAACCGGCAGTGTCCAGTCTAACAGTGAGAACAGCAACAGAACCTCTGAACCGGCAGTGTCCAGTCTAACAGTGAGCACAGCAACAGAACCTCTGAACCGGCAGCATCCAGTCTAACAGTGAGCACAGCAACAGAACCTCTGAACCGGCAGCGACCAGTCTAACAGTGAACACAGCAACAGAACCTCTGAACCGGCAGTGTCCAGTCTAACAGTGAACACAGCAACAGAACCTCTGAACCGGCAGTGTCCAGTCTAACAGTGAGCACAGCAACAGAACCTCTGAACCGGCAGTGTCCAGTCTAACAGTGAGCACAGCAACAGAACCTCTGAACCGGCAGTGTCCAGTCTAACAGTGAACACAGTAACAGAACCTCTGAACCGGCAGTGTCCAGTCTAACAGCCTAACGAGCTGTTTTTCTTGCCGGGTTTGGCTCCTGGCATCCCGGGCTGAGTCAGTTCAGTTAGCTACATGGATGACCGAGCTAACCACAGTTAGCGCTTCATTTGACTAATTAATTCACTCATTTCATAAGATAAATGTTCAATCCATGATTATTAATATGATTAGTAAGCGTGTTACTGCCAACTTCAAATTTTCACACTAAAAACAAAAAATTTGGAGTCTGGTTTACCCACACGGAACTTTTATAGTTTTATAAGAAACTTTAACACAATGTAAAATTAAATGTGTCTGATAAATGTTCTGTTGTTTTAAAGAGTCAGAAGAAACTGATTTTATTAGCACACATCAAAACGTTAAAAAGATTCGGCAGGTGAATGTCATTCCCTGTTGGTCCGGTCCGGTCCATCAGAACTCAGCTGTAAAGAAACATCAGCAGACTTTTTTTGTCTTTTCAGGATCTTTTAATTGAAAACTCTGGATATGTTTCATTACACACAAAAGTCAAACAGTTTGTCCACAGCCGGGACGACAGAAGGAAGTATAGCCAGGGTCAGAGGTCAGAACAAGGGTCAGAGACGAAGGTCAGAGGTCAGGACGAGGGTCAGAGACGAAGGTCAGAGGTCAGGACGAGGGTCAGAGGTCGGAGACGAGGGTCAGAGGTCAGAACAAGGGTCAGAGGTCGGGGACGAAGGTCAGAGGTCGGAGACGAGGGTCAGAGGTCGGGGACAAGGGTCAAAGGTCGGAGATGAGGGTCAGAGGTAAGAACAAGGGTCAGAGGTCGGAGACGAGGGTCAGAGGTCGGGACAAAGGTCAGAGGTCAGGGACGAAGGTCAGAGGTCGGGACAAAGGTCAGAGGTCAGAGACGAAGGTCAGAGGTCGGAGACGAGGGTCAGAGGTTGGAGACGAAGGTCAGAGACGAGCGTCAGAGGTCAGGACGAAGGTCAGAGACCAAGGTCAGAGGTCGGAGACCAAGGTCAGAGACGAAGGTCAGAGGTCAGGACGAAGGTCAGAGACGAAGGTCAGAGGTCAGGACGAAGGTCAGAGGTCGGGACGAAGGTCAGAGGTCGGGACGAAGGTCAGAGGTCAGGACGAAGGTCAGAGGTCGGAGACGAAGGTCAGAGATGAATGTCAGAGGTCAGGACGAAGGTCAGAGACGAAGATCAGAGACGAGCGTCAGAGGTCAGGACGAAGGTCAGAGGTCGGAGACGAAGGTCTGTAAAATTCATTAAAAACAATAAAAACAAATGGAGTCGAGTCTATTTACAATATTGCCTTAAGAGCTGACGTGACCTTTGACCTTTACACTCTTAAAAACAACACGTCAGCTAACGCTAGTCATGTGACTTGAACCTCGTTTGATTCCTCCCATGATCCTCTCTGTCTCTGCCATGTGGTTTTTAAGAGTGTTTACAGCAGGTCAGAGTTCTGCTGCTTCATCAGGACTGACCCGACCCGACAGGAGACGAACGCTTCCTTCACTTCCTGTCGGGTCGGTTCTGTTTGATGCGGCTACAGGAAGTAAAACAGAAAAGTTCCCACACAGAGCAGTGAATCAGACACAACAGGTGTGTCCCGCTTCAGGCTCCGCCTCCATAATCCCTGCACACCTGTCACTGTGCCAGAAGAAGGTGGGACGAGGCGTTCAGGTGCTCACAGGTGAATCGTTCATTTCAAATTTGAAAATATTTTATCTGAACTTTGATTTGACTTGTTTCAAGGAGCGCCTGAACGCACCACTGCAGGGGGCGGAGCCTGAAATGTGACACGTGCCGGTGTCACGAGGGGGCGGTCACTTTGAGGCGGCGCTGCTCATGTCAAACTAAACAAACACGTCAGGTCTGATGACCCCGCCCGCCCACCCCGCCCTGGAGAACAAATCAAACACACACTTGGAACACGGCGTCTACAGCTGTGTCATGTGATCAAGGTTCTGTCGGGTACCAACGTGATGCTGAGTGAAGATCCTGATGAGATTCGATGTGGACCGTCAGTCCGGTCCGGGTCGCTCTGAGGCTCAGAAACCGACCTGCTTTCCTGAGGACGCGTCACTTCCTGTTTCCGCAGAACCAGACAACAGACGGGTGGTTCTGAAGGTCCATGGGTAGACTGTTGACGGACCCAGCTCATATCCAGTTCAGAGCAGAAGACTCTGATTCCGGTGGCAGACCCGGGTTGTGTTTGGGTTCTGGTGTGACAGTACGGGTCCAGATGTTGTAAGAAAAGTACCAGGACCGGTAGATCAGAGTGTTGTGGCCTGAACTGGGCCGGGCTTTAGTTCATTGCTGGTCCTGAATCATGGACGGCTTCATACGAGCAGGACGAATCCAAACACAGAGGTCCGGTCCGGTGGTGCGCTTGTGACATCACTGCTACCAGGAAGTGTTGGTGTTTCGGGGTTGAACCGGGCTGAACCGGGCTGAGCCGGGTCTTAAAGGGAAGCGTGTGGAGTTGATAAATCTTTCATATATTATCTAAAATAACGACGTGACTTCTATCAAAAACTGAACAAACTATCGGGTCACACAGTTCTGCTGCTGTCTCTGTTTGCAGTCTGGCAGTCTGGCCCGGCTTGGCTTGGCCAGAACCGGGTCAGGATGGTGCTCAGACAGCCCGCAGCTCCACGACTAGTCGTCTTCGTCGTCGTCGTCATCCTCGCCTTCGTCGTCGACGTCTCTCTTCCTCTTCTGTCCTTGAACGCCCGCCTGCTCGTCTGCAGAGAAAGAGAGAGACAATCAGAGCGGGCCGACAGATTCTGGCCAATCAGAGCGGGCCGACAGATTCTGGCCAATCAGAGCGGGCCGACAGATTCTGGCCAATCAGAGCGGGCCGACAGATTCTGGCCAATCAGAGCGGGCCGACAGATTCTGGCCAATCAGAGCGGGCCGACAGATTCTGACCAATCAGGGCGGGCCATCAGATTCTCACTCACCTTCCTCTTCCTCCTCTGCGTAGTCGTCTTCATCCTCGTCGTCATCCTGAGAAACAAGAGAAGACGACAACCTCACTTCCTGTGCGGACACTTTCAGAATAAAAGCCACGAGAAGCAGCTACTCTCTGATTGGACGACACTAACGAGGCTCTAAAACTACTCGTCACGTGTACGTCGCTGACCAGGCTGACCTCCATCAGACCGACTCTGACTGAAACGTTTAACGAAGCTCCAAAGAACATCAAAACAAACTTTTGGCTTCCTGTTTACTGTCGTGTGTCCTCAGAGGCGGCCATTTTGGTGCTGAACCTGGTCACGAGCACGTCACACCTGAGGTCGACCCATGACACCGGGTCGGTCTGGACCAGACAGAGAACCGGGCCACGCGTGACCGTGTTCTCTGCCTGGCCGCCGACAGGTGCATCATGGGAAGCCGAGTTGCCCACCTGATCGGCCCGGTTCACTTGAAAGCTCAGTCCCACCTCTCCTCCCTCCGAGCCGTCCTCGTCCTCGTCCTCGTCTTCCTCATCGTCGTAGTCGCCGGTCGGCCCGGCCCCGTCCTCTCCGTCCTCGTCTGGAAACACAGAGAGTGTTAGTCATGGCTCACAACAGTCAAGGACTTTCCAGGTTTTCCAGGCACGCAATCTTGAGTCACAAGCGATCGCCGGGTCACCAACACAAGGTGGCGAGCTCTCTCAGATCGTCCAGGTGGACGCCTGAAGATAGATCACATGATCATCACATTCAAGGACTTTCCAGGCCCTCCTCCTCTAAATCATGCCCCACCTTCGTCGTCGGCCTCGGAGTCGGGCGCCTCGTTGTCCTCCTGGTCGAAGCCGTCCAGGTAAGTCACCTGAGGCAGCAGCTCGAACACGCTCTCCCTGTAGTCCTCCAGAGACGTGATCTCACAGTTGAACAGGTCCAGACTCTGCAGGCTCTTCAGGTTTTGCTACAAGGACACGACGTGTTAGCGTGTGTGTGTGTGTGTGTGTGTGTGTGTGTGTGTGTGTGTGTGTGTGTGTGCTGACCAGCGCCTCCACGTTGCTCAGCTCTTTGATCTTGTTCCCGCTCAGGTTGAGGTAGGTCAGGTTGGGACATTTCTCTGACAGCGTCTCCAGAGAGCCGGACAGGTTGTTGTCGCTGAGCTCCAGCTGAGAGACAAACACAGAGACAACGTTAGAGAAACATTCAGACAACAAACGCCAACATCAAACAGGCCCGTCTGTGAACCAATCAGACGACAGAAAGGTCTGTACCGCGACGTTTGTTAGCATGATGCTAAAATTCAAGCAGTTTCAAACTTTCAAGACTTTGTCCAAGACCATGAATCAGCTGTTAGCACTGCTGATCTTTGGACGGACATCAGAGAGGACAAGGAGTGTGTGTGTGTGTGTGTGTGTGTGTGTGTGTGTGTGTTACCTTGCGTAGTTTGGGCAGTGAGGGCAGTTTAGCCAGCGAGCTCAGCCCGACGTTCACCATGCTGAGAAACTCGAGCTCCGTGAACGCGTCAGTCAGACCTTCAACCTCCCCGTCTGCAGAGCGACTGTTATCCACCACCAGCTCTGCTATCTGACAGACAGACAGGCAGACAGAGAGACAGGCAGGCAGAGAGACAGACAGGCAGACAGAGAGACAGACAGACAGACAGGCAGGCAGAGAGACAGGCAGGCAGAGAGACAGACAGACAGACAGAGAGACAGGCAGGCAGAGAGACAGACAGGCAGACAGAGAGACAGACAGACAGAGAGACAGGCAGGCAGAGAGACAGACAGACAGACAGACAGACAGAGAGACAGGCAGGCAGAGAGACAGGCAGGCAGAGAGACAGGCAGACAGACAGAGAGACAGGCAGGCAGACAGACAGACAGACAGACAGAGAGACAGGCAGGCAGAGAGACAGACAGGCAGACAGAGAGACAGGCAGGCAGACAGACAGGCAGGCAGACAGACAGACAGAGAGACAGGCAGGCAGAGAGACAGGCAGGCAGACAGAGAGACAGGCAGGCAGACAGACAGACAGACAGACAGAGAGACAGGCAGGCAGAGAGACAGGCAGGCAGACAGACAGACAGACAGACAGAGAGACAGGCAGGCAGACAGAGAGACAGGCAGGCAGAGAGACAGGCAGGCAGACAGACAGACAGACAGACAGAGAGACAGGCAGGCAGACAGAGAGACAGACAGGCAGAGACAGACAGACAGGCAGAGACAGACAGACAGACAGGCAGAGACAGACAGACAGGCAGACAGAGACAGACAGACAGACACAGACAGACAGACAGGCAGAGACAGACAGACAGACAGGCAGACAGGCAGAGACAGACAGGCAGAGACAGACAGACAGACAGACAGACAGACAGACAGACAGGCAGACAGACAGACAGGGTATGAAAAGGTACTTTAAGTTGATGTTCAGTCTCAGAGACTACGTCCAGGTTTTAGACAGTCTGTGGACAGTTGCTCTTTTTTCCCAGAGTTCTTTGCTTCTCCTGCTTATATAACGAGCTTCAGCCTGCAGGCCAACAGGCATCAATGAAGTGTGTGTGTGTGTGTGTGTGTGTGTGTGTGTGTGGGGGTTGTGAGCCTCCACACACACCATCTGCTGGCATCCCCCAATTCATAAAACATGACACCAGTGAGTGTGTGTGGACCCGTTTGTGAGATAAAGTCTGAACCGTGACTGTGCGTGTGTGTGTGTGTGTGTGTGTGTGTGTGTGTGTTATATAACCGAACAGCGTCAGTTGAACACACACACACACACACACACACACACACACTTCATAAACACGACGCCGCACTCCGGTTTACATTCAAACTGTTTAATGCGGATTAAAGCGTCACATCAGTTGTACTCTCACAGTAATCTGTTACTGTAACGCCATTATGATCGTCATATAAACTCGTTACTCGGTAATCCCGTTACAGTAACGTCCCTCAGTCTGACTTGTTTTAACAGAGTATTAACATCGTTCGTGTCGGTGCCGTTAACAGTCTAAACGCGTTAATCCGCTTTCTGTAACGTTAAATCGGTAACGCGTTACTCCCACCGAGCACGAGCTCCCGACTCAAAATGTCTCTGTGACCGACCTCAGTGCGCCCCGCGTCCGCCACCGAGCAGGCGGTGCGGGAATGTCGAATCCCGCCTTAAAGCCGTTAAACGGAACCGTGAAGTCGGTTTGACCGAGAGAAGTTTGATAAAATGTCGGCGGGAAACACGGACGAGCTGTTTCCGTCCAAGTTTAAGCCGCCGTCGACTTAAGATGTCCGCTCGCAGAGGACGACGAAGCACCAGCCGACGGTGTCGAGGTGAACAAGCAGCCCGCGGAGAGACTCCCACACTCCGCGGAGAGACTCCCACACTCCGCGGAGAGACTCCCACACTCCCGGTACACCCGCGCAAACAGCCGCCCTGTTTACAAACTAACCACCCGCCCGTTCAGCCCGTCATTCTGTACGGCTATATTCTCCGTTCAAGTCGCCCGAGCGGCCGGTGACTGATTAAAAGTTAACTTGTTTTTCGGTGAAGCTCCGCGGGACATAACGGACACTTTGACCGGTGAACGGAGTTCCTTCCAGCGCGTGTTGACGCTCTAATAATGATAATTTGTGCCCGCGGAGCCTCCCTGAGTGACGGCTTCACCGGAGAGGAGGAGGGGGCGGACGGACGGACGGAGCCGCTTGAGATGCTCTGATCCGGGATAGCGGTTCTCGGTTCTCAGTCGACCTGCGGGCGGTGTGTGATCAAACTATAACCGGATCGACACGCGGTTAAAAGAGCAAACTTGCCGTTTCTAGTGTTATCGTAAGCGGACTCCATGTGATGAGCGAGGGGGGGCAGGCATCACCTCCCGGGCTATTTCAAGCAACAATTCAAATGTAGTTAAAATAAAGAGGCTCACCTCCGCCGGGCTCCGGTTCCGCAGCTCTAAGGTGATCCTCTTCTTCATGTCCATTCTGTCTCGGTTCGTCCGTGGAGGGGTTCGACAGGAGGGCGGCGAACAGTTGACAAAGTCCCGGGGATCAGCGCGGCAGCTGCTCTCTCTGACGGCCACAGTTTGCCTACTGATCCTCCATGATACCTCGCGCCCTACCCCCTCCCCTGCGGCCCCGCCCCCCACCGCACAGGGTTGGCCGCGCGCCACTCCGCCGCCTCTGATTGGACGGCGGGCACGTCAATCAGGACTGATCTGCCATAATCCACGAGCTGGGCGGGAATATCCTCCGAAAGCCAGCGGCGGCGCGTGAAAGCCTCATGGGAGCTGTAGTTGTTAAATATCAATAAATGAGTCTGTAATTCTTTATTTAAATGACGAATAAACAAACAGCAGAGTCGGAAACGCCAAAGAACTCAAAACGCGGTTAAACATCACAGGAAACATCAAAAACAGCGCGAGGTTTCAGGAAGATAAGACAGCTGGGGGCGGGCTCACGCTTTCCTCCTCGCTCTGATTGGATGAACGATCCATCAATCAAACTTGATCCAATATAATCAGTTTTTATTGATGTAAACACTTTTAAATTAGCATGTTATCTTCACTCAAAGTCACTGATGAGGTGCTGTTCCTTCTGGAGCTTTCTATCATGGATGAAGTCCTCGTGGGCTGAAAGCTCCAGAACACTGAAGGTCAAATAGAAACAAAACAAACTCAACTCAAGGTCCACTTACTGCATTTTTCCCCTGACAATAACATGCTGATTGAAAGCTCTGGAAGTTAAACTATGAATCACTGTTTAATTCTAATTTTGGTCTGCGGGTCATTCACTGAACACCCCTCACCTCATCTCTCTCTCTCAAATATAAAACACACCTAAAGCTAAGCTAAAGCATTCAGTTTGTCTGATCAGGGCTCCTGTAGAAACATGGTGGTCTGTAGATAGCTACTAATAGCTAATGTTAGCAGTTTGCTACATTAGCTATAGCATCTCCAACATTAGCTTATATTATCACTTAGCTATGTTAGGCTTTTAATTTATATTAGCACTTAGCTACATTAGCACTACCCCAAACCATCTGTATTCTCAGTGTTAGCTGTGCTAGATTTGTTATATTAGCTTTAGCTCTCCTTCTACATACAATGTTTCCATCATGAAGTCTGTAAATCACCTTGGTACTGTCTCAACTCGGTCCGGTCTGGGTGCTGAGCCCGGTTCTGTTAGCATGCTTATGGCAGATTCAGTTAGCAGCAGCTAATTAGTGGCTGACTACTTTAGCAAGTGCTTATGCTACAGCTATCTGTCCATCATAACCTGTCTGATCCAGTTTGAATAACGTTATGCTTAAACTGCGTAAACTCAGCACGAGGCGTTCAGGTGTCACTGTGTGGAAACATCAATAACCCAAAACAGAAGTTCTTATTCAAAAAAAAAAAAAAAGTGTTTATATTTCAGATTACCAATGCAGCCATCATCATCATCATCATCATCACATCATCATCATCATCACATCATCATGAAGCATTCAGGTACAGTTAAAAAAATACAACTTTTATATGTACATAGAAAAAGGTTGGCTTCGCTGAGCTTATAAAAATAACTTTCATACTCAACTCAAACATCAGAGGAAGGAGGGACAGGTGAGGGGACAGGTGCGCTGTTAGCTGACCAGGTCCAGGTCCAGCTTGTTACGTGCCGCACTGTGACGTATTTCTGAGCATTTTATCAAAGTTCTGTTGAATTTGAGACGTTAGGTCAGTTTGGACTCAACAGGAAATACGACTGTGGGTTTGACTCTGACGCTGAACTGATCTTTGGATTTAAACTTCAGATTTCTGAGCGTCCTTGAACTCCTCTTTGTCTGGAGTTAGCCGAGAGCAGACGATGACCAAATGGCCGATGGGGCCATGAACACAACGCAAGTATTTAAAGGGTTAAAAACAGAGACAACGTTCAATCAGAACCAGCTTCCCAGCTTGGTTCAGATTCATTATCGGGAAGCAAAATAAACAGCTCCTCGTGTTCTCAGGTCAGCCTGGACTCTTTAAGGGACACAAAACTGTCATGAAGGCATCAGATGAAGGAAAACAGGACGAGCATGGCAGAGACAAAGGGACAAAACGGTACAGTGAGGACAACCAGCTGAAATCAAAGACTGATCGTCTTCATGAGTCGGGGAAGCAGAATGGTGCGACGTTCAGGGAGCAGACACGCTGCGTACAGGGAGGACTCGACCTCGTGTCACTATTCAGGATCAGTGGTTACAACAAAAAGTACGCGTCTTCGAGTGGCGGCACGTTGTGCCTCCCACCTCCTCAGTTACTCCTTCAGTTGATCTCATCGATCCAGCTCCGTGCTTTTTGCACCGCGCCACGTTTGTCTTCAGTCGGTATCCCTTGTCTGTCTTTTCTGAGAAGCCATTTTGTCTCCCTGATGGGATCATCATGACTGACTCCTCCTCTTTGTTCAGTCTGTTTAGTCTTTCTCCTCTTTCCGTTTTTGGGAGGCCATGTTGTGTCTCCACCTCCTCCCCACTCCTCCCCCTCTCTGTTAGGAGCTAACCTCTGCGGTCTCTCCGCCCGTCTCCACCAGCGTCACCTGACCCTCCTCCCCCTCCATGATGATGCCTCCCTCCTGCAGCACCACCATCTCTCCCTCCTCCTCCACCATGCCGGCCGCTGCCTCCTCCTCGTCCTCCTCCCCTCCTACCACCTCCTCAGGGCTGGCGGCGTTGGCGGCGTTGTTGGTGTTGGCGGCGTTGTTGGCGTTGGCCTGACTCTGCGACATGGCCTCCAGCTTGATGCGGTACTCCTCCGCCTCCTGCTCCTTACGCAGCAGCTGCTGACGGTACTCCTGCGCCTTCCTGTTTGCCTCCAGCAGCTGCCTCTGCAACAACTCCTGAAGGAGGAGGAGATAAAGGAGGAAGAGAAGGTGAGGAGACGAGGAGAGAATGAAGGACAAGAGATGAGGAGAGAAAAGAGGAGTTGAGGAAGAGAGGAGACAAAGGAGGAGGTGAAGAAGGAGCAGATGAAGGAGGTGTTGCTCACCGTCTCTCCAGAGTCGGTGTGGTTGGTGGTCGCCTCCAGCTTCCTCTTCCTGGATGGAGCAGGCTGAGGCTCCTCTGTCACCACCTCCTCTGTCACAGTGTTAGCCGGCACCGCCAACACTGCAAAGACCAAAGACCAGGCTCAGACTACAGCTCAGACTAAAGACTACAGCTCAGACTAAAGGCTAAAGACTACAGCTCAGACTAAAGGCTAAAGACTACAGCTCAGACTAAAGACTAAAGACTACAGCTCAGACTAAAGACTAAAGACTACAGCTCAGACTAAAGACTAAAGACTACAGCTCAGACTAAAGGCTAAAGACTACAGCTCAGACTAAAGACTAAAGACTACAGCTCAGACTAAAGACTAAAGACTACAGCTCAGACTAAAGACTACAGCTCAGACTAAAGACTTAAGACTCTGTCGTACTCTGCTGTCCGTGCTGCATGGTGACAAAGAACGGCGGCGCCATCCCTCCGGTGGTCTGCAGGTTGCCGTGTTGGTCTGTTACTATGGTGATGACCCTCTGCCCGCCCTCGTTGACCACAGCGGCATGCTGGATGTTGGAGTCCAGAGCGCTGGCAGCCATGGCTTCTTCAGAGTCGCCTGAGACACAGAGAGCAGACGTCACAGCTCCATCACACATGCTCAGACGTCCACACGTCTTCAGGTGAGCATACCTGCGTTGGCCTTGTTGAGCAGCTCGGCCAGGTTGACCACGCCCCCCTGGATGGCGGGGATTCCCTGGATGATGAACTGCGGCTGGGTGGTCGTGCTGCTGGTTTCCATGTTCATACTCACCTGGTTCATGTTCACTTGGTTCATGTTCACCTGGTTCTGCATGCCCTCCTGACACAGACAGGAAATGGAGTTCATGAAACAGGAAGTAGTGGTCATGAAACAGGAAGTAGTGTTTCATTTAGGTGTGTACCTGCAGCAGCAGCATCAGCTCCGTGTTCTGGATGTCGACTGCAATGTCGAATGGCGTCTTGTCGAACTTACTGAGCGCGTGCACGTCGGCTCCATGTTTGATGAGCGTCTCAGCCACGCTGTGATGACCGTGCTGCGCCGCCCAGTGAAGCGCCGTCATCTTCAGCATGTCTTTGGCGTTGATGTCGGCGCCGCTCTGAAAGGTCGCCAGACAGTCAGAACACGTTCTTTGAAGGTTCTTTAAAAGTTACAGTTACGAAGGCGCCCCTCACCCGGACCAGCAGCTCCACGATGACTGTGTGACCCTCAGCGGCGGCCATGTGCAGCGGCGTCCTGTCCACTTTGGTGCGGGCATCTCTGCTGACGCCGGCTCTGAGCAGGACGTCGGCGGTGGAGTAATGACCGTGCTGAGCGGCCAGGTGGAGCGGCGATGTACCCAACTACAGGACGGACAGACGGACACGTCAGGGCAGGGTAACAAACAACAAACACTTCCTGTCTGTCTGATCACTTCCTGTCTCACCCAGTCGGTGGTGAATGGCGCTCCGTTGGCCATCAGGTTTCTGACTTCATCGTCCTGACCTTTACGAGCCGCCTCCAGCAGACGCTTCCCAAGGTCCACCAAAGACATCTGACACACACACACACACACACATTCAGTGAACCAGGATCTTGATACTGTTTCTGACTTCCTGTCAGCTCAATCTGCTCGTGGCGTCCTGCCTCTGACCCGGCTGCGGTGGTTCTGGTGGATTTGCAAACATCGACTAGAACGGCTGCCATCAGCTCTGGCGGCCATGTCGCACACCAGACGCGTCACATGCACGCCCAGAGGAGTTCAGCTCAATGACGTAACTTCCTGTTTCACAGCGGACATTCACACCCCATCACGCTGTGATTCGCCTGTGTGTGTGAACATACTCTGTGCAGTCCAATGAACTTTGAACACACTGTGACTGAGCTCAAGTTTCGATGTATAAAACACTTTTAAACTAAAATAATTTAAATATTTTATTGGTTTGATTATTGTAGTTTGTGTCCGATCTGATCAGCCTGGTTGATTCATAAAAGTTTAAAATGAGAAAAACTGTTTTAATCTTTGTTCAAACATTCACTCGTCTCCATCCTCCAGGACTCCTAAAGGAAGCTAACGGCTATGTGTCCATTATCGGACACGTCCCCTCCTTCACGATCAGCTGCCTCACCTGTCCTCACCTGTCCTGACGCAGATCTGAGCTGCACGTTTAAATCCACGACCATCAAAAACAATCGATAGTGTCCGATAATGGACACACAGCCATAGAGTGTGTTCTGGGCGATAAAGACTGTAAATGAAACTACACACGAGCAACAAACAGACGGAGTGTCACGTGACAGCTGCTGGGCAGAGCTGTTTGTCTGAAGATTAAAAACATTATATTTATTATTTTATCCGTAAAGAGCTCCAAGCTACGTGAGTTAGCCCCCGGGACGCTCTGTCCGATATTGGAACTCGGGAGCTGTGATTGAGAAACGCTGGAGGAGGACGAGGGTTTTTTCTCCGCGGCCGAGGAGCCATTTTACGCGCCTTTCAACGGGCAGAAAAGAGTCCGCCATGTGCCACGTACCCCCGTCTTCGTGTCCCCGTGATGTTATCTGCCGGCCCGGCCGGTAAACACCGTGACGTACTGCACCGAAACATTTACAGCGACACAGACAGGAAACCGTTTGATATTAAGTTGTTGGTTTTCCGGGGGAAGTCACACAGAAATTTCCTATTTTACACGCGGAGAAAAAACTACTTCCACATCCGGTTAACTAGCATTCTTCAGGCGCGCGCCGTCAGCCCGCGTACGGGACGTTTTTAACGGGAGAAACTCTCCAGCGTGTCGGTGAGTGTCGGTGTCACCGTTCCACCTGAAGACGAACAGAGGTGCGGGTTTATCCCGCCGCAGGGCGGACGGAGGAGATACTCACCGCGTGCAGGTTTGAGCGCACAGCCTCGCGCTCTTCTCTGCTAATGTTAGCACGCTAGCCGGCTAAACAGAACAAATCCCT
This sequence comes from Nibea albiflora, assembly GCA_014281875.1. Classification (NCBI taxonomy): domain Eukaryota; kingdom Metazoa; phylum Chordata; class Actinopteri; family Sciaenidae; genus Nibea; species Nibea albiflora. The sequence continues at coordinate 21,095,580 of CM024811.1, read as the reverse complement.
CCGCGCGTGAAGCGGCTGGCGCGCTTTTTTTTATTCCTCCGCGTTCGGTCCAGACAGGTCAGTGATGTGCAAACTTTAATTCAACAATGCGCACAAACAGCGACATTAGGGCGCCACTGCGGCTCGGCGGGCTGCTCCGGGGCTTGTTTACTGCGGCAAGTTCGCGACAGGCGGCCAGTACACGCCCGGATGTTGTGGATGTAGCTTTCAAAATAAGAGCGTAAGGCGAGTCCTCGGTGGGTTATTCTAACAAAAGAAACGCCGTCAGTGCTGACAAACATTTAAATTGAATGATGAATCAGGATTTCAGAGCTGAGATGGACAAACGGAATATGTTTTGTTCCACCACAGAAACTCCGGATGAAATAAGGAGTAACGCTGCCTGCGGGTTTTATGTTGAAAGTCCTGACCGGAAGTGTGGTCTTCATAGTGTCAACATTAGTGCTGTTTTTTTAGCAGGTAGCCCGTTAGCCGTTAGCTGTGTGCGTGCAGACTGTTACAAGTTAAATTTAAACGTGTTTTACCTTCTCCTCTCGTAGGTTCCCGCGAGTTTACGTCTCCTGACGTGGTTCAGAGCCTGACAGGTGTGCTCACCTGCCGAGGAGAAGTTTAAAACGAGTTATTTTTGTGTTTTCTCCGTTACAAAGATGGCGGCCCCTCGACACCGGAGGTGGAAGCCAGAGTGAGTTAACCTCCCTGTGGGCGGGCTCTGTGACGACACGCTGGAACAGACCTCAGGTCAGCGCGAGCGGCGCGTCAGCCCGCCTCACCGTGACGGAGGAGACGGACGGCTGGTCTCGGATCAGCGCGGACAGGAGGCGCGTTCCTGCCCGCAGAGCTCCGCGCTCCGGCCGTGCTGATTGAAAACAGCTCGGTGTGTCTCACCAGTTAATTACGAACAACGAATAATTAACGTGCGAATAAATAATAAGACGTGAAAACTATTAATGAAGAAAACTGAAACAAGTTCATCAGCCAGCCGCCATTTTGTTCCACTGATCAATAAATTGGATTGAGCGCTGATCTGTGACGTCATCAACCGGTCTGATTATTTCATGATTTTTCAGCTGATTTTAGTTTAACGCTGTTAAACTTTAAAGAGCTGAATTTATTTTATTTTACTTCAATAAAGATTTCTATTAAAAATGAAACTTGTCATTTTTGTTCAACTTTTCTATTTTAATTTCAGTTAATAAAACATGTTCATCAGTCTGCAGAGGAACTTCCACCCAGCATGAGAATCTAATCTGTACAAAGATCAAACTCAAAACGACGGAATCAGACTGTAGAGAAAAAAACTTTCTGAAAATGAACCTGAAATTTAAAAAAAAAAAATCAAATGAACCAGCTGAAAATAAAGTTAGTGTAAATATTTAAATATCAGGTGAAGAATTTATGACAGAACACAAGTCACTGCTCAAAAGAAGACAGTTTATTGTTGGCAGGTGTACAGATGTACATGTGTACAGGTAAACAGCGCCAGGCCCGCTCAGTAAACAGAAATAATGACATGAATAATTAAGGAGGTGACTTAGCGAAGCAGCTCAGCATAAACAAAAAGGCACAAATGGAAACAAAAACTGTAACGGGGGGACTCGAACGCATCACGTGTCAATAAATAAATAAATAATTTAATAAATTAATAATCTGACAATCATCAAATATCCAACGTTCAACTATCTGATCAGAAAACCATCAAACGGTTTCATTAAAACTGGACGGGGACCAGGACCAGGACCAGGACCAGGACCAGGACCAGGACCAGGAGTGGAGCAGACAGATGGGATCTGTGTCACGCTGTCGTCTGTCATCATGAAGCTGGTTCATTTTTAAACGCAACACTGTGATGTCATCGTGATGCGTTCACTGTCCTCTGTATGTTTCACACTCAGCTGAGAGGAAACACTCAAACAAACTTCCTGTTTGTTTTCTGCATTCATGACATCATCACCCTCTTCTTCTACTTCCTGTTTCTGTACGTCCAAACTCCATGATGGCACACTCACAGCGAGACACAGACCTGAGTCTGTCAGAGGTTCCTCTGCCCGGGTGAGGTCAGGCCGATCCGGGGTCACAGGTCAGAGGTCAGGGGATGGAGGTTTCAGAGCAGCAGGTTGAGGTCGGCCAGCAGAGCGTCCACGTCAGCGATGGGAGCTCTCCAATAGTTAAAGGAGGAGAACTCGGAGAGACCGCCCTGCAGACAGACAGACAGGTGAACAGCTGTTACCATGGAAACGGGTGGTAATCAGGTGATACAGCTGGCTGCAGTGTGTGGACTCACCTCCTCGTCCTGACTCCTCAGAGAGGACGGCTTGTCTTTTCCCTTCATGCTACTGGCCGGCTGAACGTCAGTCAAACCCAGGTCCTCCAGCTCGGACAGGTCGAGGGCCGGGATTGGCTGCCTCCAGAAGAGGAAGGAGTCGTATTGGCTGTTGGATTTTTCCATCATGTTAACCTGACAGACAAAAAACACAAGATCACACGATGTCATCAACACGCGACACAGACGAGTGTGAGGACAGACGGAGGACAGAGACTACGTCCAGGTTTTAGACAGTCTGCAGGGACGTCACAGAGACTACGTCCAGGTTTTAGACAGTCTGCGGGGACGTCACAGAGACTACGTCCAGGTTTTAGACAGTCTGCGGGAACGTCACAGAGACTACGTCCAGGTTTTAGACAGTCTGCGGGGACGTCACAGAGACTACGTCCAGGTTTTAGACAGTCTGCGGGGACGTCACAGAGACTGCGTCCTGGTTTTAGACAGTCTGCGGGGACGTCACAGAGACTACGTCCAGGTTTTAGACAGTCTGCGGGGACGTCACAGAGACTACGTCAAGGTTTTAGACAGTCTGCGGGGACGTCACAGAGACTACGTCCAGGTTTTAGACAGTCTGCGGGGACGTCACAGAGACTACGTCCAGGTTTTAGACAGTCTGCGGGGACGTCACAGAGACTACGTCCAGGTTTTAGACAGTCTGCGGGAACTCAGTCTCAGTTTTAGTCTCAGTCTTAATCTCATCTGACCCGTCTTGTCATGGACCCTGAACGCCTCTCTTAAAGGGCCAGGCCTCTGATTTGTTGAATTCATTGAACTGATTTCAGGTCAGATCTTTTTCCTCTTCTGGGTGATGACGTCACGGTCTGGCGGTACCGGAGTATTTTTACTCAGGTATTTTTATCCCGGGTTAAACTGGGTCACGGTGTCAGCGCAGACTGAAATAAACTGAACATGATGACTGCACCTGACACCGAACTGCTCAGAACATTCTGGATCTCACGATCGGCCCATCGAACCTCGAACCGGCTCCTGGAAACACGAATATCACCGGATTGTAGCCTGCGTGTGTGTGTGTGTGTGTGTGTGTGTGTGCGTGTGTGTGTGTGTGTGTGTGTGTTATTCTGATCAGAGGCGTTGGCCGCCGCTCCGTCTCCTCAGGATGGAGCCGACTAAAGCCGATTTTAACCGAACAATGTGAACGTGACATCAAAGACAGATTCAGCTGAGATCAGCCATCATCATCATCATCATCATCATCATCATCATCATCATCACGTCTCACCTCTTTGTGTCTGTCGGCCTCTTTGTTCTCTTACAGACGCTCCTCGCGCTGCTGCAGGTTAAATGAGCTCTGCGCCTGCGTCAAGCTCACCTAAATAACATTGAGCTTCCTCTGAGTCATTTCAAAATAAAAGCTCCACGTCAATGTTTCAGCTTCAACGTGTTTTTTAACATCCGGTTCAAATAATAAACAAAACATTCCTCTTCATATTTGACCGGAAATAAACGAGTTTTACCTCGTAAAGACTTTTACTGTGAAACACGACGGATGGGAGACATTTATTGTGAAGGACAGCTTGCTTTCCGGTGTGTTCTGGATGTTTCTGGAACACACACACACACACACACACACACCATGTTTTCACTGTATGTTTAGCTGATCGTCAGAGACAGATTCACCTGAGATCATCACCTGTGCAGTCACAACATGCTGTCCACGTGATCCTCCTCACATGGTCACATGATTTTATCTGTGTCACTGGTGAAGTCATAAAATACATGTTTGACTGTTCCACTGGTTGAAGATGCAGTCAAATCTCCCTTTAATGAAAACTCTCTGTCTGTCTGCCTGTCTGTCTGTCTGTCTGTCTGTCTCTCTGTCTGTCTGTCTGTCTGTCTGTCTGTCTGTCTGTCTGTCTGTCTCTCTGTCTGTCTCTCTGTCTGTCTGTCTGTCTGTCTGTCTGTCTCTGTCTGTCTCTCTGTCTGTCTGTCTGTCTGTCTGTCTCTCTGTCTGTCTGTCTGTCTGTCTGTCTGTCTGTCTGTCTCTCTGTCTGTCTGTCTGTCTGTCTGTCTGTCTGTCTGTCTGTCTCTCTGTCTGTCTGTCTGTCTCTCTGTCTGTCTCTCTGTCTGTCTGTCTGTCTGTCTGTCTGTCTCCACCTGTAAACATACCTGTCTCATTAATGTTACTAACTAAACTTCCTCCCTGAGTCTCTGTGCTTCTCGTCAGCAGGTTCTCCTGGATCGTGGCTGCTGCTGTGGTCCTGCTGACGTCCTCTACATATATTATTACTGTCATTATTGCTCCCATCTCTCCATCACAGTTCATAGTTAATGATTTACTGCTGCTGTGCATCTGTGTCTCTCTATCACAGCTGCTGCTGTAATCATTCTATCATTCATTGTAACTGTACAACATGTTTGTGTTGATTGTTCTGTACATGTGACATCCATGTGACGTCTGTCCGTCCTGGCAGAGGGATCCCTCCTCTGTGGCTCTTCCTGAGCTTTCTTCCACATGTTTTCCCTGTTAAAGGGGAACCGAGGGTCTAAGGACAGAGGGAGTCACTGCCTGTACAGACTGTGAAGCCTCTGAGGAGAAATGTGTTTGTGACAAATAAAATCTGATTTGATTTGATGATCATTAGTTCAGAAATCACGAGTCATTGAATGTGATCTCGTGCAGCTCCTCACTGATGACTTGGCTGACGTGTTACCATGGTAACGCGTTGAGAATACCTCGGTCCTCTGCCTCCGCTGTCTCACCTCTTCCCCGGCTCGGTCCGCTGCAGCTGGCTCCGCCCCGGTCCAATCATAGACTGACGTACCTGCCGTCCCTCCACAGACAGGAGTCCCGCGCGGTCGGTGTGTGTGTGTGTGGGGGGGATCCGGCTCCGGCCAGCGCATGCGCAGTTCTTGGTGGCGGTGACGTCACCGCCCACTGTCCTTTGATCCTTTGGTGGCATCACCTGTTGGTGATACCTGTTGGTACAGCTCAGCTCTGTATTTACTGTTGAACAGAGAGCTCGGGAGAAGATTGAAGAAGTTTCCAGAAGTTTTCATTGAACAACAACATGGACAACAACACAGACGAAGCTTCTACAAGCAGCACTGACTGGGACAGCCTCTATAAGATAGAGCAACATCTGGACACTCTGTCCTCTGAGCTGTCCATGATTAAAGCTGAACTGTGGTGCTACGAACTCTGTGTGGAGGAACAAAGTGCAGCGAGGGCAGCAGAGAGAGACGCCAAACAAAGATGTCTGTTTCTTGAAGTTGAAGTGGAAGAACTCTGTGAGAAGGTGAAGCAGAAGAGGAACCACAAAGCAGCCATCGAGCAGCTGAGAGAGAGACGATCTCACAGACAAAGACTTGAAGAAGAAATTCTGGATCTGCAGGAACAACTCAGAGAAGTTCCTGAGATGACGGTTGAGGAGGTGAGGCTGCAGAACAAAGCCTTGCAGCAGGAAATGGAGCTGTTGTTGGAGAAACAACAAGTCCTCAAAGCTGGTATCGCAGAGAAGGAGACGCTCCGCCTGCAGAATGAATCTCTGCGTCAGGAGATTCAGGAGGCAAAGACACTCCTCAGGAGTCCAAACGCCATGCGTGACATGAAGCTTTCAAACACGGCAGCGATACAGATCCTGAGCCATGAAAACAAGGCTCTGCAGCAGGATCTCCAGGATCTACAGACCAAG